>OZ038436.1:4228935-4732894 GCA_964036275.1 Litoditis marina
CAGGAAATGGAAGGAGAAATTTCAGATGAGTCGTACGACCCAGACATGATACAGACAGTAGTGCAAGCTTACGAAGCTCTCAGTTTCTCCGAAAAAGTTGCTCATGGGTTTTGGGAAAGATGGACAACAGAATACCTAACTGCCCTGAGAGATTCACAAAAACAGCGGCTGAAACAACCACGACACAAAAACATATCAGTCACTCCAGAGGTAGGGGAAATAGTTTTGATTGAACACGACATGTTACCACGCGGTGCTTGGTCATATGGACGAATTACAGAGCTCATAGAGAGCGCTGATGGCCAGTTGAGATCTGCTAAGATAATGATGCCCAATGGTCACAATCTACACCGGCCTCTCAACAAACTATACCCACTTGAGATAAGGAGTGCCGTGTCCAAACCACCAGATGTGACCCGTAACATCGATGCAACACCCGAAGAAATACATAACGCCAATGATATCACACCAACATCAGAAGGGAAATCACAAGAGAAAGGTGACTCAGTCCGTGTACAACCACAACGAGCAGCAAAGACACAAGCATACGAAACAATCCGCAACTTTGAGCAGTCACTCGAAAATAGTCACCACACTACTTCTGTGGCACAAGTCAATAAGATCATGTTTTGTGTTCTGGTACTTTCCGCCATCAACATTGCATCGTGTCAAAATGTAGATAGTATCAAATGCTTGCCCAACAAAGTGGTCATTCAACCACCTCAGTCAAACTTCATGTTGTGTTTTGATTTGGACTGCAAGAGACTAAAAAATTCAACAAGTCCACTTTCATACGCTCTACCAGCGTCACCAATCCGACAGAAAGTCAACGTTACCGTAAACTGCGAAGCATTCAGAGAGTCCAAAATGTGCCCATTACCCAGCTTCTGTGAAAAGTCAAAGGTGTTACTGTCAAAAAGTCTCATCGGGAATCCACAATGTTGGCCGGAAGGGGCGATCGTTTCAGTGTTACTACTCGTGTACGGAGTTATTTCAACATTCATCGTAACATGTGGTTCTATGTACATTGCACTGAAAAAGAACTGTGAACAACACGACATACAGCCAAACCTCTCAGAAAAAACACTTTCCGCGAAGCATGATCAAAATGAAGCAATGAATAAGAATCAAGATCATTTCAGTTTGAGAAGATTTCAACCAGCAAGTGTCTCAACTGCAGCGCACGTCATGGCCGTTTGTCTAACGTTGAACTCAGTCATTTCATTTGCAAGTACTTGTCAAGACGGTTATATGCGCCACACGGTAGAAATGCATTGCGAGTCAAGGGATCGGTGCAGTTACGATTACCGTAGAGAGTTCTTATTTGATGAGGTACACTCAGAGTTATGCGTGCAAATAATACAAGGTAATGTATCGATTGGTATGCTGACTATCAGGAAACACCCGACAACATTCATGTGCGGCACTGAAACAATGTTCTACACTAGAGAAACTACACCAGAAACATTTTACAGTGTTCGATGTCCCCAAGCTGGGTCCTGTGACGCGGAAAATACGTGTGAAAACTTGGGGGCGAATGATTTTGTGCCAGAACTGGAAGTTGCAAGGAAGTATCCCGGCTATTCAGCGTGTGAACGAACTGAAAACTCTATACTGGCACTTTGTTTTCTTCTTCCATTACAAGCCTGCACATTCTACAGAGTTGCACACGTCCCAGCGTCTCAAACCGCATACCACGTGTTTCAATGCGCGCACTGGAAACCACAAATCAAAGTTGATGTTGAGTTTGTACTCATGAACAATCGGACGGCGTTTACAACAGAACTAACTCCATACGTGATCTCTTCGTTCAATCAGTTGAAACTAACTGTCATTTCCATGACACAACCTCACCCATTGACATTGGACAGAAGATTTGCTATGAGCAAAGATGATGAATTGGTTCTACCAAGTTACTACCAATTCCCAGTAGAGTGCGATAATTACACACAAGCAACCGACTCATTTGGAAGCTGTCAAAATCGAGTGATGTGCCAATGTGAGGTTAACAACAACCCTCCTAATTGTCTTTGCCCAAGTCAGACGTTTGCGGAACTACGAGGTCAGCCAGAGAACCAAATTCCTCTCGATACGCCATATGTGCGTCTCTATCGCAAAGATGACACAATTCAGGCAGAAACAGCCGAGAATGAAATGACACTCGTTGTGGAATCAAAATGGATGGTAGACACCGCGCAAATGATTATTGACCTCCCCTGTAATGTTTCGGTAGGAAACCTTACTGGGTGCTACAATTGCCTGATAGGGAGTCAAGTAGAAATGCAATGCACAGCTAGAAGACCAGCTTGGATTACGGTACAATGCGATAAGAATGTTTTTCCTGTGGAATGTAGTCCTCAAACGCAGAAAACGACGATCTCAATGGAGTTTGAATCGTCAATTATTCGAACCACATGTCACACCGAATGCGGAGGAAAACAAATATCAGTGAACTTGGAAGGTCACCTAGTTTATCACGCCTCACATTTCACAGGTTCGATATTTGAGTACAACAACTCTTCAAACACTACTCCTGACGAAATCGACTGGTTTGATGGATTTGGTTTCCCTGATCTGGGCCCGTTGATAAAAGCGTTTGAAAAACATTGGAAATTGCTGCTTTTTGGTGCCTGTATTCTGGCCGTACTAATTGGTTTCACGTACATGTATGGTCCTATTGTCATATACTACCTACTTCGACTGGTCATCCAAATTGTGATTGGATCCATTAAGCTTCTTCTGACATTTGTACATATGTTATTCTCAGCGTGCGTAGACAGTTTGAATTTGTTTCGCCGCTCAAACTGAAAACAATGAGCGGTTCAGATGCGACGGACACCCCCTTTAGCTTATTCCACCTATTCGTTCTCCCAATGGCGGAAGAACAGTCCATGTTAACTTCTCTCTATCATATTGTCAACACTGTAAATCTACAAATGACGGATATCGCGGCCAAACTAGAAAGGATGGAGGGAGACTTGATTGACCTGAAGGCAACTGTAGAAGTGATTTGTCAACGAACTGCGCCTCGCCAAACGTGCATATTCTGTGCTGTTGTGGACAATAGAGATGGCCATTATTCGAATCGGTGCCACCTATATGTGGATTCGGTTGCTCGAACCATGAGAATTTCCTCTCTAGGGCTTTGCCCGAAGTGTCTGAAGCCGGCTCATCCAGAAGATTGCAAAGTGTCTTGCAGCGCCTGTAAGGGCCAACACAACATTCTCTTATGTGCTAACAAGCAGCAGCATCACGCGTCTGGACAAATCTTCAAAAGAAAGAAGTTCTAAAGGTTGGTTGACCATTGGCTAAATTGACGGGAAAATCTCATTAGAGCCGAGAAATCAAAGTTATTACCTTATTGGAACTAAATTGAATATCATGCTTCATTCGAGAACCATTCGTAAATGGAATGTAAATTTAGTAGCCATAGTACCAGTTTGGTCTAATTCTCTGAGCAATGAGATCAACTACCGCTACAGGTAGTCTACATGCCGCCGCCGTCCTTCTCGTCAACCCCAGCTCACGTCCGCTCCACTACCGATGTCCCCTAGCCTTCCCCGATCCAGTACCATCTACGTCCCGCCCGTCGCCGCAACCGTCGCATCTGTGCCGTTGGTTTATCAGTGTCACCGATATATATCTCGATATCTAGCTCGCCTCAATTTGTTATTTGTTCTGAGTGTAGTCTCCATAATAACCATTAATCTGTAAAGTTCTTATTCTCTATTATACGTTGACCGATATGTATTATTATCGGTATCCTGGTTTTTATATTATTCTGTTCCCCGAGGCCCGCAGTGTCGTGGACACGACCATTTTGCTACTCGCCTCTCTCTCTCTCTCTCTCACTCTTTGTTTGTAGTTTACTAGCCCCGCCTACTCGGAGGCACTTGGTAGATTCGCACTCACATAGTTCGCCACACAGTTGTTTATCGGAACCATAAAGATTGTCTTATACCACTGAACCACCAATTACCAACACAGAAAGTTACACGTGTGCATCATACTTGTACAGGACGTCAACTTTGCACTTTTCAAAATCGACGTCACCTGGTCTCCAGAATCCCAGAATACGTCACTCTTAGATTGAGTTTCACCGTTAATTGACCCTTTCTAAGATATTACCATCGTTTAAAGATATATGGGACGTCAACTTTGCACTTTTCAAAAATGACGTCATCTGGTCTCCAGAATCCCAGAATACGTCACTCTTAGATTGAGTTTCACCGTTAATTGACCCTTTCTAAGACATTTTCATCATTTGAAAATATATGTGACGTCAACTTTGCACTTTTCAAAAATGACGTCATCTGGTCTCCAGAATCCCAGAATACGTCACTCTTAGATTGAGTTTCACCGTTAATTGACCCTTTCTAAGATATTACCATCGTTTAAAAATACATGTGACGTCAACTTTGCACTTTTCAAAATCGACGTCATCTGGTCTCCAGAATCCTGAAGGACGTCAGGAATAGAATACTTCATATTCAAATAAAAGTCACGATGGCATCATATTTCAATTTTCGAGCAAATCGGTAATTGTTACTCTAATTTACAATACAAATTGAGTTGTCGACCGGACAGAGAGAGTGAGAGAGCGTGCTAAATGGAGAGACGCAGACACTTTTCGAAAAATGTCTATAACTTTGACAAAAACAATTTTTTCTTGATTTTTTTTGCTCCGCGAGGGTTTGAGTAGGTATCACATGTCTTCCACAATTTTCAACAAAATCGGTTAAGTAGAAACCCTTAAACTGGGTTTACTTTTCTTGTCACAACCCACACACACACACACACACACACACCCACCCACCCACACACGACGGAAGTTGGCGCTCTTGATGAAGCACATGAGGTCATAACTTGGCTCAAACTTGACCGATTTCGCTCAAATTTGAAACACGGTCAGGGAATTAGCTATAGAAAACAAGTACATCAATAAAAACTTTGTTTTGCGAATTTCAGCCTTTTTGAGGAGAAACTAAAAAAACGGAAGCGCGCATTAGCCGGACCAAAGACAAATCTCGCACAGCGCTTCGCGCTGCGCGCGATTTGTTTTCATGATAACTTATGTACATTTGTTGAAAATCAGCTTTGATCCTGGATTTTGTTATCCCATATGAGCTTTTTCCACAAAAGTGGAACCAGGAAAGTCGTGATCTCTTTGAGTTGCGGCCAGGTTGGAGGGTACCAGCGACGCTGAAGTTACTTAATATAGATGTACCAAATATTGTTTGTATTTTTATCTCGACATAAATTAGAGTGCTCGAGTGTTCTTTGATAAATAACGGAATCAAACTGCAACCACTGCGGCGTACGGTTGCAAAACAGGAGAAATCTTAGGGGGCCGAGTGGTCAAGTGGTTAGCGTTCGGCTGTCGCTTTACAGACCCGGGTTCGGTCCCCGCTCGCCGCGGTATCTATCTGGCGGACCGCATGAGCTGGTAACAGAGCTCACCCATGCCTATCTCCACCCCCTCTACGGACAGTTCTTCAACGGTTGATTTATGATTTGTGTGGGATTATGTAGTCCTCTCAATAAAGTAATACACGGCTGAAATAGTTGCCGTAAAAGATGATTATTATTATTATCTACAAATTGTAGCGCGGGGTACACTAAGCTAATCTGCTGACTTTGTATTTTGGTTGGACTGCATGGGTTGGATCATGATATAGTACCTCTGTGTCTCTTATCTATTATATGTGTTTCGTATATGTGTGTATCAGCCATCCGACGTCCTCCTACTATGTAAAGACGTGTTCTATTTTTATGTGGAATCACAGCTCAAAACCATGCTGTGTGATAGTCAATAACATCTGAATGAACATTGCCACCGTACACTATTCGTTATATGGAGGTCCCGGGGTTCATGAACTTTCACTTTAATTGAAGTTTGACCTCTGACCTTGATTGAACTTTCACCTTAATTGAAATTTGACCTCTGACCTTGATTGAACTTTTCCGTGGTAAAGTCCTTGGATATATGGCGACACGTCCGCCTTATCTCTGATCTTCGGATCAAAAGAAGCCCGGATTTCTCGCCGCAAGAGTTTTTCCAGTCAATTGACACAAAAAACGGATGTTTATTGATTTCTTCAAAGTCGTTTCTAGCGCCCAATCGCTTTTTTCTATCCTTGTTGAGTAGCTAAAATGAAGGTTTTCAGAGATCGAACTACAATTACCAATGAGTTGTAGCTTGATGGGAATCACAGTCGTACTTTTCCAAACATTCAAAACTAACCAATCCGTCACGCAATATTTGGGCGAGCGTTCGTAGAATTTAGGCAAGCAGATGAGAGAGCATGTAGATCAAAGACACGCAGACATCAACGCGCAGGACGGAACTGTACCTAATAAATTGATCGTACGGTGTTCACGAAGTTTTATTTGTATAAGTACGTAAATTCAAACTTTCGGGTTTAAAAAATGTTCGAATCCGTATCCACTAATATTTTGTTTGAGAGCACTTTTACGCTTCCAGAAGTAAGAACGATTACATTTATATCGATCTATTTATTTACATTACGAAACATTCGTGTACGGACGAAATAAAGCCTTGGAACTGCTTTGTAGAAGATAAAATTCGTTCAAGAGAGACCCGGAAAAACGAAAGAAATGATAAAAGTTCCGTTCATTCCAAACAAAAAACCAGTGAGTACAATAGCGAAATAATTTCAAGATTTTAATTTTCGATAATTAGCGACAATTTTTAAAGATATTTAGAGAACGTTATACTTTTTGAAACATTGCACTTTTTCCTGGGAAGAACCTAATCAGAAATTCGTACCGCGCGCCTCATCACTGGATCAATGCTTTCCTAGTGGAGTTGAAAGTTTCACCGCATCTATATAAAAAACAGATGATGCGTTAGCTAATTCTGGTTTCTCTTTACTGATGATTGAAAAATCAAAGTTCAACCAATACTTTTTCTATTGGTTATTTAATTCCCAGATTGAGGAATAGTCAGTTTCTGAAAAGACAAGATATTTTTTAAGTGAGAGAGCATGTAGATCAAAGCGACGCCGACGACTTTCTATTTCTGATCGATCTCGGCGATCTTCATTTTTGTAACTTCCGGTGAACTGAGAAAATCGTTAATAGTTGATATTTTAGAACCAGGGATCAGGTTAGTTCTATCTTTTCCCTGGTTGGTATGTCCTCCGATGCCGTTACTATTCTTCATCGTTTGAGTAAACCACGTGAATCTGGTTTCCATAGACCAATACGCGTGGAACTCTCGAAAACCGCCGAATTCCCTCACCTAATTACTCTTTCCAAACTGATAAGAACGTCTGCTGCCTTCTCTCATTGCAGTGTACGGAGAATAAAGACTCCTGAACAACGTCTCCAAGGATTCCTTGCCCGAGAAGCCAAACGAAACCCAGCCCCCAAAGAAGAGTCGTCCTCCGACGAATCTGATTTCGAGAACTCCTCCGAAGACTCTAATTCAGGAGAGAACGAAGGAGAAATGCAAGCCGAGACAGTAAGGTCATCTCTTATGAAGATGTGAGGATGTGTGAGAATGAGGAAGGTTTGTCGTTTTGCCGCGTTGTTATTTTGATCCCGATGTTTGTTTAAGCGTGATTCGGGAACTGTTTAGTTCACATATGAAAATACAACTGAACTTCTTCAAATTTCTCTACCAATTTCGTTATGCAGTTCAAACAGGTCAGCTAATTTTCAGTTTTGTTGTTGAAAAAGAGAGGATGATTCAGGTTGTTCTTGTTTTACAACAATGATGATATAGAATGAGTAACACATAAGTTGTGAAAAAGGCAATATGGTCTTTTGGGAAGCAAACGTTGGACAGAGTTCATACTTTCTGTCGCTAAATTCGACGACTGCAGTTCAGAGAGACGCCGACAGTGTGCGTCTAGCGACCTCGGTAGTCTCTCCTTTTCTCCTCTTCAATCGCCGGACTCCTCGTTAAGTGGATATTGGTGTTTCACAAGGTATGAAGTTCTTAATTTAGTGTGTTAGAAAGAGGGAAAACCCCTGAAACTAACTGAGGAGGACAGTGCACTCGGACGTCATAACCACATAAATGTCCTGTTTGCGAAGGTCCGAATTGATCAAAAGGTCACTGAAACTCACAGACGTGGTTTTAACATCCATATGTTGAAAACTGAAACTAAGCGCGCCTCTCATTTTTAGTCATTGGTTAGGAGACGAGTTGGCTTCCACTCTTCATCAATTACTTGTTTCGCCACTCATGGCGAGTTTCACTCATCGCTTTCGTGAATACAATACATATTGGAAAATACTCAACTCACGAAGCAGGCGTCAATGTCAAACACTTTTACGGTGAGTACTTATATAGAATGAGCAACATTTGTGTGCGGAAAAGATATTTCTTTCACACCTGAGACTATAAAACTCAAAGATTTGAAAGATCAATATACAAAGATTTGGCATTTGTATTTGTTTCTCCGTAGTTTTTTCGAATTGTGTTGCTAGGTGGTTTTTGTGTTCGGTTTTTTTATCCGATTTATTAGTCAGAGACACTTTTATGCTGGCTGTAAGTAATAATTATTAATAATTGCATGATAATTGAACTTTTGTAGGACATCAAACAAAAACATTTACAGGTATAACGGGTGTATTGTGTGTGGCTTTCACACTAAAACTCGAAAAATGGAGTACGTTTTCGCAAGCGGTTATAAAGGTTCCTTAGTCGCGGCATTGCCAAACTGAGAAAGAATATCTGTGAGTTAGCGTAATAAAAATCTTTAAGGACATGTCGATTATAAACATTCAACGACCCGCAATTGACTTAACAAATGTGGGGGTTTTTTCCTGAAAAAAAAAATCCCCGGATGTTTTGAAATATGCATAAGTTCGTATCGAGATGTTTGTTCACTCAACCACTGTCTTCTTAGTGGAGTTGAACGTTTCACTCCATATATGTAAGAGCGAAAAGATAGGAGGTGGTTAATGCTGTTCCCTGTTCGTAAATATCCAACATCTCAAAGTTGAACTTATCATTCATGTTGATTAAAACATAATATACTTCTAAACAAATAGATACATCTTTCATAACAATGCCCCGAGGTCCAATCCAGGTATTAACAGTTCCGATAAAGTTTGTAGAACCAAGCGCGAAGAAAGTTCGAAATTTGTGTGGGAAAATGTTGAAAACTAGATTTTCTTCTCTGAAAAACGAAGTGTGTGTTTGTTCGTTTTGACATAATGAAGTACGTTGATTATTAGTCTTGAGGGGGCAAATTTGTTTCATCAATAGTGCGGCGTCTAGCTTATATATACTGTGGGTGCATCATACGACTGAAGTCCCTGTACGCAATAGAGTGTTTTTCGTAAACAAGGTCATTCGGTAATTGTGCTGTGTTCTGAAATCACACTACAACTGAGACTTGGTCAACCCCCATGTGTACATGTCATGTTTACAAATCATGTCATGTTTACAAATCATGTACAAGTGCACAGTAACAAGTGGTAATGTAATATGTAACTTTTTTTAAACTGTTGTGTCACTCCTACTTGTACTTCATGGAACCACATTCATACACATTTTTCATTTTACTAGTATTTCGATGTGACATTATCAGACTTGTTATTTAATTCGCGAAACAGCACAGGTATAGTCTTTTCCGTTCCCACTGAGACTCCTACAGTAGGATTTCGAAACTTCCAAGCCGTTTTGCTCACTCGATTTTCATCGGAAAAGTTGAGAATTTTTGTACCTCGTGCTCCTTCCCAGGTAGAGTAAATATACGAGAGCATATTCCATGAACTACATTTTCAGCTTCACAACAGCCTTCGGAAAATTTGTAAGGTTACTGTAGGAGTGTCAGTAGGAATGGTGTGAACTATATCTCAAAAGCAGTGGGTTATTAAATATTAAATGAAAAAGTGACCTGACAACCGGACACAGAGAAAGTTTGTTCATTTTCAATACTCCGCCAATTGTCAGAAAAGATGTAATTTAACGTTCGCAAAATAAACCAACCATCAGAATCCAGAATAGCCAGATTTCTGCAGTTTCTATAGAGAAATGTTCAAATCTAGATGTTTCTAGTGCAAAACAGTTGCGTGTACGTTTGTTTTGACGAGAGACGCACTGTGAAAATTGGTCTTTCGAGGAGTTGCGTGATAGTTTTTGAACACTTTTATTCACTTTTTCGTTTTTACTCAAAAAGATATTTCCAGTTAATTCAAACACCTCGTTGATGAGAAATATTTTATTGCAGTTAGTTCAGTCAAGTGTTGCACACAGTATATAGATAAGCTGGAAGCCGCACTACCCAATCATTTTCTTCGAATGCTGTAATGAGTGATTTACTTTGAATATTAGGCTGAGACTGATAGAGATTAAATAGCTCGACGTCTAGCTATTCTATACAGTATGTGCATGATTTGAGTGAAGTAAATAGTCAGATTTCTCGGTTGATTGTCAAAAGTCGAACAAAGTTGGTGGGAAGAAAGTTATAATGACGAGACAACTTGACCAGCACTGAGTTTATAGTTTTGAAAAAATACTTGAATGAATGAATGAATTTATTACGCAAGTGAAGCGAGTGAAACAAAACAGGGTAAGGATGCGAACAAATTTGAACATGCAAAACAGTACGAATGGAACACGAAGAGATATAACGAAGGGATATACTATACGGAAACATATGTAACATACGGTACATAAATGAATGGAATGGTAAAAGTTACGGTGTAGGCAGTCAGTAAATACAGTACAGATCTCACACGATTATGATGATACTATTCGTTTTAACCCTGCAACTGAAAATGCAACTTCTTCTTTTTGGTCAATTTCAAGTATTTTGAACCTGCTGACGCAGTTTTGTTTTTGGTATAGGAAAATTCAGTTTAGTATATTCGTTCCTCTTGTTCTAGAGTTCGAAAAAGTATAAAAATTACACGGTTTCAACCGTATCTGACCAGTTAAGATTTTGTGCACCATGAACAAATCAAATGTATCTCTACGACTAATCAGAGAATACAGACCAATTATTCTATTTTTTACTTCAGATGAAGGTACCGTGGAGGTCCAGTTCTTCTACCAGTCTAAAAGTGGTCGTCAACGAGTAAACAACAACGAATCACACGAGTATTTGATCTCTATTCGGTATAATGTAATAAAGATTTTTGGATGAATATATGTTCATGACGGTAATATACTCTTATGTTTTTTATTGTCAAAAATAAACTAAAAAGAAATGTAAGATGTAATTTGAATGTAATGGGAGTTAACCATAGTGTAAAATGCAGTGATTGGACGGAGAACAAGCAGTTGGCTACACACCCAAATCTTTCACTCTCTTTATAAATAATGTGAAAGGTTAGAGGTGGATCCGGTTTAGGACTCCTCGCCTTTACTGGTGAAACCCCCAAAATTGTGAGTGAACATCTCTTTTGGAGAGCAATTAGACAATATGTTGACATTGACAAAACTACAGCTGAGGTGCCGGTGGGAAAGTAGAGTCACTCTGAATAACTCTCGGCACCCTGCTTACCATTATGGGGTGTTTCTGGTGTAGCGGTAATATTTTATAATGTGCGGTACGTCCTTATAACAGTTACCAGGGTTGTATGCAAGTTTATTATTATAATAAGCAATTGGACCGTTGTTGACACTCAAATAATAATGTAATATAGTGTCTTTAATATTCGAATCATGACCTAAACATGGTGGCTCGTGCCTATGAAATATAGATAGAATACACTGTATGTGGGCGTCGAAGGACATAGAGAAAGTTGGGTCATTAAAGATCAAGGCGAATATATAATAATACTGACGGAATAAGAGTGTGTTGACCCAGGATATGAGGGGGATTGATAGAGAGGATAGAGAGATGTAGAGAGTGCCCTACAGTGTTATAGGTTGTAGAGTAGGCAGAAGGTCGGAGAAATATTACGTAGAGGGTGTCAATAACGGTCAGCTATCAATAGAGCAGACTACAAGTAAATATGTTTGATATATGATTGAAACTACGGGTTTTATAGTTGGTACAATTATGATGACTAATGTGATAACAATTGTGATAATTATTGTAAATGCTTGTTATTTATATTGTAAATAGACTAGATTGTGACATGTAACTTAAGTTGGTATATGATTGTATGGTCTATGAAAGATGAATGTTATTATATGAGTGTGATGTGAATGTCTAACCTAATAGTGAAGCGAAGCGAACTATTAAAGCATGTTGAATCTAACAATTATATATGAAACGAGGGAGATGAAAGGTAAGATTAATATCAAGTACAAACGAGATCAAAAGGTTAGTAAACAAGTGGGTAGCATGCCCAGACCGGTGTCCAGTTCTTCTTCTCTGGCCTTTTATATTCTCGCTCGTGTCAGTTGTTCCGTGGGCGAATCCTCTCTGCTCTCTTTTCTTGTTTACCAACTATTTTGAGCTACTAAAATGATTCAGCGTAGTCAGGAATCTAACAAATGGAACGAATAGGGTTACTTGTTATGACGGTCACTAAACTTATGATATGTAACTCCAGTACAATTGTATCACAGTACTATTGTATTAGTGTGTTGAAGAGCGGGCTAACCCCGGAATCTCTATTTCGAACATCAAAACAAGAATTCAGTTTTGCCACTCAACGATTAGTGAACATGGTCGAAAACGATTTCTATTCGTTTCTATATACATTTTTATAAATTGTGAACGTTCATTTCAAATTTTCAAGTTTTTCAATTGGCAAGTGAAATCTTAATGTTCAATAGGTAGCGGAAATTCGCAATTCCATGAAGACTCACTAAACTTAAAAAAAAACATATAGTTTTTACGAAACATTAAACTTTTTCTAGGAAAAACGCAATCAGATGTTCGTACCGCGCGTCTTATCAATGAGTCAATGCTATCCTAGTGGAGTTGAAAGTTCCACCGCATCTTTATAAATGACAGAATAAGAGTTAGTCAATAATGATGTTCCTGTCTTGCAATTAACGAGAAAAGTTAGAATTTCAACCAATACTTTCAATCTTGGTTAATCCCAGCTTGAGGAATGGTCAACTTTTTTTTCTGAGAATACCAGCTAATTTCAGATGAGAGAGCACGTAGATCAGAGAGACGCCGACAAAGGTCTAGTTCTGATCGACCTCGGCGATCTTCACGTTTGTAACTTCCAGTGAACTGAGAAAATCGTTCATAGTTGATATTTTAGGATAAAACATAAAAAGTACCTATCATATCTTGAAGAGCGAGAAAACCTCTAAATATAGAAATATAATGGATAATGATGGCCACATAACTGTTATACATATACAAATGTCCTTTTTTTCTGTTTCGGGCCGTCTTGCTCTCTTTATAGCCATTTATTAGTTTCAGACATTTATTCACGTGGAGAGTCACGTGTAATTTACAAGTAATCATTCAATTCATTGTTTATTCACCGTGTATTTGTTAGTTCAATGACTGTTTGTGCTAGAAATCATTAACACAATTATTTATCAATATGGCATACGATAACTCAATTAGAACAGATGTGAACATATATTTTAGAACACGTTTCACATAACTTACCAACTTACTATAAATACAACACATGAAAGCACTAAATTCTGGGTTGTGTCTGTTCCACTCCAATGTTTCTCCAATGTTATATAGGCATTGTATTAGAGAACCCAATAATCTACCGTAAATCAATGTCTGTCCTTGAGAAATGTTTTGATCTGGAACCATCCTAATCTTTGATGAAGATTTGTGATTATTCGGCTCGTTATCATTTCTAACCGGAACTGATTAGCATTATGTCTATATATAGTTACCGCATCAGCTTATGAAATCTATTTTCGAGAATAAAAAGTGAAGTCGGTTGACAACTTTGCGTAAGTTTTGAACTGGATTATGAAAGGCAAAACATATGTTCTGAAAGACTGATCTCAGTTGTGAACAAAGAAACCGTAGCCTCGAAAGAAATCACCGAGTGATGTTCCAGACCGCCTATTGATCTACATACATGTACGCACAAACAAAATCATAAATGGAGCTGGTACAATATGGCCACGCCAAGTCAGAGTATGACTAACAATTTTTTGTCTGTCAGTAATATTAGGGGTAGTAGCTCATTTCTTGAAAAGATATTGTTAGTAGTCGCCACTGAATGAGTTCAGTACGTGAAACGAAATTTTTTAAAATGTTTTCAAAAAAAATATTTTTCATGTATAAATGTCCCTTTTCAGGATCACATGAAGGACCCGAATGAGCGACGTGCTCAGTTCACGCGGACCACGACCCGTTCAGCGTCGGCCCCGTCGCGGAGGAGGTGGTTTAAGAAAAGTTAGATGACCGCCTTATAAAATAGTAATGAAACATTAACATGCGTTGTAATGATTCGCCAGAAAAACTGATAATATTGAAATATAAAGAACGCTAACAAGGAAAGGCTAGATGAATTGGGTCTATTTTTTCTGTACGAGTATGATCTTACATGCCACATTGATCACAGTTTTCTTGTTTGGTTTTTGATACTTTTTCGAAATTTGATCGCTTACCATTTATTATGTGACCACCATAATATAACATACTAAAGAAACATTCCGATGACTTGTGATGAAAAGATGAGATTGAATCACTTGGATATAAAGTACTCTAATCAGAAAAAAAAACGAGAAAAGTTCAAGAAAAGAAGAGGATATTTCCTCCTAGTTTCGCTCACACTTGTTATGTCATTGACATTTTCGTGTTGGATTTTTCTCTTATTCGGAAGCCAATCAATCACTAATTGTTCTTGGACCACCATAATATAAAATATCGATGAAACATTCCCGTGACGTAAAAACAGTCCGAGAAAATTGAGAAGAGGTTTCAAAAGGAAAAGCTAAAGGAAAAAACGTAGATTATTTTACGAAATAAAGCGTGCCTAGCAATATCATTGGAAATTTTCTGTATTCTTATTTTTAAAGGATACTGCAACACCATTATTGAACTCCTTCTTTCCGATGTATAACATACTAGTGAAACCTTCACATGATTTGTAATAAATAGGGATATCGCAGTTAGCTTGTTAAGCGCTTTAGTTGAAATATATTCACATATTTACTTATATTCACATATTTAACCTTTCACTTTGCATCATTGGAAATCTGAATTAAAAAGAGCGAAAAAATGTCTTAAGCAGGCCTCAAAATTAACCTTCCAACATCATCTTTTAACTGCCTTTTCATTTGCATGCTTCTCTCTTGAATTACTTGAGAGAAACGGGTTGGTATCCATTAACGTTGGGCAAAACGTAATTATGAAAAGTGTTTCACGCATCGTAACGTGTAACTATAATTATTCACGTGCTTCTCGTATCCTTCTCCATTTTTGAACTTTTTTAAGTGATGACGAGAGTGACGAAAATAAAACAACGATAACAAAATCAAGATCGGAATAAGTGAAACTAACAAAAACTACAATGAAATGGATAATACCAATGATTTGAACTTTAGGCTCCGCCCTTTCAGTCACGGTCAATTTAGTGTGATGGACTTCATAACAATGGACCTCCAATAGCCATAGTTTTGCATAAAGTTATACAAACCTTCAATACAACAGTTCCTAACTATAGACAGAAGACCCGTTCCGTATCAAAAACTCTTCATCATTTATCTGCTTCTTCCCAGTTTCGTTTTATAATTTAGGCCCCGCCCCTCTGGATCGCGCGACCTCGTCCTCGAATACGGCACTCTGCGACGAATTTACGCGAAAACTGGTGGGAGCCATAACTACGGGGCACGACATCCACTGTAATCTGCTGCGGTTGAGCATAGGTCAGTTGTATTCTAGGAAATTTGATCTACATTTGATGTAAATGGAAATGTCACGTAGTTAGCACTCTAACCAAACATCGTGTACTCTGTAATTGTACGTTTCCTGCTGTGTTTCACGTGACTGCACATTTGACTAACAGTATATAGCAACCCACCAAGTGATGTGAACCACCGTAAACTGAGCAGTGACTCGACCTATCGTATCGAGTGTGTCTTCTTTCACGTGACTGTGCAATTAACTAACAGTATGCCGATAAGCCCACTGAGTGTATTCGAAAACGATATGCGACGCTATTGAACTTCTCAAGTTTAAGCTGATGGATTCCCATATTCAAAAGCATGTTTAAATAAACAAGAAAATTGATGGAAGGTGTTTGTTGAAGAGCTTATATGGAACATGAGTTGGACTTAGTAAGGCGTGACTTATTGGTTCTGGGTCAGATGAACTTCTCATTATTAACACTTATACTTTGGCAGCGTGCCAATGAAACTTGAATGCATGTATACTAGGACGCGCGTGGAACGGTTCATTATTAAAACTTTGACGTATTCAAAACAGTCCGGAAACATTTTCACTGGCTTGCTGTTAACTCATCATAGAAAATCAGGTAATTTGAGTACAATCACTACTTAGTTATTGGTTCAACTTCAAACAAAACAACGGCATTATGGCATCAACTGAATACTAACACAATACTGAATCAGATTGTTGATTTTTCTCATTAGTTTACAGTAAACAGCAACACTTTTGCTTTCTTATAAGGAAAAATGCCTCAACTCGTCAGAATTCTATCATCTACCGTATTTTTCAGACATATATATGCCAGACAAATATATAGTGATATGCCATTTACACCTACTTTGATTGTTTTTCAAAAGTTATCACGCAACTTGTGTTTATAAAAACAATAATGTTTCAAATGTTGGAATGAGATTTAGAATTTGAATGATGTAGTTTGAATATTAGTCCTGCAGAAAGACACCTCTATTGAATTTGTGCGACGTCTAGCTAATCTATACAGCATGTGCATCACTTGAGTGAGGTAACTAGTCGGATTTCTCTGTTGATTGTCAAAACTCGAGCAAAGTTGGTGGGAAGAAAGTTATAATGACGTGACCGCGTGAAAATAACTGCATGAGTATTTGAGACTACAAACTAAAAAATCAGCTCTTGAGAAGTAAGGCAGAAATGAGGATGGTTTGTCGTTTTGCCGCGTTGTTATTTTGATCCCGATGTAAGTTAAGGGTTATTCGGGAACTGTTTCAGTTCACATATGAAAATACAACTGAACTTCTTCAAATTGCTCCACCAATTTCGTTATGCAGTTCAAACAGGTCAGCTAATTTTCAGTTTTGTTGTTGAAAAAGAGAGGATGATTCAGGTTGTTCTTGTTTTACAACAATGATGATATTGAATGAATAACACATAAGTTGTGAAAAAAGGCAATATGGTCTTTTGGGAAGCAAACGTTGGGCAGAGTTCATACTTTCTGTCGCTGAATTCAACGACTGCAGTTCAGAGAGACGCCGACAGTGTGCGTCTAGCGACCTCGGTAGTCTCTCTTTTTCCCCTCCTCAATCGCAGGACTTCTCGTTAAGTGAATATTGGTGTTTCACAAAGTATGAAGTTCTTAATTTAGTGTGTTAGAAAGAGGGAAAAACCCTGAAACTAACTGAGGAGGACAGTGCAATGGGACTCATAACCACATCCATGTGATTCTGTTTGCGAAGGTCCTAATTGATCAAAAGGTCACTGAAACTCACAGACGTGGTTTTAACATCCATATGTTGAAAACTGAAACTAAGGGCGCCTCTCATTTTTAGTCATTGGGTAGGAGACGAGTTGGCTTCCACTCTCCATCAATTACTTGTTTCGCCACTCATGGCGAGTTTCACTCATCGCTTTCGTGAATACAATACATATTGGAAAATACTCAACTCACGAAGCAGGCGTCAATGTCAAACACTTTTACGGTGAGTACTTATATAGAATGAGCAACATTTGTGTGCGGAAAAGATATTTCTTTCACACCTGAGACTATAAAACTCAAAGATTTGAAAGATCAATATACAAAGATTTGGCATTTGTATTTGTTACTCCGTAGTTTTTCGAATTGTGTTGCAAGGTGGTTTTTGTGTTCGGTTTTTCATCCGATTTATTAGTCAGAAACACTTTTATGCTGGCTGTAAGTAATAATTTTTAATAATTGCATGATAATTGAACTTTTGTAGGACATCAAACAAAAACATTTACAGGTATAACGAGTGTATTGTGTGTGGCTTTCACACTAAAACTCGAAAAATGGAGTACGTTTTCGCAAGCGGTTATAAAGGTTCCTTAGTCGCGGCATTGCCAAACTGAGAAAGAATATCTGTGAGTTAGCGTAATAAAAATCTTTAAGGACATGTCGATTATAAACATTTAACGACCCGCAATTGACTTAACAATTGTGGGGGTTTTTTCCTGAAAAAAAAACCCCGGATGTTTTGAAATATGCATAAGTTCGTATCGAGATGTTTGTTCACTTAACCACTGTCTTCTTAGTGGAGTTGAACGTTTCACTCCATATATGTAAGAGCGAAAAGATAGGAGGTGGATAATGCTGTTCCCTGTTCGTCAATATCCAACATCTCAAAGTTGAACTTATCATTCATGTTGATTAAAACATAATAAACTCCTAAACAAATACATACATCTTTCATAACAATGCCCCGAGGTCCAATCCAGGTATTAACAGTTTCGATAAAGTTTGTAGAACCAAGCGCGAAGAAAATTCGAAATTTGTGTGGGAAAATGTTGAAAACTAGATTTTCTTCTCTGAAAAATGAAGTGTGTGTATGTTCGTTTTGACATAATGAAGTACGTTGATTATTAGTCTTGAGGGGGCAAATTTGTTTCATCAGCAGTGCGGCGTCTAGCTTATCTATACTGTGGGTGCATCATACGACTGAAGTCCCTGTACGCAATAGAGTATTTTTCGTAAACAAGGTTATTCGGTAATTGTGCTGTGTTCTGAAATCACACTACAACTGAGACTTGGTCAACCCCCATGTGTACATGTCATGTTTACAAATCATGTACAAGTGCACAGTAACAAGTGGTAATGTAATGTGCAACTTTTTTTTAAACTGTTGTGTCACTCGTACGTGTACTTCACGGAACCACATTCATACACATTTTTCATTTTACTAGTATTTCGATGTGACATTATCAGACTTGTAATTTAATTCGCGAAACAGCACAGGTATAGTCTTTTCCGTTCCCACTGAGACTCCTACAGTGGGATTTCGAAACTTCCAAGCCGTTTTGCTCACTCGATTTTCATCGGAAAAGTTGAGAATGTTTGTACCTCGTTCTCCTTCCCAGGTAGAGTAAACATACGAGAGCATATTTCATGAACTACATTTTCAGCTTCACAACCGCCTTCGGAAAGTTTGTAAGGTTACTGTAGGAGTGTCAGTAGGAATGGTGTGAACTATATCTCAAAAGCAGTGGGTTCCTACAAACACAGCGGATTAGGTAACAGATACCGCATAGACTGCCTTCATAGAAAGCGCTAACTGAAAGTTTACAACTATCCGTTACGGTTTATCGTGCATGTTGATTCAATCACGGTAAACCTTATTAAAGTACATACATAGTTTTTAACAATGTAACAAGGTCCAACCCAAGTGGCAAAAGTTTTGATAAATTTTGAAAAGTGACCTGACAACCGGACACAGAAAAAGTTTGTTCATTTTCAATACTCCGCAAATTGTCAGAAAAGATGTAATTTAACGTTTGCGAAATAAACCAACCGTCAGAATCTAGAATAGCGAGATATCTGCAGCGAGATTCATGTGAAGAAAAGTTCAAAATCAGAAGTTTTTCGTGGAAAACAGTTACGTGTACGTTCGTTTTGACGTGAGACGCACTGTGAAAATTGGTCTTTCAAGGAAAATAGAGAGCTTATTGAACAGTGCGGCGTCCAGCTTATCTATATACTGTGTGCAACACTTTACTGAAGTAACTGCAATAAAACAATTTTTGTCAACAAGGTGTTTGAATTGATTTGAAATATATTTTTGAGTCAGAACACAGAAGTGTAAATATAATATAAAATATGACTCATTGTTCTCTCTGCATAGTTAAAAATTTGTTAAACAATAGAAGATTGTTAAACAACCACCAATTGGTACTTTTTCTACCTTCTACCAGGAAACAGTTTGGAGCAGGTTAGGGAGACTTTTTCTATTTCTACTCCAATTATAAAGAGCTTGAGCTGATTTAAATCACAACGGATTCTTTGTTACAAAAAAATGAAAGAAATCACAACGGAAATCCTGATATGCCATTCACGACTACTTTCACTTTGGTGCATGTTTTTCAAACATTATCCCGCAACATGTTTTGAAAAAATATAATAGCGTCTCAAATGTTGAAATGAGTAATGTGATTTGAATATTAGTTTTGGAGAGAAAAAATTCCAGCATTGAATAGAGCGACGTTCAGCTGATATATAGTGGGTGGATCACTCTAGTGAAGTAACTGGACTGATTTCTCGGTTGATTGTGAGAAATCGACCAATGTTTGTCAGAAGAGAGTTATAATGACGAGACAACTTGAAGGGCACCAAATTTCTCCTGATTAACTGTTCATAGGATCAGTTCTGATAAGAATTGAACTGGTATTCGTCAGTCGTTTTTCTTGCTTGTTGTGTAGGTTGATCACGGTGTCATTTGAAGAAGGGCGATTATGTTGACCAATCTCGTGACAATGGTCCTTTAAACTGAAATTGGAAGAAGTATTGCAGGTCAAAGGACTGAACCGTTGGGATTAGACCACATAATCGTCCTTCTTCAGAGGTGATTCGGAAACTGTTCTAGTTCACAGATGGAAATCTTGTTTATTTAGGTTTGCTTGCACTGTTCGAATTGTTTTTATCTGCATAAAGAGGAGTGAATTGTACTCCTCACTGTATGTTCTAGCTTCTGAAAGCTGTTTCCCACTCGGAACATTGGTCGATTTCTCACAATCGAGAAATAAGTCCAGTTACCTCACTCAAGTGATCCACCCCCTATATATATATTAGCTGAACGTCGCTCTATTCAATCATCGGACTCTTTTCATTCCTAAGTTTGGTGTGGTTTTCCATTTCCGGAGCTTTTCTAGAATTGCCCACCCTGACTCTAATCAAAGTTGTTCTGTTGTTCACAAAGTTGTTTCGATCGTTTTGCCGTACTTCTCTCTCAAGTAGTTTTATAGTGATATGGTCGGCTACATGAAGGGTTCTTTCTCAAGCCAATGTGGAAATCCATCAATAGGTTGGTTGAATCAGTTCGTGAACATACTATTATCCAAATTCATGACGTTAATCGGTTTGAAGATGCCCATTGTCAGGCTGGAAACTATATATTTCTGGTACTAGAATAGATGGTTGTTTATCTATGTTGGCATGTTTACATCTTAGAAGCCCTTGAACATATTGCAACTTGATGTTTAATGGATTTGGCAACTACAGTATTATGACTTTCACAGATATAGCAAAGAACCGCGGTTGTTCCAGCGGGAATCGTGTTTTCGGCCTCAATTTCGAACCAGCTTCAAACGGCTAATAATCTGACATACACCAACAGAATGGCGAACACTAACAGAAGACTCAAGGTACTTTTTTCCAGTTTCCCGCACTCAAAAGAGTGCCAATCAATGTTCTTATTGTCCCCCCTTGAACTCCGGTAGAATAATTGACTGCTATAGAAAGAAAACACAATTGTCGGTTGACTGAGTTGATACTGATAGAGTACAATGGACTCATGGATAATGCAGAGAAATATAGTAAGTCGTAAACTCGATTTTTCGCCATACTCGAAAACTCGAAAATTTGTTTTTTCCCAAACTCGAAAACTGTGAAATTCCTAAAACTCGAAATTTTGAACTCGATTAACAACCCTACTCTGTATCATTCACTATTCATCCTCACTAGCAGAAATCACTTCTCGGTTCTCTACCTTTCAATTGATTCCATAATGGTTCATAACGAAGCAATTTACAGTGTTCACGTGAACGATTTCGGAAGGGCAAGAAGCAATAATAATCTTTGGTTTAGACCAGAATTTAAAACACATAGCGGTAATATGAGCGAAGCATTTTGAGCGAAACACAACGACGTTGGTGCATATAGAATGTGTGCAACGTTTGAGTGAAATGAAAAACTGATTCTCGTATAAAACCATTTTGAGAGCAATAAACTGGTGAGATTGATCATTTTGTAGTCCTATTGTTTTGTAGATTGATCTGGGTCTGCTTTTGGAAAGACTCATACAGTTTTTCCAGTCAAATGACAAGTCAAACTCGTAATAATGTCACAATGATAATAATAATAGGGTAGTTGTTCGGTCGAAAATGCTTATCTAAGTTTGAAGGGACCTCTATAGGGTTGTTAATCAATTCCAAAAATCAAGTAAATTCCAATTCCAACTCTTTTTCGTTTCTCAAAAACCCCTCAATTCCAATCCCAATTTTTCTTCAACTCTTGAAAACCACTCAATTCCAATTCCAATTCTTTTATATGTTTAAAAACTGCTCAATTCCAATTCCAATTCCGATCAATTCCTCGAAATCTCAGATTTTCAATTCCAATTCCATTGGAATTGATTGGAATTGATTGGAATTGATTAGTATTGAATGTGTTTCCAACTTCATGTCAGTTTTTTTTCTAAAAACGAAGATAAACAATGGTCACTTCGGTTTCATTGAACGAGAGACATAGGGAACAATGGTAATTTGGTAATGAGCAAGGAAAATCAGCACGGAATTGTAAATCAATTCTGAATCAATTCTCAGAGAAAATCAAGTCAATTCCAACTCTAATTCCAGTTGTTCTGATATACGAAAGAATTGGAATTGCAACTCCAATTCTTTTCGACCGACAAAAAGAATTGGAATTGCATTTTTTTGGATGATTATCTCAATTCTATCAATTCCAATTCCAATTCCAATTCTAACAACCCTAGACCTCTAGCGCATCGCGATGTTGCAGCCCCTGTATTCATAGTGTTATAGGAGTCGCATTAATCAATTTTCTCCAGCAAGATCACTTACAAAACAAATTTATTCCGCGGTACACAGTGAACTCCGAAGTCGAAACAAACTTTCCAAGCGTGAAGCTCCTCGTCTGAAAATCATCCTAACAATTTAAAACATTTGAAGTACCGAAAAGAGACTAGTGTTCTGTCATACCACATTATGTTGTCTTTATATACCACATTATACAGGCTCTCTCCACTTTTATGTTTCCGATGTAAACCTTTTAATAAAAGATCGTGTTCCTAAAATTTAATTTTTATGACGAAAGGGTGTAACGTCTAGTGAGAGATGTATGATTTGACCGCCTGTACATTACTTGAATTTTTGGTGCTGCATATAAGACGCTGCAATATATATGTCCCCACAAGAAAAACTTTCAAATCACTTTTCGCTCATCGTTGTGTATTTTACTCCGATGCATCAGATATTACACTGTGAATCGCTGAAAAACGAGTATTGCATCAACCATGTGTAAAACCACACCGCCAAAATAGTATAAATTGTATATAAAGCAGGAAATTGTATTTAAAGCTAGTTTTACCAACACAGTTATAACACGAACAGTTCATCTCCATAGTTACTATGTAAGACACTTCACTTTTCATTTGCACGTTATTCCTGCTATTCCGCCTCAAGCACTAGTGGACGAGGTTGGAAGAGCCTAAGTGCACCCACCGAAACACTGCAGTGCGCTTGTTCGAAGTAAATGAAAGGTTTTTCTTCACTTCATTATATGGTGAGTAATGTCAAATTTTTCAGACTTCTCATCTAAAGAAAAAGTCCATTCGTCAATACATTCTAGCATCTGTGTTTCCACAGATTTACCTTTTCTGAAACCATGTTGGTGAGGAGATATAATATTATTCTCGTTCAGATGTTTCATCATTACTTGCTTTAGTATTTTCTCGAACATTCGCGCAAATATTGACGTAATGCTAACTCTTAGTTGACTTGTATGTTTCACTGTTTTGTTATACACTTACAGGATGCTCTCCAATAATGATTGAATGTTTTTGTGATTCCAATATATTCTCTCAATTGTCTTCAATCTTTATAACAATTTGTTTTCATGATAACTTATGTACATTTGTTGAAAATCAGCTCTGATCCTGGATTTTGTTATCCCATTTGAGCTTTTTCCACAAAAGTGAAATCGGGAAAGTCGTGATCTCTTTGAGTTGCGGCCAGGTTGGAGGGTACCAGCGACGCCTAAACTACTTAATATAGAAGTACCATATATTGTTTGTATTTTTATCTCGACATAAATTAGAGTGCTCGAGTGTTCTTTGATAAATAACGGAATCAAACTGCAACCACTGCGGCGTACGGTTGCAAAACAGGAGAAATCTTAGGGGGCCGAGTGGTCAAGTGGTTAGCGTTCGGCTGTCGCTCCACAGACCTGGGTTCGATCCCACTCGGCGCGGTATCTATCTGGCGGACCGCATGAGCTGGTAACAGAGCTCACCCATGCCTATCTCCACCCCCTCTACGGACAGTTCTTCTACGGTTGATATATGATTTGTGTGGGATTATGTAGTCCTCTCAATAAAGTAATACACGGCTGAAATAGTTGCCGTAAAAGATGATTATTATTATTATCTACAAATTGTAGCGCGGGGTACACTAAGCTAATCTGCTGACTTTGTATTTTGGTTGGACTGCATGGGTTGGATCATGATATAGTACCTCTGTGTCTCTTATCTATTATATGTGTTTCGTATATGTGTGTATCAGCCATCCGACGTCCTCCTACTATGTAAAGACGTGTTCTATTTTTATTTGGAATCACAGCTCAAAACCATGCTGTGTGATAGTCAATAACATCTGAATGAACATTGCCACCGTACACTATTCGTTATATGGAGGTCCCGGGGTTCATGAACTTTCACTTTAATTGAAGTTTGACCTCTGACCTTGATTGAACTTTCACCTTAATTGAAATTTGACCTCTGACCTTGATTGAACTTTTCCGTGGTAAAGTCCTTGGATATATGGCGACACGTCCGCCTTATCTCTGATCTTCGGATCAAAAGAAGCCCGGATTTCTCGCCGCAAGAGTTTTTCCAGTCAATTGACACAAAAAACGGATGTTTATTGATTTCTTCAAAGTCGTTTCTAGCGCACAATCGCTTTGTTCTATCCTTGTTGAGTAGCTAAAATGAAGGTTTTCAGAGATCGAACTACAATTACCAATGAGTTGTAGCTTGATGGGAATCACAGTCGTACTTTTCCAAACATTCAAAACTAACCAATCCGTCACGCAATATTTGGGCGAGCGTTCGTAGAATTTAGGCAAGCAGATGAGAGAGCATGTAGATCAAAGACACGCAGACATCAACGCGCAGGACGGAACTGTACCTAATAAATTGATCGTACGGTGTTCACGAAGTTTTATTTGTATAAGTACGTAAATTCAAACTTTCGGGTTTAAAAAATGTTCGAATCCGTATCCACTAATATTTTGTTTGAGAGCGCTTTTACGCTTCCAGAAGTAAGAACGATTACATTTATATCGATCTATTTATTTACATTACGAAACATTCGTGTACGGACGAAATAAAACCTTGGAACTGCTTCGTAGAAGATAAAATTCGTTCAAGAGAGACCCGGAAAAACGAAAGAAATGATAAAAGTTCCGTTCATTCCAAACAAAAAACCAGTGAGTACAATAGCGAAATCTTTTCAAGATTTTAATTTTCGATAATTAGCGACAATTTTTAAAGATATTTAGAGAACGTTATACTTTTTGAAACATTGCACTTTTTCCTGGGAAGAACCTAATCAGAAATTCGTACCGCGCGCCTCATCACTGGATCAATGCTTTCCTAATGGAGTTGAAAGTTTCACCGCATCTATATAAAAAAACAGATGATTCGTTAGCTAATTCTGGTTTCTCTTTACTGATGATTGAAAAATCAAAGTTCAACCAATACTTTTTCTATTGGTTATTTAATTCCCAGATTGAGGAATAGTCAGTTTCTGAAAAGACCAGCTTATTTTAAGGTGAGGGAGCATGTAGATCAGAGAGACGCCGACGACGTTCGTTTTCTGATCGATCTCGGCGATCTTCATTTTTGTCACTTCCGGTGAACTGAGAAAATCGTTAATAGTTGATATTTTAGAATAAATCATACAAAGTTTTTATCATATTGGTATCTTGAAGAGCGAGAAAACCCATAAAATATAGTAATATAATGAATAATGATGGTTCTCTTAACCACATGACTGTGATCTTATTCAAATGAAACGACTAGCTTTGTCAGCTTTTTCAAGAGAGTTTAAAACACAACACAAAAACACGAAATATTCATTTATAAATGTGAGAGAAGGAACTGAATGAAGTACAATGCAAATATTAATGTAACTTATAATTTCCATTTTACCTCGTAACTACTGGGTTCAAACTACAAAAACAGCGGAATAGGTGACAGATACCGCATGGACTGCCTTTACACAGGCCGCTCACGCTTACATTCGAAAGGAACACACAAAAAAACAAAAACAATTAATCTCTTCTCCAACAAAGTCTCGAGGTTCAACCCAAGAATTAACAGTTCCGACGAAGTCTGTAGAACCGAACGCAAAGAACGTATTCTCATTTTCAATACTTCCTAATGAATATAGAACAGTTTTTTTGCAGATTGAAGCCCTTATTAACAAAATTATCCGGAAATTCGAAAGTTGTGTTGAAAAATGTTCAAAACGAGACTTTTCTCTCTGAAAAAACTATTACGTGTGTGTCAATTCTTTTTAATAAGTACGTCAAATATGAGTCCTAAAGATAATTGTATATGTATTGTTGAATGAGTGCCAAGCTCAGAAAATGAAGGATCACACCAAATCAATGAGAAGAGTTCGAGTGCGACCACCAAATATCATTCCGGTTGTACCTCTGTTCTAGTCGTGCATTTGTTACTATCACGACAGGTTAGCTGCTACATAGCCACGTTACATACTGATAAAAATTCAATGTGAAAACAAAAATGTTAAATGATGAATGTTGATAAAGTAGCTCATTTGTATTGAATTCACTACTTCTATGCATGATTTGAAGATTTAGTCAAATTAAATTCAGCGCGAATGAAACGAATGAATAGGTTTGTGTCCAGCTCATAAATAGAATTCGTGCACCATTTGACTGAACTAATTGGGCAGACAGTCCACCCCTTGTCTCGGTCGTGTGAGGTGACCCCCCGACATCGATTGATTGATATGCCAACCCCTCGTCCAAAAATGGTACCACTTCGAACCCATTTCTCCACCATTTTGAGTGAAATAAAAACACTCAACAAGAAACTCGACACCATCGTCCATTCTATTCCCACTATTATTCAATCGGAGATACAGCGCTTCCACGATCGCCGTTGCCTTACAATCTACGGTCTCCCAGAGGACTCAAATACGACTGAAAAGGTGAATTCTATCTTCAATTTGATTTCTATCTCTCCTTTGTCCATCAATATACTTCACCGTTTGGGGAAACTTCGTCAAGATAAATCTTCACGTCCACTCAAAATATCTATCAAAGAAGATGTACCCTTTCCACGTCTTATTGATCTATCTGATGCTATGAAACGTGATTCGTCATTGTCTACTTTCCATGTTCGCAAGTTCGAAACTCCGGAGCAGCGAAGGGCCGGATTCCTCGCCAGACAGGCCAAACGAGATGCCACCGCAGCTGTTCCGACCACACTACAAACTACGCCAGCCCCCGCAGAAACAACAGAAAGCGTCGCAAAAACAACTTCGCCTGTAAAAGTACCCACAGAAGAATCTAGTGATGACGAATCCCTTGCTAGTGAAGATATTGTCGAATTTGATGATTTTCATGATAAAATGGTAAAACGTCTTCGCCAAATCTGGGACAATGGTGGCTATGTTCCAGACCTCTATGCTTTATTCCGTAAACTGCATTACAAGGACCAAAAGTTTGTATCTGATCGTTACTTCGAATTGTATAATTTCCGTCTTCACCAATAATTTACTGTTTTGGCTATATTTTTGGCTAATATTCAACAGATTTGTCACAATTGTCACGTAGTTTGTGTTTGTATATTGCTCTTCGTGCGACTGATATTGATTTGGCCCCAATGCAAATTTGCTAATCAGACATCAACCTATGTATGCATTTCTCTTCATGTATGTTTTTTTTCTCATTTAGCGCGCCTCGAGCGTATTAAATAAAAAAAAAAATAAAGATTTCACTGTTGACAGTCCCAAGTCAAACAATGTTTGTATGAAGAAACTCCTTTCTGTATTATTCTCAGACTTTATTATCTATTTAACTACACTAATTCATGAAAATATATTTACGTTCAGTTAAATTTATTTTCCCTTTTATTTTCAAATATTACTTACCTTAAAGGGGACAGAAAGGAAATTTGATATGAAAGAGCTTATCAAAAAAGGAACTGATAAGTATAACTTTCAATTCAAGCTAACGAACCTAATTTGCATACGGTTGACACATTTTTGCCCGTTTTGGCGCGCGCAACGTTATATTTAGGTATCCCGGAGTACCTGAACTAGCTTTCCTTTCTGCCCTCCTTTAACTTTTTTATACATGCATACTTACTTTTCTTTTTTCTTTTATTTTCACTACATTAGGGTTAACTGGATATTGTATCTACTGATGAGGGCCCCTACCGGCATATAGATGTCAAAAGTCCGAAATGCCTAGGTAACGTGACTTCACACATGTGGAGAAAATCGGTTGTCTGGAAATAGGATTTAGAGAGAGGCGGATTTCGAGAAAATCGCATTCTGAGGAAATCGGGTTGTTGTATTGTGACTTAACCATAGAGTAAAAACGCAATTGAAGTGATTGGGAACAAGTAGGTAGTTGGTTACTTACCCAAATGTTTCACTTCAGTCATAGATATGAAACGAATTGCGCCACTTGCTAAGATTGCTTCACTAAAAAAATCAACTAGAATAATAAACGAAAGGTACATGGATGAAGGTTGAGAATGGACCAAATCATGTACAAGTGCACACTGCACAATAACAACTTGCAATGTAACGTGTACACTGTCAGTCATTTGCATTTTGCACATTCACGTGAAACATGTGAAACACAGCAGAAATCAGAAACGTGCAATAGCAAATCGCACGATGCCTCATAAGAATTCTAGCTTCACGCGAGTATTCAATTTACTTCTAGTATAATTGCTTTTATAACGTGGGTCGTGTCAAATGTCACTTGTACTTGTACTTTACGTAACCACATTCATACGTCTTTTGGACACTCTACAGCGAATGAACGGCCGTGAATTATATATTTTATCTCGTTCTTTAACCAACATTGAAAAGAATGTGCTTACCAATTTTGCCTGTTCAAATGATTTCGAGAACCTCACTCTCAATATGAAGTATAAGATATACAGCCTTATCAGCAATCATTTTTGGGCGAAAAGTTCGGTCGTGAAAAAGACCCCTACATTAAGTATCAAACTGGATTTTATTTCTAAAAAACTAGAGAAAATTCATTTACCCAGTCTCATAAATAACAGTAAAATTAAAAGTTTATTGAGAGATATCACTTCAGTGAACGATGCTTTTATTCGAACTATCTATACTTACGATGAACCAATTTCATTGAAAATTTTCAATTATAATAAATTTCTCCGAGATATGGATGACTACAAAAAACATCTCATTCTTTCTAATGATTGTGAGTGCACACTCTCTCGTAATTCGACTTACGTTGATCCAACACATCGTCATATATGCACTGGCGACCTCAATATCATAGAAAACACTCGTTTACGAAAACTACTATCATTGGGAACCAAATATCGTACACATAATACAACAACTTCGGCGGACTTTGTTCAACTAGCTATCTCAGCCAAACTTAAGATAACAGAAAGCTTGAAAAAGAAATTTAAACCTACGCAAGATAAACTTGCCCATTTCAGTTCTGTATTTGACACAGAAGTTATTGATAAAGTTCGCTCTCGTTCAAACTTGTTAACCGTTGAAGAAAAAGAAGAATTAATTCTCTCTGCTAAAGATTTTACGGACCTCAAGAGTTTGAAAGCAAAATACATTATTACCTGTGTGGATAAAGCCTCTAGCAATTATGCACTTATATGCCCAAAGTTCTATCTCCAACAAATGGAGAATGAAATGAGTAGAAATAATCTCAATAATGTTACTTACCAACTTTCTAATCTTAACATACAACATGTGCTTGAAAGACACCGACGAATTCATAACTCACTCAGCCTTAAAAATTCTGACGATAATATCAGTTTACCTCTAATTTACGGTATACCAAAGATGCATAAACAACCTATAAAGTTCAGATTCATAAGTGGAGCCAAACATAGCAGTTTAAAAACACTTTCTGTCACTTTACAAATCATTCTAAAACATGTTAGAGTGCATTTCAAAAACCTATGCAATGTCATATTTGAAAGAACCGGTGTCAAAATGTTTTGGGCAGTTGATAATAGTTTCACAGTAGTTAAAGATATTCTGAAAATTATACCAAACTCGGACACCCGAATATTTTCAGCAGACTTCACCAGTCTATTTACAAATTTACCACATAGTGTTGTTAAATCAAGCATGTATGGACTATTGGAGATTTGTATGAAAAACCAAAACTATGTACACATTAACGGTAACTATTGTAATTACTCCTCAAGTAGTTCAGGGAAAGGAAATTATTATACAAAAAACGAAGTATTCTATATGATATGTTCCTTACTTGACAATAGCTTTGTTAACTATGCAGGTTCTGTATATCAACAAAAGTTTGGTATCCCACAAGGTGCGAATTGCTCCCCACAAATAGCTGATCTCACATTGTCATTCATGGAGTACAAATTCATGAAGTCAACTATTTCTGCTGTAGGAAATTTTGTAGCCAGAAAATATAATAACAGTTATAGATATATAGATGATGTTTTACATATATCTAATCACTGTGAAGATTTCAAAGAAAATATTCCTCTAATTTATGATCCTACACTCAACTTAGAGCCTACTGCAGATATTAAGCATGAATGTGATTTTCTTGACTTGGAGATAAAGTTAAACCGAAATAATATTGTTACGTCACTTTTCAATAAAACTGACCTATACAAATTCAAAGTACTTCGTTACCCTAATTTTCATTCTAATATTGACACAAGGTCTGGTTTAAATACCATAGCTGGGGAAATAATTCGTTTTTCTCGAACGTGTTGCTTGTATACTGATTTCGAGGACAGAATTGTCCAACTAGTTAGTTTCTATAAAATCAACTCTTGGCCATTAACAATGCTAGTTAATCGCATATTTAGAGTTCTCCACAATAATCCACTCATTAAACGAAAATATGGACTAGAAAAGAACATTCCCATTACTCTTTTATATAAAATGAGAGAAGTCTAATATTGATCGACACATATCTGTACCCATTGCCATTGGGCACGTCCTATCCAGCCACTCATTGTCACTCTCCATCCAAATAATAGTTGCTAGCTAGTTACATTCTGGACTATCTAATTTCTCTCTAAATTCTCTTTTCTCTCCTCTAAATTTCTTGAAATAGTTTCACTAGGTTAACTAAGAACAGGTCATCTACTGATGAGGGCTCCCTGTTTGACATATGGATTGATAATTGCCCGAAATGTCGAGGTAACTAAAGATTGTAATAGGCAATCTAGGAATTTGCACAGTGCAAATAAATTTATCTCCTTCTCTCTTTCTCTCTTTTTCTTACTCTATTTCTCCTGTATCTAGTTACAACTTGGACTCTGTAGCCAATCATTATAATAGGATTACAGCCCGTAAAGTTCTAGACTTCTAAAAACAACCTCTTTATTTAAATTTATTGCAAGTCAATTTTGTTGTACTAGTAAAACCCAATGAACTAGTCTGAGGAAATGTGTTGATGTGTAGCCATAGCTCACTCGCCATTGTACTCAGAAAACAAACATTATCTTTCATTGATAATACGGACTCAATTCTTCACCTTCTAACATGCATGATTTATTGTCCAAGAACACAAACTAGTTACAACAATTACGTTTTGTGAATTCGACAAGGAGAATATCTTATGTAGTTATTAGTTAAAGTTCCTATCAAAAATGGAACTCAATTTTTATTTCTCTGTAGACCGTGATGTTCTCAACCGAGTGTTGTCTAAGTACCACTCAAATCATGGTTTGCCTAAGAGCCCATGTGAACTTCACGAAAATCATTTATTTAGTGTAAAAAAGTACAGTTCTCAATCGAGTATTCTTTTTGCTGTTTCAAATAGATAGTTTGCGTCATTCTACTCTGAGTGCTGTCTAAGTACCGCTCTATCTATGGTTTGCCTAAGTGCCCATATGAGTCAGAACTACGCTAAAATTTATTTTCGAAATTTCATAACTCATGAATTCAATCTCACAGCACCATCACTGAACGCCACGTAACCCACAACTCCACTAAAACCAAAAAATCCACGCATATATTTTTCACATTTATTAATCTTCGATGTTCTCACAAATGTTCTGTCTAAGTACAGTTCATCCAATGGTTTGCCTAAGTGCCCATGCTTGAGAACATTGCAATCTCATTATACCTATTCGCGTAATATTTGGTTCCACCTAATACTATTTTTAGCAGATACAATCTCCTGATAACAAAATTTGAGTTTATGATGTGAAACTTAAAAATATCATTCCCAAAAAATTTTTTCTTCTACCCTCACCTACTTCGAAATTTTGTCCCCTTGATATTCATAAATGAAACCTCATTTCATTAGCTCTAGGTTTTCAATAGTATATTACTTTTCATTCCTTTATATTTTTATCATTACATGTTCTGGCTCTGCTCAAAAGGATAGCAACCAAAGGGATAATAATAATAGTACATGATTGACAAATTGTTTTTAGACCACCCTCATAATTAACGCTGTAGTTACTCCCATTTCATATCTAACAATCGTATTAATCATAGTTAAAGTGTAGTTGAGAGATCTTGCCATCGTGAGTGAAAACCCTAACCACTAGTAGTTCTCACGTGGTAGTGCTCTTCGAACACTCCCCAGGTCCTTCGTACCTAGGAAACAAAAAACTGTTTCCAAAACAACTGCTGACTGGGGGATGTAAAGGCCTGCCTCCCCCTGGTGAATAAGGCCTGCTAACACTCTCCACAACCCTCAAACCGACTCCCATAATAACTGGTATAGTTCTGTGACCAGAAGTAGGAATCGCAATCATATTGTTCCTACTTCGTTTTCAAATGAGAAGGGTAGAAGGTGTAATCGGGGCAACTGTAGAATTTGTGATCTAATTAATTTTGAATCCACTAGCGCTTGTACCGTAACACGTAACGTGTACGTCACCAACAAACCGAAGGAGGTTAACTGCAATACCAAAAATGTTGTTTATATGATAACCTGTGGAACCTGCTCCTCACAATACGTGGGAGAAACTACTCAGAGTTTAAGGAATAGGATAAATCAGCATTTGCTATCATTTAAAAAATCTAATCTGAACACTTTCGTGTCTAAACATTTTTTAGAAACAGGACATGATCCTAATAATGTTAGAATTGTCATTTTAGATCATGTAAATGATAGTAATCAATCACCAAAGTCAATGTTGCGTGACCAAGAATTACTTTGGATTAAAATTATGCTCACTTGTTACCCACTTGGTCTAAACGACCAGATCAAAGGCTTTGGTAATATTTCAAACCATACCAACCCACTGTCAAAAAACTCACACCCATATTTTGTTATGTCAACTCCAATCAAAAGAAATAGTCATGGAAGAAAACGTAGATCCCGTAAACTTCAAAAAGTTCATCGAACGGAAGATAGTCTTTTGGACACTCTACAGCGAATGAACGGCCGTGAATTATATATTTTATCTCGTTCTTTAACCAACATTGAAAAGAATGTGCTTACCAATTTTGCCTGTTCAAATGATTTCGAGAACCTCACTCTCAATATGAAGTATAAGATATACAGCCTTATCAGCAATCATTTTTGGGCGAAAAGTTCGGTCGTGAAAAAGACCCCTACATTAAGTATCAAACTGGATTTTATTTCTAAAAAACTAGAGAAAATTCATTTACCCAGTCTCATAAATAACAGTAAAATTAAAAGTTTATTGAGAGATATCACTTCAGTGAACGATGCTTTTATTCGAACTATCTATACTTACGATGAACCAATTTCATTGAAAATTTTCAATTATAATAAATTTCTCCGAGATATGGATGACTACAAAAAACATCTCATTCTTTCTAATGATTGTGAGTGCACACTCTCTCGTAATTCGACTTACGTTGATCCAACACATCGTCATATATGCACTGGCGACCTCAATATCATAGAAAACACTCGTTTACGAAAACTACTATCATTGGGAACCAAATATCGTACACATAATACAACAACTTCGGCGGACTTTGTTCAACTAGCTATCTCAGCCAAACTTAAGATAACAGAAAGCTTGAAAAAGAAATTTAAACCTACGCAAGATAAACTTGCCCATTTCAGTTCTGTATTTGACACAGAAGTTATTGATAAAGTTCGCTCTCGTTCAAACTTGTTAACCGTTGAAGAAAAAGAAGAATTAATTCTCTCTGCTAAAGATTTTACGGACCTCAAGAGTTTGAAAGCAAAATACATTATTACCTGTGTGGATAAAGCCTCTAGCAATTATGCACTTATATGCCCAAAGTTCTATCTCCAACAAATGGAGAATGAAATGAGTAGAAATAATCTCAATAATGTTACTTACCAACTTTCTAATCTTAACATACAACATGTGCTTGAAAGACACCGACGAATTCATAACTCACTCAGCCTTAAAAATTCTGACGATAATATCAGTTTACCTCTAATTTACGGTATACCAAAGATGCATAAACAACCTATAAAGTTCAGATTCATAAGTGGAGCCAAACATAGCAGTTTAAAAACACTTTCTGTCACTTTACAAATCATTCTAAAACATGTTAGAGTGCATTTCAAAAACCTATGCAATGTCATATTTGAAAGAACCGGTGTCAAAATGTTTTGGGCAGTTGATAATAGTTTCACAGTAGTTAAAGATATTCTGAAAATTATACCAAACTCGGACACCCGAATATTTTCAGCAGACTTCACCAGTCTATTTACAAATTTACCACATAGTGTTGTTAAATCAAGCATGTATGGACTATTGGAGATTTGTATGAAAAACCAAAACTATGTACACATTAACGGTAACTATTGTAATTACTCCTCAAGTAGTTCAGGGAAAGGAAATTATTATACAAAAAACGAAGTATTCTATATGATATGTTCCTTACTTGACAATAGCTTTGTTAACTATGCAGGTTCTGTATATCAACAAAAGTTTGGTATCCCACAAGGTGCGAATTGCTCCCCACAAATAGCTGATCTCACATTGTCATTCATGGAGTACAAATTCATGAAGTCAACTATTTCTGCTGTAGGAAATTTTGTAGCCAGAAAATATAATAACAGTTATAGATATATAGATGATGTTTTACATATATCTAATCACTGTGAAGATTTCAAAGAAAATATTCCTCTAATTTATGATCCTACACTCAACTTAGAGCCTACTGCAGATATTAAGCATGAATGTGATTTTCTTGACTTGGAGATAAAGTTAAACCGAAATAATATTGTTACGTCACTTTTCAATAAAACTGACCTATACAAATTCAAAGTACTTCGTTACCCTAATTTTCATTCTAATATTGACACAAGGTCTGGTTTAAATACCATAGCTGGGGAAATAATTCGTTTTTCTCGAACGTGTTGCTTGTATACTGATTTCGAGGACAGAATTGTCCAACTAGTTAGTTTCTATAAAATCAACTCTTGGCCATTAACAATGCTAGTTAATCGCATATTTAGAGTTCTCCACAATAATCCACTCATTAAACGAAAATATGGACTAGAAAAGAACATTCCCATTACTCTTTTATATAAAATGAGAGAAGTCTAATATTGATCGACACATATCTGTACCCATTGCCATTGGGCACGTCCTATCCAGCCACTCATTGTCACTCTCCATCCAAATAATAGTTGCTAGCTAGTTACATTCTGGACTATCTAATTTCTCTCTAAATTCTCTTTTCTCTCCTCTAAATTTCTTGAAATAGTTTCACTAGGTTAACTAAGAACAGGTCATCTACTGATGAGGGCTCCCTGTTTGACATATGGATTGATAATTGCCCGAAATGTCGAGGTAACTAAAGATTGTAATAGGCAATCTAGGAATTTGCACAGTGCAAATAAATTTATCTCCTTCTCTCTTTCTCTCTTTTTCTTACTCTATTTCTCCTGTATCTAGTTACAACTTGGACTCTGTAGCCAATCATTATAATAGGATTACAGCCCGTAAAGTTCTAGACTTCTAAAAACAACCTCTTTATTTAAATTTATTGCAAGTCAATTTTGTTGTACTAGTAAAACCCAATGTGAAACACAGCAGAAATCAGAAACGTGCAATAGCAAATCGCACGATGCCTCATAAGAATTCTAGCTTCACGCGAGTATTCAATTTACTTCTAGTATAATTGCTTTTATAACGTGGGTCGTGTCAAATGTCACTTGTACTTGTACTTTACGTAACCACATTCATACGTGTTTCATCCAGTTTTAATAGTATGGCGAGGTATAATTATTAGATTTGAAGTTTGATTTGCATGAACAGCACAGAATACAACTGAACTTGTTCGAAGTCCACAATTCACATCCGTCTTGTTTATTCAGGTTAGCTCCGATAGAATTTTCTCCGATAGAATTTGAAACGAGACCTGACAAAACCCGAAGAGCGTATTCTCATTTTGAATACCCCACTAATGAACATTGTCAACAGGTTTCATTGCAGATTAAAGCTGTTAAAATCAAAAGTATCAGAAATGCGAAATTGGTGTGGAAAAATGTTTTTAAATTAAATGTGTGTACGACCTATTTATAATGTTTGTCAATTTATTCTAATTGTGCAATACACATGACCAATATAAACCGAAAAAGGACTGTCCGTAGAGGGTGTTGATGGGCATCGGTGAGCTACATATTGACAGCTCACGCGGTCCGCCGTACAGATACCGCGGCGAGCGGGGATCGAACCCGGGTCAGTGGAGCGACAGCCGAACGCTAACCACTTGACCACTCGGCCCCATGTTCAAAACGGGATTTTTCTCTCTGAAAAACTATAACGTGCACGTATGTTCTTTTCAATCTGTTAAGTACGTTAAATATTAGTCTTGAAAATAAAATAGGGCGTTATTGAGCACTTTGGCGTCCAGCTTATCAATATAGTGTGTGCAACACTTGACTGAAGTAACTGGGCGCAATTTCTCATTAGAATGTCAAGTTTCGAAATGTTCGTAGCGAAAAAAGAAATAGAACGATATTGCTCAACATGGTGTTCCGATTAACTCGAAATATCATCATTATCTCTGCTTTTATAAATTTGAACCATCTGAGGATGAATACAAAAGTGTTTTCAAATGGAATGCAATGTTTATAAATGATGCTCATTTGTATTGCGTCAGTTTGAAGAATGGTCAACAAGAAAGAACGTAATCTCTTTCTTCATTACTAAATACCGTGAAACACTTGAGTGCGTGTAGGAAGGACCCTCTGGAAACATCAACCTTTTCCCCGTTACTCTTCAGCTACAAATCATTACTTTAAGCTGATTAAAAGCACAACGGATTCTTTTGGCCCACCTTCATTCTATGAAAATCTTTGCGATAACTACAATATGAGGTTTCTATTTCTGAAAAAAACTCATACAGTATGTGTGAGTTTTTTTTGACGTATGCTAACAGTGAATGTAGAACACACTAATGTATACATTTGTCAGTTTATGTATATTTACAGACTGTGGCTCTCGCTTATTAGAGTGTAAAATTCACATTTTCGCATTCGTGAATTGGAAACGGCATAAAATCTATGAGATTATTCGAATATTGGTCTCTGTTTGGACAAACAAACATTTATTGAATAGTGTGAGGTTCTGCTTATAAATACAATGTGTGCATCACTTGACTGAGGTAACGGAACAGTTTTCGCGGTTGATTTCCCTCTGAAACGAATAGTTTACAATTTAAAGTAGGACGATTATGTGGACCAATCGCAACGCTTCAGTCCTTTAAACTGCAATACATTTTTCAATTGCAGTCTAAAGGACCGATGCGCCGGGATTGGTCCACATAATCGTCCCTTTTTAAAATGAATAGTCTGCGAATTATCATCATTCCAAGAGTGTGGCACTACCTCATCATGAGAAATCGAAACTTTTAAAATAATAAAAGGTTGTACTTCTCTTAATGACAGTGTGCTATTGTTCTTTTTATTTACACCTATACTTGTGACACTGTGCCAAAAGTTTTCCCGAATTTTTTTTTCTGAAACTTCGTAATACGAATAATATTTCCATTTATCTCGACTATTTCAAGTGTGCCTCACTTTATTTAGGATATTACAATGATTACACACTAAATAACGATATCAACCGTTTCAGTTGGGAGCCGTCAGGGTTGAGTTGAAGTTAGAGTTGAAGAATCCGTCCCGCTCTACATTTGACTTCTGAGTTAACAATCTAACCTTTTGGCAAATGAAAAACCATTATCAAAAATATATACATTTATATCTCTATCTTGCTTCGTTTTCTCAGAAAAGCGGCTTACGTAATGACACCGATAGGGAGGTTGCGTACGGGGTATGCTCAAAATAGCCTATAGAAACGGTTTCTTTAAGTTGAAGTTAAATTTACCCCTGCTCTTCACAGTTCGACACGGAACTTACAAGAAACATTCAGAGGGAAACTCTGTAAGGCAGACTGAATTCGGCCTACCATCCCCATCCAGCCACGGAGCACCAGGGGAGGCTTCAACTTTCGTAGACATTCTACTACCAATTCATCGCCCACGGAGGGATGAATGTCGTGGTTGGGCACTGGCGGGGATCGAACGTGTGACCCTTCGAGTGGTGGTTGGCGTCTTAGCCACTGTACCATTCCAGACCACCACATTGTGTGTTTTCATGAATAGTGATTTTCGTAACTTATCTCAATTATTTTCACAGTTCTGCTCTTCTTTCCATTCTAGTGCAGAAAACTAGATAAAGTTCATTCAAAAATGCACGTCTTGTTGGGGCATTTTCCCATTATTTTGTGTAATGAGTTGCATACGTTTCACGCATTTGATAACCAAACAAACGTAGTTGCTGAATGAGCTGCGGGTATTTATGCAATATTTTCAACACGCTTCCCAGTACTTTCACTTAAGTAAACCTTTCATTAAACCGTTTGACCTAGCACTAGTTAAAAGTTAGTTGAAGTTACCCCTGTTCTTCAAAGTTCGACTCGGAACGCGCAAGGGACAGTCTCAGAGGGAAACTCTGTAAGGCAGACTGAGTTTGGCCTACCATCCCCATTAGGGTTGTTGAACTCGAACTCGAAACTCGACTCGACTCGACAAAACTCGAAAACTTTCGAGTTGAGTCGAACTCGAAACTCGAAAACTCGAAATTTCTCAAAACTCTAAAACTCGAAAACTCCAAAACTCGATTTTTCGCCAAACTCGAAAACTCGAAATTTCCCAAAACTCGAAAACTCGAAAATTTTCCGAGAACTCGAAATTTTGAACTCGATTAACAACCCTAATCCCCATCCAGCCACGGAGCATCGGGGAAAGCTTTTACTTTCGTAGAACTATCAATTAATCGCCCACGGTCGGGATGAATGTTTTGGTTGGGCAGCGGTGGGGATTGAAAGTGTGACCCTTCATGTGGTGGGTGGAGCCTCAGCCACTACACCATTCCACACTGCCAGATGACTTTGAACAAGAATACAATCATAATTTTACTAAATTTAAAAAAAAATTCATTCAACGTTAACAAACTAGAAATTACTGGTAGAACGTGGGAGAATCAGCAAATGTGTGAGTTGTATTTGATCTCACCAATATATCAGCCATAAGTGAGCCAGATTGCTGTGATACTGTAGCGGAAGTATTTTACGAAAATAGAACAGTATAATGGTTGCCCAACGGTCATACTCATACTTATCTTAGCTATAGCAGATAGCTTGCTTATTCTCGCATTGTAACGTTTACTCCTTTTTATTTCTTCAATTTACTGATGAGACTGAAACCCCTTCGTTCTATATAGTGAGTGAAACATCCAACCAAATGATTCGTCTTCAAACGTGACTGTTTTAAGATTTGATACATTAATCCCTTCTAATGGGGTTGATTACCTATACTAACTTTAATAATAGCGTTCTCGTTTTCAAGCGTATCATTCGCCACCCATACCAGGTGGTAATTATGATTATGAATGCTTGCAACTAACAGTTTACGTTCCATACATTCATGCAAACATCTCCTTCGTTTATAGTTTGGTTCACTGTTTTATCTTTCTCAGACGAATTCCAGACCAAGCAACGAGAGAGTGTGTAGGTCAGAGAGACTGTCTGTCACTGTCTGAGCTCTCTGGTCTGCACGTTCTCTCACTTTTTCAGCCGGATACGCCCAGGCAGATATCGCTGAGTTCTTTCGGCTCAATTTTGAGTACTGACAACTAAAATATGCGTGGAAAAAGTGAACATTTCTTAAAAACAAGTTTTGCAATGTAAATACGTAAACCAGCCCGGTTTTGAAATTGAGTTGAGCTTTTATCTATAAGCATCGTCTCTCTGTAGAATTTCTCAATACTTCTTGAACTACAGTGTTGGTAATATACTATTTATCGTCAGGAACTTTTTTTTCACTCAGCTGAGAAAAAACTCATGAATTTTGTATCCAATTCAGACAGTTCATCACAAATTCATGAACAAACTTATCATTTTTCACCGTTTTCACCTTTTTAGTCGTTCACATTATGTTCTTCACAAATACATAGGTTTTCAAAAACTCCCCTAACTATATTCACGATTTGTTCATTCAAGTTCAAAAAAGCAGAAGTGGGTTCAATCAAAAGTGCAAGTCTTGTTTGTGCAATTTTGCATTATCCGTATTAATGGGTGAATGGCATACGTTCCACCTGTTTTGTAATTATTGCGTGATAAAAGTAATTGCTGAAAAGGCTGTTCGTATACTTACATTCTCACATGCGTCAAGCACTTACAGTATGGAAGAGAAAGTTACCGCCATTTCTTGACCTACAAATAGTACGCCACTAATGTCAAAAATGGTAATAAAAATAGTATCTAACTTTGAATACTGAGTAATTGCTCTGCATTCAGGGATAAACAATGTTTTCAAGTTACAGTTCCCTTAATTTTCGGTGTAACCATCTGGTTTAGTAAAAATACTCCCCCCCCCCCTTAACATGTAACCAACTTTTGGTCGAAGACTCATTGCATTCATAATTAGGTACACTACGTATGTAATTTCCGTTTGTAATCCAAAATTAACTCTGCAAGTAGTATTGGCTCTTCGGAACTACAGTTTTAAAACCGACAAATATTTTCTCTAACACAGTTTGTATGAACACAATCTGCAATCTCAAATTTGCCGCTGAAAAAGAAATCTCACAGGAATCATTCATTGAGCTCAGTCAAATGTTGCACTGGATTCGTAAATCGGCATGCTAACTGGGTTAATTTAATCGATGTGAAACAATCTTTTTGTGAAATCAATGGAAGTTACAGCTCAAATTTTATACTGGTTTCAAGTATCAATTTTATGGAATTGCTCTGATCTCAGTTGCGTTCGATCTTTGTGCTGGAATAGTCAAAAAAAGCAGTTATTATTAAAGCTCCAGTTTTAAGTACTTCCACGTATTACTTCGTTCTCGGTTGTGTTAGTAAGCTTCGTTCTTAAAGAGTAGGACGATTATGTGTACCAATCCCAGGACATCGGTCCTTTAAAAGGGGGCTGCAATGAATTTTTAAATTAAGGATCTAGCTGAGACAATTCGATAGATGTCCTTTGCTTACTAGAATGTCCAATTCAAATCTCTGTTTTCAAAATTTCACTAATTTTTTTTGCCTACTGTCAGAGACGCAGAGCATGATTGGAAGTGAATGAATATTGATTGTGCGCACTTCTCTGTCTCTTGTGCCTTTTCGTATAAAGCCGTTAGCCAAATTCGGCATTCAATGCAGCCCCCCTTGTAACTGCAATTGAAAAATGTATTGCCAGTTCATAGGACTGAAGCGTTGGGATTGGTCCACGTAATCATCCTTTTTTACATACGTAAAGTGGGAGCTGTCCGATTGATTTCAAATTTTCTATGACCATTGAATGAATTTTTTTACTTAACAAAAATCTAATATATTGTAAAATCACCAAAAGTTTCATTGACATGTTTTCAGTTTTAAGATTTAATAGGTACTGGTTTGAAATATTTTAGTGCTGCTGCTGTCAGTAATGGTATTCAGTTGTGTTCTCACTAGGTTCACAGTAATATGCCTCAGAAAGCTTGAATTGTCCCAATGATGAGCTTCACATGAGTTTCTGAATGTTTCAATGTCACTTTAAAAGCCGCCTTCAAGTGGCTGATTGTTTCTTTGGTTATTTGCACTGTGTTCAACTCTGAGAGAATGTGTGTAAAAGCAATCGAATCAGTGCAGAATGACTTCACTAGGAAGTTATTCATGCGAATAGGAGGTTATACTTATTGGAAAATACCGTCAGCTGAGTTTAGAAATAAGAAATTAGGTCTTCAGTCTCTAGAGAAAAGACGTAACGTCTTTTATTTGATAATGGTTCACAAGATTGTAAATGGAAACTCTGGCGTTGAGACTGCAAAGTTTTATACGTTTGAGAACTCGCGAACCAGGGGTACAAGGTCAAAATTACGTTTCACCGCTCCCAAATTCAAGACTAGAGCACAATTTTTCACTGTCAGAGCTGGTTCTAAATACTTAAAAATTACGAAAAATAAATATGTACCTGTTTCCATCAAATGTATGAAAAACTATTTGTTTGAAACCCTTAACTAATTAATGAGTTGAACGTGTCTGTTGGAACCCATTTGAGTTTTGTAGGTCAGTGGCTTGTGTTTTCTTCTTGCTCAGTTTCCGATTTTATTGTTTAGTAAACGATCATCATTCCGACATATATATCGTTACTGTGCTGTTCTCATTCTAGACCTCACTTTATCACTTTGTTCTGTGTTTTATTTCTGTTTCCATCACCTTTTTCCACTTCTCATCTCATTCTTTCACGTATTCATATGCGTAATAAATCAATCAATAAATTGCTTTTCACTGCTGTTTTGGTCATGTTAGCCTAACTTGAAACAGATTCAGCACTATAATAATATGATCTGATACAAGTGGTGTTATTTGCCACCCAGACAGAAGTAAAATATCCGATAAAAGAATCAAATCTCTCAGTGATCTTCAATTCTCAATCAAGCGCAACCGTCCAAATGTTTCAGGGTCCCTATAAATGCTGCCTTCAAGTAGTTGATTGTTAAGGCAATTGAGTGCATTCTGTTATTATAAAAGCTTTCGCTGTTTAAGAAATGTTAATCTAGCCTAACTTGGGTACACAAATGCTTTAGTGCTACTATAAACGGGTCTGCTATCGGGCCAATTAGTTTACTCAAAATAGCCATTAGTAAATTCTCGTATAAAACCGTTCGAATGTTTCAGTGTCGCTATGAATGTTTCCATCTTCGACGCTCCTCCAGCGACCCAGCGTCTCTTTTACGCAACAATCGTCTGTGAGCTGATCGTCAATCTATGTTCCTTGGCCTGCTCGATTCTGTTTGTCGCCGCTTTCTCGACAATTCGATCGATACACATCAATCTCATTGTCATCTTCAACAGTTTCATTCTGGCTTTCTGTTTCTCTTCGGTTTTCCGGCTAATTATCACAATCTCTACGTTGAGCGGAAAAGTGGATTTTCCCGAACATTTGGTGAAACTGGCGTTCAATCTGAGAGACATGGGACTTTTCACAGGTACGTTACTAGAAGTAAATTGAATAGTCACGTGAAGTTAGTATTCTAATGAGGAAGCGTGCACTTTTTCATTGTACGTTTCTGAGTTCTACTGTGTTCAACATGTTACACGTGATAGGCAATTGACTAAAATAATAGTCTATTCCATCTCTAGGTGCACTCTTACAATAAGCAGGTAAAATTTTAGGATAGAAGGTGTATAATAAAAATGTCAAGTTCAGGTAGAACACCTCATTTCACATTTGAACTGTTGAACGTTGGTCCTGTTTTATAAGCTGAATTCAATCACCGCTGTAGTTTTCCTCAATTTTTCTGTCTGCAAATTCAGATTGCACAATACTGGAGATGACATTTAGTTAGCAGCTGTTGTTCATTTGAGAAAAGTGTACACCAACGTAAGCAAATAAATAACAAGCTCGACATATCTAAATCAAACTAAAAAATAGGAATAAGAGAGAGAAGAAAGTGGTACGTTTCGCCTCTACCCCAGACGCAACCACTTTAAATCAAGATACCTTCCCCCTGAGGCTCCTCAGTGAGGTAGGGGAAGGAAATCAAATATGTCCGATTGGACAGGAAGGATTGTTATAATTATTGTTAATTTTAAGAAACCACTAGAAGAGAATATAAACAGGGAATAGAAGGAAGAATGACTGACTCCTGGTTTGAATGATATCAAGAATGTGGAGTTGGCGGGCTTTTTGTTTATAGTGCAATGTCTCGTGATGCCGAAAATATCAAATGACTACCGTAGCCAATAAAATTGAAGGGGGAAGTGCAAAGCGATTCATAATTATATAATATAAAGGAGAAAGTATAACTATCTTACATTTACTATTCCAGTAATCTTGGAAAATAGACGTTCTACGGCGTTTATAGGTACTTTATTATTAATACAATAACTGTCAAAGTCATCAAGATTGTATTTATAATTAATCCATTTATTTCTGTGCAGGCATCTAAAGAAGCTGAGTGAAATACTTTGTATAGGGTACTGATTTGATATGAGTTTGCTAGCCATAGAGCATATATTATGACAGAAATCTTCACCATTTGTACATTTTCGTGCTATGCGTAAAGTTTCTATATAAACAATATTGGATTTTATCTTCTCAGGTATAAATGATTCGAAATGAGGGAATCTTTTGACATCAAAGCTAAAGTAATCTGTTTTGTTATAAAGGTTTGTGACTACCTTTCCTTGAGAGATTTTTAAGTTTAGATCAAGATAATCACAAGAAAAATCGTCATTATTTGTTTTCAACAGCTGTAAATTATTCTTATATACATCTGATAAAATGGCATTAACTTCAATGTCGTTTTTGTTATGTACTACTAGAAGATCATCCATGTAGCGAAAAATATGAAACTCTTTGCTTATATTACACCTTTTAGCAAACCTAAATTCAAGAATAGATAACGTAAGATCTGCTAACAGAGGACTAGATTACCACCTTGTGGGACTCCATGTTTTTGTTTGAGTAATGTATCACCAAATCTAATGACGTTATTCTTTAAAATAAACTCTGTAAGATATAGCAGTTCCGAAATATTGTAAGTTCGATAGTTTTTAGTATAAGTGACATCTGTATAGAAAGTACGGAATCCGTTGGTAGATACGTTGCTCTTCCCGGTATGTTTGAAACACAACTGGAAGAGGTCGGACATACATTTCATAATAAGGTCGTGCGGTAGGTTAGTAAACATGTTAGTGAAGTCTGCTGAATATAGTTTCATACAGTTATGATGTAGATTATCAACTTTATTCACAACTGTATCTGAGTTATCAATAGCCCAATAAAAATTAACGACGTTATTTCTAGTTCTACATGTATTACAATAACGAATGAAGTGTTGCTTGAAATGAGTTAATAAGTTTTTAATTTCTACTGAAATGGACTTGAGACTACTATTAAACGCACCCGTGATAAAGCGAAATTTGCTGGGGTTCTTGTGTAACTTGGGTAATGCGTAAATGAGAGGTAAAGAGGATTGCTCTGATATTTTAAAGCCTTTACTGTTAACAAATGAGGCGTGGGATTGTAGAACATTTTCATAAATTTGATCGGAGTATAGATCGAATGTAGAACTTGCAGTATTTGAGATAGTAATCTGGCTGTCAATAACGGATAAGTTAAGTTCCATCATTAGGACTTCAATATAGTATTTTTTACAAATCACACCATAATTATTAGAAGCTTTATCTAAGGGACATATGACGAATTGTTTTTGTAAGTTCCTAATGGCTTCGTTGATGAAGGTAACGGTTTGATGACCAAAATTATGAAAGTAGGGTTCGACGTACCGTTTGTACCTAGACTTATATATATTGAAAAGAAGAATGTCAGTGGCATGATCAATGGAGTAGTATTTCTTTAAATATGTAATAAGAGTGTGGAAACTTTCGTCAAAGCTGTCAGCTACAATTTGTGCATCAATGACAGGCCTAATACGATACTTAGCGCCTTTCATCATTAATTTTCTCAAAGTGGTATCATGTATAATATTGAGATCTCCAGTAACAACATGATTATGTGTCGGATCTTTGTAGTCACTATATTTATTGCAAATACAATCCCTTTTGAGCAAGTTTACAATATCAACGTTCGATATATTTCTCAAAACCTTATTATAATTAAAGATATTAGAGGTAGACTGAGTTTGAAAACGGGTTTGCAAGGAACATATAAGTGATCAATAGACTTTTTGTTACTTTCTAGCAATCTTATGGTTTCTCTACTGTTATAAACTTTATTAAAATTGAAGTTATCTGATATTGCACCAAGATATGGCAGAGTTATATTGTGGAAGCATTTAGTCTTATTGTCAGATTTAACATTGAATTGGAAATGAAACTTACAAAGTAGACAACAAAGTTCAAAGATGAAAGATTTATCATATTTTTCTGTACAGGCTCTATCACTTAGGGAACAAATAAGTTGCTTAATTCCGTTTTTTGTGTAACTACACAAATATTTATATCTAGAGTAAGAGTCTAAATTATGTAACTCGTTCAAAACATCTAAAGATGTTTTAATTGTTTTTGTCTTGCGATGTCGTCTACCTCTGTTGATACGATCACGAATAATTCTAACGTTAAAGAAGGGATGGGAAGATTTATGTCTAAAAGGGTTGTTAACTTCGGATATGTTTCCATACCCTTTGGTATTATCGTTCAAACCAAATGGAGCAGCTGTCATTAATAATTTAATCCAGAAAAGTTCCTTTTCATGAAGTATGTGTTTATCATTAGATTCAAAGCTATCAAGAATGTAGATATGGTAAGACTTAGAGCAAACACCTTCATTAAAGTGCTTATACAGGAAGTTGGGTTTCTTATAACTATTAATCAAATAATTGTGTTCCTTGATTCTAGTTTTGAGTGACCTGGTGGTGAGTCCAACGTATTGTTTACCACAAGTATTACATTCAAGGCAGTATATGACATTCTTAGTACAGCAAGAGGCTACATTCGTTTTATATGTGCCTATCTTCAGTTTTGTAAGGTTAGATATAATGAAGTTTTGAAATTTAGTTATTGAACATATCCAACAGTTGATATCGTTGCAATGACTACCACAAAAGTTATTACCAAAATTTTCCATATGATAAAGACCATCAACTTTCCTTTTCGTAAAAACAAGAGAAGAAAAATAATCTGAGTAAGTATTGCCAGTGTTGTTTGACCAAGTTCTAAGTGATATGGGCGGTCAGACCCAAACACAGAGGGGAGTTTCCCTTTAAATAAAGGATTTAGGGAGACTGTCCCAAGGGCTAGCAGGCCCTATGCAGGCTCATACTACTCTCAGGACATGCGGCGTTGCAAAACAGTAAAATACTGTAAATACACGAATCGTTGCAATACTGTTTGTTTGTGTAAAATACAGTTACTTACCGTAATCTATTAAGTTAGAGACAAGTCTCTTCATTCCCGTCTTTGAATCACATTTATGTAAACGAAACCAGCTGGAACAAACAAATTTATCATGTTCTGACAAATAGTAATAAAAAATTTCACAAGAATTCTCATGAATCTCGAAACAACGACAAACTGTAACAGAAATAACAACTTGATAACTTGGACAACAGGATCCCAAATGAAACAACAACATGATACCACATGAAATAACAACTTGAAAACGGACTAGTTGTGAACTACGAAATATGATAAACTGAAGGAGTGGAAACAACAGTGAATAATGGTGCATTGAATTTTGAATAAACCGGTGCTAATCATGGTGAATTATGAGATTACACGTCATCTTTGATCCAAATGTAAACTATATATCGAGTGGCTAAATGAATAATAAACATAGACGTTCACTTGGTGACATAATTAGTTCCTACGAGATGAATTCTGCTCTCTGGCCTCAGCTTGTTTAGCCTGCCAGTTCCGCATGAGCTGCTCCATCTGCTCATGTGTCAGCGAACTAGTCAATTCGGCCGCCTTAAAATAGTTATACAAACGTGAATTGTCATTTATGTTGAACGAAAAAACTTGACTGCGCACACATTTTCTCTTTTTTTCTAGAATTCTTACTATCTAACCTTGTCAAACTTTGCTTTCTTCGCCATTTGAGGAGATCTAGTGGTTCTTCCTGCCGCTGATACCAGTTCCGGTGCCTCAGTCTCCTGGAATTTATACATGAAAATAAAAGCCCTCATTTGTGAGTGCAAAGAATACTATTTATAGAAAAACAGGTTATTCTTAAACTTTTCTGCTATTTTCGGTTATACTCTAGCTACGTTAACTTAGATTCAGCAGTATGTATACGATAACAACAATTTTAAATAGGAATCACCTCATCGTCGTCTCTGGTCATCTCATTGGGAGCAAATCCATAACTAGCATTCTGTAATTAGTTGATTGTATTTGAATATGACAACTTTATTGGGGAACGTACGCAACACATAACTTTTGCATTTGGTATTTGATGGGATGAAAGAAGCATTTGGTGATCTAATTGTAGTTTAAACTTGCCTTCTGCAATGATAGCGTCCTGGGCGATGGTGGATTTTCTGAACAATCAAAATCATTCATCTCCTCGCCATTCTCATCACCATTCAGCGAACCCTAAAAGGTGCAGTATGAGATTCAGACTACAGCTCATTCTTTATTACGCTAACACAGCTACATAGTCCCGAAAAATATGATTCTTTGCATTCGAAAGCAGATTGAAACTCGCAAACTTCAATCCCAATAAGCTGGAGTCATACACCAGCAAGGTTGTCCGCATAGTCAGAAAACTTTGAAAAACGGACTACTTCTTAGTCGAAAGGAAGAAAATCCTGAATTTTCACGTGTTTTGCCTTGAATTGAAAACGGACTACTTCATGTCGCTTGGTCAGACCTTACTGGCGTATGGCTGGAGAATAAATTAACCTACCTTTTAACTAATTCTCATAACTTATTACTTACAGATTGAAATTATTGCGAGACGGTGATGTCTGCACCGGATAAAACGTAGAAGTGTGCATTATTATTGTTACCTCGGAATCTAATACGATCTCTTCATCATCAGAAGAGTCTTCGAGACCGGCATTAAGACGCGGTCTAGAAGGCGGTCTCTCCTCATTAGGTGAGTCGCAGGTTCTGATGTCTTCCAAGTCATCATTCATCTCCTCCCTCTCCCTCTCTGCGCGGTCCATCTGTATAAAAATGTATTGTTTTCAGTGGTCCACAAAGTGTTTTGTAATGAAATCATACGCCTGGTCTAATATGTCCCTTTCTATCATTATTGAGATGGATATGAACTGATATAAATGATTTATCTATAAATGGAGAGATGCAAAGAAAACAAATTCCGGACTATGTAATGGATATTAAAATACTTGCCTCGTTTATTGCTCGAGCACGAGCTAGTCTGTTTCTCCTATCCCTTTCTTCCTGCTCCGTCCTGACCACAACCTGAAACACACATTCTATAACAAGTGGAATATTGAACAGCTGTTCATTATAAATAAACAATCAAGTTTCGAGTCATACCGTTAACTTTTTTCTTATATTTTTTCTATGTTACAAGGCTGCCGGTACGCAGTTTCGAATTAACAAGCTCAGTGAGCGCATACATTTCGAACAAAGTTCCTGGTGATTTCGTAGTCCACGAAAATTTATAGGAAATGTTGTAGTCCTATATGTTAACAAACTGAGGAGAGGGTAAAAACATTACCCGTCTTTCAGACACGGGTGATTCAGTGAACTATTCAACAAAATTTCCATAGGTTCGATAAGAAACGGATAATCTAACCAATTTTACCTCTTCCTCGTATGGAGACGAGGATGGGCGAGACGATCTTCCACTCGATGTTCCTGTTCTTCGCTCTCTCGGCTTCTGGTTGTATCCCCTCCTCTGAAAGAGGACATGTTATAGTTATTCATCTGCATTCAATATTCTAGTTCTCTTGATATTGACAAGTGGATCTGCAAATCGGTGATATCAGCTATGTGTCAAACTTACTTGTTTCACAGATCCTCCCTGCATCCGTTCATATTCGTAGTCGCTGTATGGCGCCAGGCTGAACCTATCTTTGCGTCGCTGCTGCGTTCTATAGATAGAAAAATTACTCGCGGTGTATTATAGCAAACAATTCCGACAGGCGATAACCTAATCGTCTTCCGATAGGCTTGGCAAAAAGATAATCAACTCTCACTTTCAAAGGCTAGTACGCCAAGCAACTACGAATAAACAATGTGTACCAAATTTCACACCCTGAGTGGAACGATTTCCTGGCCTTAGAAAATAGCTTTCAACTTACAGCATATACCGCCATTCCTCGTTCATCACATCCGTCACTGCAACTTTACACACCGCTTCTGGTTTTCTTTTCTTCGCAGTTATCATCATGATTCCTTCTGTAATTTAGTTACTTAAAACTACATTTCTAAAATCATTAGTATTGTAAAACACTCTTAATGTTTGATGATTCTCTGCGTTACGTTATCGTTTACCGACAGCTCGTCCCCGCGTTGCGTGTGACTACTCGTCCCCAGCTCTGACGTTGCCCAAGTTAGGTTAAAACTCATAAATTAAAGTGGTTGTATTTTGTACTAAAAACTGTAGAAAACCTCAAAATTAGAAAACAATAAGGAATAGAAAAGATAGATCATAATATGTCATAATTTTCAAATTTTTCATGAATTCCTTGTTTTCTCACAGACCGTTGAAAACCAACAAGTTTTCACATTCTCTTTCACACTTCACTAGTAAACGCTTTATATATATATATATATATATATATATATATATATATATATATATATATATATATATATATATATATATATATATATATATATATAAACGCACCGAAGAGATCCGTCTTGAAGTGGTCCGGCACTCCATTGTTAGCACTGGGTTTGTATTTGGTCATGTACGCATCTTTCAGCTCGGGAAAGAATGTCTGAGATCAAGAACATGAATGAGGATATTGTTATGAATTCACTCTACATTTGCAGAAGGTGCCGGTACTGAAATTCAAGCAAATATGGGTCCACTCCGTAAAACATCTCAGCGAACGCTCCGTTTGACAAATTTTTTTAAACATTATCGCATTTACTGGATTTTGACACTACAGACTTGTTATTTGTAATTGTATAAGGAGGATAGCCGAAACCTGAGGCTGCGTTTCTCTCCGGTCCTTTTGCAGTAATGTAGAAAACACAAAACAAGGCTTATCCAACAACCGCATTAACTGAATGATAGAAATTGACTCACGGTGCGCAGTACCAAGCCGAATAGGGATCTAATCAAATCACGAAACAGTGGCCCATCTTTGGACATCAGTGCTGTTTTCGCGAGGGGGAGCAATTCGACACCGCGAAAGTCCTGTAAAATTAATTCATGCGGTTCAATGGAAAAATCATGGAAATAATTTTTACGTTTTCACATTATGCTCCCACGTTAAACGAGAACAACAAGTTTAGGCCCATTCTATATGTAATCGGTATGGTTACTATATAAATGTAATTCTATATGTACGGCTTTTTGGTAACCCTTTTTCCAGGTTATCAGGTTACCTCACAGGTAACCTGATAAGAAAACTGAACTAAATGCGGGTACCAAATAAACTAACGGTGAAAACCATATTTTACGTTATACGCACCGGTTACCTACTGAGGTACCCCGGAATAAAAGTTGCCCAAAACCATCTAGGTAACCAAAAACCCGGTTACATATAGAATTCACACCAAGTTTATCCAAATCAGAAAATCAAAACTGACCTCGTGTCCGGGATCCAGTGTGATATTCTCTACTCCCTCAAAGCAAAAGGTGTACCCGTCCGTTCTTTTGTCTCGCCCAACGTCCTTCATTCCTTGAACATCCTCGTTCACGTTGTTCAGATGATTTCCGTGAACGATGCCCTGGAGCAAGTAAACAACAACGTTGAAATTTATTCAGAAAGTGGAGTATAGTGTTTGAAAAATACCACCTAATGGGTTGGCGAAATTTTGAAATTGACGGTCACTCACTACAGCATAGGCAGATAGGATTGGAATTTTGGTCCGGCGTCCCATCGAGACATCTGTGAACACAACGTGTAAATCATCATCTGTAGGAGGTGTGTATGATTCCAATAGCACCTTCTGAAATGAACCATAGTTTTAGAATATCAATAAACTTTCACAGCTGTTCTCGAGAATAATTCTAGAGCATTCGCACTAGTATTTGATATTTATGGAAAGTTAGTGTGACATTAATAGAAACTTACTCTAATATCGGCTCCATTCTCCACGACAGTACTTCTCAACATTCTATCAATGTTGCTTAGCAGGCCCACGTGTTGATAGGGTGCTGCTGAAATAAATTTATAAACATTGTGTAACTGTACTCAAATATTGGGGAGGTTTACAATTCACGTTTACAATTTCATCTATCTGAATTAGCTAATAACTGAGAACTCTTTTATATTAATAACAGCGCTAACCTGCTGGATTAGGCGTTCCTGAAGTTAGCGTCGATGAGTACACTCCCCTTTGAATGGAGGAAGAGGACCTGGGCCCTTGGAGCGCGGAACCTAGAAGGCATTGTTTTGAAACATTAGAATATTCTCGAACAACTACCGTTGAATCGGCGTATTTGCACTGTTTAGCAAAAGCATAGAATAGTGTCCAAGTATTTAGAATCAAACTGTACAAATGCATGCTCTTACGTGGAGGTCCGTTGTCCGAAGAACGTCGCTTCGCTGCTGCTGAGGCACGTACTTGACTAGACGACATCTTCAAATCAGCCAATTAGAGGCATAAAACATTAATCAAGTAATGCAAGTACGAGGTGTTGAGAAACACAAGAGATCAAAGCCACAAACTTCGAAACTGACGGTGAATTCATCCATAACCACACACGTTTACCACATACAACAAACTATAAGTATTGCAGAAATGAATAGAGTAGATAAAAGCTATATCACAAAGAGAAAGAAGTAGTTCGCAGTTGAACGGAACCTAAACAATCAAACAACACGCGAACACTCGGCGCTGCGTAAAAAAAAGACAACAACTACAATCTGATGAGGTAAACAAGTAAGTGTACATAAAAGTATATTCCATCAAACTACAGGCAGCTTTTCGACATTTACCTACACATAGATACCTCTCATGGGAATGGAGACAACATACGACCTAGCATCAAATTCAACATTGGAGAAAATACCGGTGATATCCTTATCTGAACAAATAAGCTCATACCGAGGCTGATTGGGATTTACTTCCCTAATAAATACGTTGTTAACAACAATTTCATCAAACAGCAGCAACAAATCTCGAGAATTAGCCGTTCCGGCTCCACGTAACTTAGTAATAGTGGCTGAAAACGCACAAACAGTTTGATAACAGCTTACTATCATCCGCAATGAGTCATTGTTGTGAATGCCTACGGCTACGATTTCCCCGTAGTGGACAGTTCCTCCGTATTCAACCATTATCATGGACTGTTCGGTGAGTTTGGCTCGTGTCCAGTGCTTCCTGACCGAAAGCGACTGTTTCAGATATGAGAACCTCCGTCTGCAAAACATTATTTCTACAATGGAGGATAACAATATAGTTAAAGTTGGAATTTTAATCTTCCTTCCATTTCACTAACGCTGTATTCCCTAACGGGTGGAAGGGACCCCTCTCACGGAAGTACTATTGCAAGTTGGACCACTACGTTGTGGCCAAATTACTGGAGAACCAGCCGGTTTAGAAATCGGTTCGGTCTGTTCGGTTCTCCAATGACCGGTTCGCGGTTTGGTTCGAGAAAGACAATCTGCACGTCCAAGAACTGGAAAATTTGAACTTACATCGCTTGAATTGCAGGGTAGAGTCTTCTGAGACGCACGTAGTTTGGATCCCGTCTTTCTTCTTCGTTGGTCAACTCGCATCTCATAGGAATCAATATGTCATCATTCATCCATGAACCGCCCCTGCAACTAGTTTAGTTGTATTGATGCCTGAGTTAAAAAGTTAGCAGACCGTATCTGAAGTTGTATTGTAAACTGTACTAAGTGAGGCAAAATCTCCAAAACTCTAAGTGCTACGAAATCTGAAACGAGCAAAATAGCGGCCAATTCCACAAAGAACCCGGTCTTTCGTTAACCCTACCAGGTAACCTTAACCGGGTTACATGGTTAACCCTTTTGTTAACCACTTGTTAACCCTCTTTTACAATATGTTTTGGGGCAAACTTAGGGTTACTAAGTGGTTAACAAAAGGGTTAACCAGGTAACCCGGTTAATGGTTAACGGCTAGGGTTAACGAAATACCGGGTTAAATAAAGAATTCGCCCAAAATGGCTTCTTCGAGGCAGCGAAAATAGAAAGGGAAATTCGGAAAAATTACCTAGCACCACGGACTTCAAATAAATCGTCGTATGCGTCGTTGAGCGCACTCATCTCGGCTGATCCACCTAGTTCCACAATCTCATCCATTGCAATCGATAACAGGAACAGTCTGGAAAAGTTGAGATTGCTCAATAGAACTGAAATCCAGGCACATATTTCATCCCACAACCATAAGTTAAATTTACTTCTTTCGTTTCTCAATATGCTTAGGAAAAAAATGTGAAATCAAACTTAACATGCTAAAAAACCCACCTTTCAAAAGAGCCGTTCAGATAATTCTGCGTAGCGTGGCAGCTGCCCTCCCTCTTCAATCTTCCTAATAAATTCTCGAACGGTGTTGTATCCACATCCACAATGTTTCCCAGCTCTTTCAGTTGTCTGCGAATGTGCGTGAGGTACAGCTGCAAATCAGATTAGTGAGTAGTTAAAAATTCAAACAGATTCGCAAAGCGAACAGCATTCACATCCGGCTTACCACAGTGCATGACAGTCCAGTGTTACAACAGCAATCTATATAAGACTGCATAACCACTAGTGGGAAGCTATGCAACTGTGATTGAAAAGAAAAAAAACTCACATGACTCTTCAGTGTGGCACTTCTTAGACCGAGCAATAGATTGAAGAGTCTTCCAAGCTTTTCGACTACAGCTCCGATAGCATCCAGGTCGGCCTCGCTTGTTTTTCTGCAATAACACTTTGAGAAGGAAATGAAAGAGAATGCTGTAACATGGTCAAAATCTTCCTCGATCCGGAAACTAAATACAACACCCGTTTTAAATGAAAAAATACCTTTCAAAAAGGCGGCGGTGATTAATTAGGAGTAGAATCACGAGGCCGTCTAATTCTGGGTAATCAGAAGGCGACGCTGCCAGGATAGGAAGAAGTTGAACAAAGAATGCCTAAAAGCTGTGCAACATTTACATCTAGCTACGAGTCAAGACGAGAAAATTACAATAGCCGATTTCGGGCTGTAATGGTAGCTTTTCATCAAATTATTTACGTAGTATACATTACCCATTTTCACGCAGAATTACTACAAGTATTTGATAAATGAACGTGAAATAACTTACGAGTCGCCTCTCTTTGCAGTTAACCTGCGAGCAGCAGTCAGTCAATGGTCTCAGGCGTCCAGCTATATTGGTGGGTAACTTGCAATTAGATGCGATCTGATTAGCCAGTAATAATATGTTGGGATCCAATCTTAGTTCAGGCGTCTTCTGCGTTTTCCCACAAATGTCTAAATTGAAATATGCATTTCAGATACTGGAATGAAAAAAAACACATCAACGGAGGAACGGTGACCCATTAAGAAGATAGGGATAGATTTTAAATTTACAGGAAGCCCACAAAGTGGCTAATATGATTGTTATTATATGGATTATGAGTGATCACCAACCTGTCAGAAGATCGCGAAAAAAACCTTCTTCACAAACATGTAGAAAATCCACAATATACTCTAACTCAACCAGTAGTAGCATGTTGCGATCACCTTAAAATTGTAAGCGATTAACTGCAGGTGATGTGAGAGCTTTTATAGAGACATGAAGAAGTGATGTTTAATATTTTCATTCGAATGCGAAGAAAGGGCCGACATTGGAAAGTGTCTTGAATGTGCGAAAAACCAAAAGATACCCCACATTTAGTCAAAGTGTGATGGTGGTCGAAGAAAAAGCTTCAAATGGATGAAGGAGAACTTAATGAGAAAAACGCAATCTTACCTCGCCAACCATATTGCCGCAGAAGAGAGTCCCATCGATTGTCGTCATCTGTTCTCGCTCCGACAGCATGAGCAGGAAATCTTACGGCCCCATGAGAGTAAACACCTCGAATATAGCAGCTGGGGCAACCATAATACCCCGCTGCCGTGAAATCGTACGCCATAGAAAGTGCCTGCAAATGTCTAATATTTTAGGAAATCAGATGAACCACGAGGAACATGACTAGTAGCTGTCAATCTTAACAATATGTCGAATGTTCCAGCAAGAGACTCCGTTTTTGATCGTGTATGATCGAGTGGACCATTTTTTGGTTTTCATGCAAATTACAGAGTCACACATCCGTGATGAAAAACGGGCTTCTTTTGGTTTAGGAGGTTCACTCTCCAGATGTGCACTCTTTGATTAGTGAGAAAAACTCACGAAACTAGACGCTTTTTAGACAGAAAGAGCAAAGTTAGCCTGATTGATACAAAATCATTAGTGTTCACGTTACATTATTAAAATTTGCTGAAAATAAACACATCTCCCTGGTGTGTGTTTGAGTGTACACACTAATTATTGTGTTCCTACCTCTAAATCTACAACAGGGAATGAAACCTTGAGGCGAAATGTGTAAGTTTCTCCGCCAAAATCCATTCTGAGCCCAACAATCTAAAAATATGTTATCGTACCTTGAACAGAAAAACAACTAGAAACTCAATCCACAGGAATAAGATACTTCAATGTTAGTGTGCCGTAGGAATGATTAGAACCTTTATCCTGCCTGTTTCCAACTAGCATAAGGAAACAAACATTACTCTGGATCACCTCGGAAATTACTAGCTATCGTGTTTAACCATCTATTTGATGAAACAATTTGAGAAATGGGTGTACCTCTAGTAACTTTAGTTCTCTTTCACACAACTTCATGAGCTCGCCCCACTCAGAAGATGACGGTTTCTTGTAGGCACTGTAGCATCCTCCGAATATAAGGTTGGATACTTTGCACCTGTCCATGGGAGCCAAATCACAAAGCGCGATAGAGAGAGGCCAATCAGATCCTCTGCAATTAGGAAACGACCTCCATGTTAATTAAAATTAAGCATTCCCCTAAATATTGCTACTAATCTAACACTGTTGCTACCGCTACTTATCACTCCACACATTGCGCGATTACTAATTTTACATTGATGAAGTTATTCATTGAGCCTTAAACAATTTCGAAAAAGGGCCCCCCTTGTTGTAAACTGAAAAAATCTTACTCCCTCCAAACGATCGTGTATTCTTACGTTAATGCATCGAATAGAGCGTATTTACATGAAATTCAGACGCACTAACTGGCGAGTATTTGAAGAACTTGTAATTGGAGCACTTATATACACAGTACCTTGTATTCTGAAAACTCGTGGAAGAAGCAACTCACTTAGACTTCTTATCAAAGCGCGTGCCGTCGATGTGGCACATTGCCGGAAGCACAACAAGGTTCGATGTGGTGAACTGCTGTAAAAAAACACATTGAACAAACATAACTACTAAGCTTACCAGAAGTGCATCAATAATTCCGGTTATAAACGTGCTGGAGTAATTTGCAGCCGATGCACAAATCCAAACATTCACATTTGGGTAGCCCGTTTAGTCAGATCTACTGGTCTAACAACTTTATCCCATTTCCTCATTACTACATTACATACGTTATCGATGATAATGTAACCATTACCTCGAAGGAAATGCGTTCTTCTATTTAAATACGTGAAATATTAGAGCATATAAGCTGAACCAGCTCATTTTCATGTGAATCGGCCAATGCTGAGGACTTCAATTATGCTCTGCTAATGTCAACAAATACACGAATAGGATAACGAGTGGAATGTGAGAAAAAAGGAATTTACCATTACCTGACGTGTTTCTATTCTTGAAGTGTGTCCCAACTTTCCGCGCATGTCATCTTCGGCAAAGCGGCTGTTTCCAGCGTGGAAGTCTCTTCTTTCATCAATTATGGTCTGGCCGTGCCAACTTATGATACGAAATAATTGATGTCCTATGTTGAACCTCTTCAATATGTGCGACTGACCCATTGTACTTCTTTTCGGAAGAACACTGAAAGTACCCTCAGTTTGACGAATCCGTCACACATAATACAGCTTCTGCGTCTGCAAAAGTCATGAAGCCCTATCCACTCAAACTATGAACCCGGGGAAAAACCAAAAAGGACCCGATATACTCTTAGAAAAAGGCGAACAATCTCACAATGGCAAAAAATTACAATTTTGACAGATTTTAGCTACTCTAGAATAAATTTCACTAAAATATGCTGGACGGTTACATGTCAATCGGTGAACTAGGTCCGAAAATGCAAAGTGTTGTGGTCATCTCTATGAATATTAGTACTTTCAAGGGTTTCCGTGCGATGTACGACAAATCCAGCACTACAACATAATCTAACTACCTACCTTGGACAGTTCGTACATCGATCCATCTCATTCTCTTTCAATGATTTACATTCCGGACACTTGTACACCGTTTCAGCCACCAGTTCATTGCACACCTGTTGCCGAAGTTTGTCAATCTGAAACTTCTCTCTGATTCCACAAACTCACTCGCAATGAGTTGCAAAAATGAAAGAATGTTGATGCCTACGAACAGAGCATCGATAATGAATATTTTAACATGAATTCATTGCCTAGTCCTATGATTTCATCATACCAAATTCAAACATAAGTACCTGTTGAAATGAAATGCAGCTAGAGCTCCCGGTCATGTTGCGAGCGAACGAGAATCGTCGCTCCATCTCTGCTTTACTTGTTCCGTATTTGCTCCACTCGTAAAGCCCAAAGAGTAGTTCTTCATAGTTACCTGCAGCAAAACAGTCAAAGCAGAAATCAAACTACAAAATCCATAACACAGGAGAAAGACGTCACACCGACAAACTGCCACCACGTCTGTGCCAAACATCAGTGAGAAAACTAGACATTTCCAAATTCCCCAATTTGCAACAATAATGCTCACACAGCAAGCTTGACTTCACTAGTTCGAAACAAGTATTATACTCACACCGAAACGTATAAATGTAACTCACCCAACCATCCATTCTGTGATACGAGGTCCTTTATTAATGATGCCATACATCCACAACGAAAATCATAGGTCTGAAAAATTACTTTGAAGAATGAGATTCATAAGCATGAAACGTGTTCTGTCACAATGAAAACTTGGAGAAAACTACTCAATTTAAACCTCTTTCTTCATATCAATATGTGGCACCACACAAAACTGTCAATCACTGCAACACAATCGAGAATAATTCATAAATCAAAAAGTAGGCTAGAAGAAATTAATAAACAATCTCCTGTTGTAAAACAGAAAAATACAGAATTTTACGAAAATATACAGTACGACAACGAAAGTGCCGTTTAAACCAAAATGTTGTGTTTGCCTACAGTTTCGACTAAATGCGAATTTGTAATTAACACGGCATGGTCTAAGCTAGAATGTTAAAGAAAATATGGTAGGGAAGCAGTGTAGTATGAACTCATACTCTGGAAGCGCAGAGGCTACTCCTCCTATGCCACCTACTGCTTTTATAAACCCCATCAGAGTATGAACAATAAAAAAGAATGCGAAACGCGAGAGTAATAAACAGGTGCATTGGTGTTTTCGAAATTTGCACAGCAAAAGCAATTGCGTTAAGATCAAACAGTTAGTGGTTGCTCAGTTTGTTCAACAAAACAAACTGTTCACTGTGTGGTTCAACATCCCAAGTTCGAGTCAAAATTCGGAACTGTGCCAAACCCGACCCCCAGCTACTCAGAACGATTAGCGCCAATTTTCTGCAATTGGCCAGCTACAAAAACGAGAGAACATGCAGGTCAATGACGCGCAGACAGGCTAAGACAGTCTGCGTCTCTCTGACCTGCACACTCTCTCGTTCAGCCAATAATAACGTGGCTGGCCAATTGGCTGGGAATTGTCTGAGTACCCAAGCGAGACAGCATGCATGGCTATCAGGCCCAGGAATCTGCGTCTCTCTGACCTGTACACTCTCTCTTCAAGGTCGCTACAAAAAAGGCTGGCCCAATGGCTGGCGATCAACAAAGAAAGCTTGTCATCTGTTCTAGAAGAGTATTTGGAAAAGTTGAACGTCATTACTTTAATGTTGGTTTGTTGTTGTTCGCAGGCGGTCTACACATGGTACCAATCGCCATCGAACGTCTTATTGCGACCAAAAATGCAAGAAACTATGCAAGTACTAGACACACTCTAGTCATTTTTATGGTAATTCTCGTGATGGTGAGTTGAAGAATTAGAAGCACAAATTTTCAATTAACCTATAATATTAGAAAAACCTTAAAGAAGGATGATTATGTGCTCCCATCCCAACGCTTCAGTCCTTTAAACTGCACTACATTTTTCAATTGCAGTTTAAAGGACCGTCGACACGGGATTGGTACTCATAATCGTCTTGCTTTATAAACATTTCGACATCCAAAAAACAGTGAAAAAACAGTAAGAACATTTACAAAGAACGTGAAAAGCGATTGTGGATGTTCATGACAACAATTTGCGATATATTCTATAGAAACCTCAAACTTCACAAATTGAATCAGTTTGTTGACATTGAGATGAGAGCAATGTTTATAAAGAAGGACGATTATGTGAAACAATCCCGTGTCAACGGTTCTTTAAACTGCAATTGAAAAATGTATTGCAGTTTAAAGAACTGAAGCGTTGCGATTGGACCACGTAATCATCTTCATTAATGAATCTATTTCATTCTACGGACAGTTCTCAGTTTTGTTCCAATATACGGAAAACAAAGATCAAAGATCAACAATAGATCAAATAATTCCAAAATTGAACAAATGAAGCACTTTTTATGTGAGACTTTGTGAATTCACGAAAACATTTTTGAGTTATGTTTCAAAACACATATTCCCAACTGAATACTCCGGATCATTCTCCAACCCTTAAATCGTCTAAATGTTTCAGTGGTCCATCTCCTATATTCTCATGTTCAACTTCAAAGGCGCCGCTGTTTCTCGTTTTTCCATTGCAGGGGTCTTCATTGTGGCAGACACGTTTGCGAATTTGGTGAGAAGGTTTAACATATTCCTTGCCAAAAAAAGTTCCGGTCATTTCCACTGATACTTGGCAGCGTTCCATAAATGTTCAAGGCTGTTTTTCACCACTTTGCAGTTTACCAAAAAGGACTTCAAATCTCTGTTAGACGTTGTTCAGTTCCATAAGAAGAACACATAAATGAAACAGTATCCATAACACTTCTGTTCGCTCTGAGAAATAGTCGTCCGACAATCTTGGCACTATGCCAATGGGGGAATTGGACGAACTATCCAACTTGTGTTTTTCGCCAAATGCGCTCTAGTAAAGTAGAATCCCATCAGAGTACGTATGCTAGAGCAACCTTTACCTATATTCCATCCTGCCTCTCCTTGAACATACGCTATTTCTCTGCGCGCACATCCCGCCCTGATACGAGTAGCCTGGTATAGTAAGGCATAGCGAGAGACGCACGATGGAATAAAAGCAACCGGGTACACTGTTAGCCAATTGCGTAGTCACGTGAAAACTCAGAAACGGGCAATTAAATAGTGCACGATTTCTCATTAGAATGTTAACTTTGCGTGACTATTCGATTCACTTCTAGTCTACTCCATCATGTTCTTAGATAAAACATCTATAATGTTAGCAGTACAGTGCTCCTCACCCCGACCCAAAAGTACTCCGGACAGCTACTGCGGTTTACAAACGTTTACACTGACACCAGTCCAATGTTTCACCGGTGCTTTGAAGGTAATGATGAACGTGCACAAATCGAATAAACGGATGTGGCGAAAGGAAAGAGGAACGCTGCCCATCAACCATAGTTATCAGGTAAAAACACTATGGGATTAGAAATTTTACCATAACTATAATCTACCATAACTCTACTTCATGTACAGTCAGTTTTGCATATATTTAACCGTTCACATTGGAATGTTGAAAGATCTAGTTCAAGTGTGACCTAAGTTTTACGAAATTTGTGAACAAACGGAGAAAGTGTTTTTCAGATGAAGAGGTGTGTTCATTAGAATTAGTGAACTAAGTTTGAGAATTATTACTAATAAAAACTGCAAATGGGTTGAACAGAGTGAACTTCGAGTCATAATTGCGCAAATTACGCGCTCTGTTGACGTTGAGAAATAGCATATTATTTCCGTAGCTGTCCAATTTACAACTCTACCATTTTGGTTTTTGGTTTGGTACAATTTTACATTCAACTACACCTGAACGGTTGTAAGCTGCACAACTCTGAAACTTGAGTTATATCCAACTTTTAAAAAACAAATTCAGATTCGAGAGAACGTGAAGTGTTCCTTGACATTATCTAAATGTTTCACCTACTTCTCCGTGCAAGTCTTTATTGGCCTTCTCGGATATTTAGCATTCGCCTATTTTGGGTTAGTTTGTCAAAAGTCAAAAAAAAAGTTTCATATTTGCCGATCATTGCAAACGTATAATCGCTGTAGCTATAGAAGGACATACAATATGTTCAAAACTTTGAAACTGAAAAATAAGTTCACGTGGATTGAGGTTTATAAAACATACATTCGTCCTATTGTTGAGAGTGGCTGCACTGTGTTCAACTCTGAGAGAATGTGTGTAAAAGCAATCGAATCAGTGCAGAATGACTTTACTAGGAAGTTATTCATGCGACTAGGAGGTTATACTTATTGTAAAATACTGTCAGCTGAGTTTAGAAATATGGAATTAGGTCTTCACTCATTAGAGAAAAGACGTAACGTCTTTGATTTTATCATGGTTCACAAGATTGTAAATGGAAACTCTGGCGTTGAAACTGCAAAGTTGTATACGTTTGCAAACTCGCGAACCAGGGGTACAAGGTTGAATCACCGCTCCCAAATTCAAGACTAGAGCACAATTTTTCACTGCCAGAGCTGGTTCTAAATACTTGAAAAATACGAAGAATAAATCAGTACCTGTTTCAGTCAAATGTATGAAAAATAATTTGTATGAAACCCCAAAAACTATTTGTTTGAAACCCCAGAAAAACTAATTAATGAATTGAACGTGTCTGTTGGAACCCATTTGAGTTTTGTAGATCAGTGGCTTGTGTTTTCTTCTTGCTCAGTTTCCGATTTTATTGTTGTGTAACGATCATCATTCCGACATATATATATCGATACTGTGTTGTTGTCGTGCTGTTCTCATTCCACACCTCACTTCATCACTCTGTTCTGTGTTTTATTTCTGTTTCCACCACCTTTTTCCACTTCTCATCTCTTTTTTTATCGTATTCATATGCGTAATAAATCAATCAATCAAATATACTGTTAGTCAATAATTTTAAGCTCAGCAGAACTCAGAAACGTGCAATGACAAAGTGGACGATTCCTGATTAGAATGCTTACTTCACGTAACTATTCAATTGAACTCTAGTATTATGATATTTTTATACTGAAAACAGGTTCCATATTATGGTCGTATCTGTTAAAAACGCAAACCGAGTGCCATACATCAATTAAAAAATATGAGGGAGCAGAACATTATTTCGATTCAGTCAAATGTTGCACCACCTCTATAGATTAGACCGCATTCTTATGTAATGATGACTTGTATTTGTTCGCATTCTAGTCAACAAAGTTAGACCTTCTTCAGTATGCAGTATCATGTTTTGTGTTTATTTTCCCATATCCTATTAATTTATTATATTTTAAGATTTTCCATTGTTCTGAAATTTCATTCTGCCACCTATAAGGAACCATGACTGTACTAGAAGTGAATTGAACAATCACGTAAATTCGGCGTTCTAGTGAAGAATCGTGCACTTTTTCATTACACGTTTCTGAGTTCTGTTGTGTCTAACATGTTTCACGAGACTGTACAATTGCCTAACAGTATATACGATGCCCTATCGCGCTGTTTTTGTACTTTGAGCCCGTTCCTTTTCGATTGAGCCTGGTACGTTACGTCGTGTTTCGAGATCAAAGTACGAAAACTATTTGGTCACTCCCTATACCATTCCTCGGGTCTAGGAAAACATTTCTGTGGAGTAAATGAAAAGTTGAAGAGGGCGGAGGACTTAAATGTTTTATTGGATGTTTCATTACATTTCCCATAAAGTTACTCAAATGTTCCAGTTTCGTGCACGTTTCTCTTTGGTGGAGAACCGTGTTTAGCTTCGTTTTCGACACTGCGACCGGCGCTTTTCCAATCACAATTTCTATCGTCGTCTCAATGTTTCAACCGCAAATGAGGGAGAGGATCGAGGGAATCAGAAAGACAGGTACGTATTGCAATGCTGTAAACTTGATCTATTAGCCTATAATTACTGTAACTTTTACATTTGCACGAGCTCATGATTATTAATTATTAATTATAACAAGAAGAAGTTGCAAATTGGCCACCTGTTAGAAGATCATCAAAACAAGATTGCAAGTTCACTCCAATGTTTCAGTGTTCGGAGCGAAAGATACGAGTGAGGCGATTGAGATTTTAGACCTGGATGGTCGAAATATGTCGGTCCATGTGAGTTTGTCGGGTATTCTAGAAGATATATCCTTTGACTGTTTCTCATAATTGTAGTGAAACAGTCAAACGTGCTAAGTGTGAAGCACAGAGGTCAAGTTTTACTCTGTGCAACGAGACTTTTTCAATAAATGACGTTGTAAAAACAATATTTATGTTAGTTGTGCGTTATTCATATCTGGGTAGGAAATCCTCTCAGGTGCACGTTAATTTGGTCAGAAATATAGAAAACCTGCAACTCAGAAAATGAAAGCATATCAGTAACTGAAATCTCATTAAAAGTTCTGAGATAATGCTCAATGTCAAGAAATATACCACCTTGTGTTTTGCGTAAACTTTGTGACATTATCGCGCGCAGCGCGAAGCGCTGTGCGAGATTTGTCTTTGGTTCGGCTAATGCGCGCTTTCATTTTTTTAGTTCACCCTCAAAAAGGCCCAAACGTGCAAATCAAAACTTTTTATGAATTGTTGATATTTCATGGCATATTTACAAGCTATGTTCAAAATTTGAACAAAATTGATTAAGTTTAAGCCGAGTTATGACGTTATGCGCTTCATGCAGACCGCCAACTTCCGCCGTGTGTGTGTGTGTGTGTGTGTGTGTGTGTGAACGCACTTCTGGGAAATTTTTATGTGTGAACCGATTTGACTGAAAATTGGGGACACGACAGATGTCCCACTCAAACCTCGCAAAATTTTTTTTTTCGAAAAAAATTATTTTTCATCAAGTTATAGGTCTTTGAAAATGTCTCTGCGTCTCTTCATTTTGTGCACTCTCTCGCCCTCTCTGTCAGGGTGAATCAAATTGCGTTATAACTCAGCTCAGTCCTAACGAATTCAAGTAAAATTTGAAGTATGATACCAAGACATGAACTGACATCGATTTAGATGTAAGTCTTTTACTGATGACGTCATTGAGGATTCTGGAGCTCGGATGACGTCATAATTGAAAAAAGCAAAGTTGACGTCAAATTACTTTTCAAACGGCTAGTAGTCACAAACTAGTCGCGTATCACGGAAGCGTTATACGTAAAGGACGTCATCACGGATTCTGGAGCCCGGACGACGTCCAAATTAAAAAGTGTAAAGTTGACGTCAAATGTTTCTCCAAATGATGATAACAGTGGGCAGGTGGGGTATTAACGGTGAAACTTCATCTAAACATGACGTATTCTGGGATTCTGAGAGCCGGATGACGTCGATTTTGAAAAGTGCAAAGTTGACGTCGAATATTTCATCAAATGATGCAAATATCTTAAAAATGAAAGATTAACGATGAAACTTCATCTCACTACGACTTGTTCTGGAATTCAGAAGGCCCGATGACGTCAACTTTCAAAAAAAAGACGTGACATATGTTTTCGAATGCTGAGAGTTTTTAAAAAAATGGTCAATTCACGATAAAACTTCATTCAAACATGACGTATTCTGGGACTCTGAAGGGCAGATAAAGTAAGTTTTCAGAACTGCAATGTTGACGTCGTTTTTTTTCGAATGATGATAGTACTTGACAAGTGGTTCATCAGGAAAACAATTTTATCTTCACCGTACAGATCAAACCACCTCTCTACATACCTACGGCATGTGTACAAAAAGAGAAAAATTCATGAAAAAGTGGGGGCCCAACGACTGTGCGATTTGTCTTCTGCTGTGCGCCCCTTAGACAGCTACTCTCAAATGGAGCAGCTACTGCTACAAAAACCGGAAAATACTTATATACTCAAGTCTAACTGTTCATTACAAACATACAAAAGTCGTAAAATGTTTTTTTCAAACCTGTAAACTATAATAAACAAATCACAGATGTTAACTCAACGTAGTCAACTATAGAGATTCTGGTTTTGTACACAATGATTTGCAGTTTTGGTCTTTACTTCAACTCTAGGTGCTATAACACTTGGCATATTATTCAACAGTTGTTCTCTCTTTCGCAGCTGTGATTTGTATATTATAGTTTACAGGTTTGAAAAAAATATTTTACGACTTTTGTATGTTTGTAATGAACAGTTAGACTTGAGTATATAAGTATTTTCCGGTTTTTGTAGCAGTAGCTGCTCCATTTGAGAGTAGCTGTCTAAGGGGCGCACAGCAGAAGACAAATCGCACAGTCGTTGGGCCCCCACTTTTTCATGAATTATTAATTGATCTCGAAGGAACCAAGCTATCGGTGTAGTATAAACTCTTAGTTCATATAACTCGGTGGCGAAACATAGAGATGATGATAAAATAGCACTTACCTGCGGGAACGAAAAATGCCACTGAACACATTTTGTCTACAAAACTGATTAGAAAATGAGCATCCCACAACTTTTCACGTTTATCTTGCATCGTCCTTTTCACTATTCAAAGAGCATTCATGACAAAAAGGAGAATTAAAACTGATATGCTCTATTTGAGCAGAAAAAAACTGTCCTGTTCAGTGATATGATTCGGTTAATGTGCTCAGTAAGAGATGTACTCGAAACCGTTTCGACCCTGATTCAAGACGGTTTTGGGTCTTCTCAGAGGGTTGGGTGTCTCAGTGATAGATAAAAGTGTCTGCGTCTCTCTGTAAAGGGTAATCTATAGTTTTTCTCTAGCCACTTTTGGAGAACACGTTTCGCCATCAACTAATCAAATAATTTGAATTCTTATTATCCTTCATTTTGTCGAGAGGACGTTTAGAAAATATCCTGATTGTGTGGTGATTCTTTGGGAGCAAAACATGTGGTTATTTTTAGAGTAGCGAGGAAACTTTCGTTTACTTCGCACAACTGAAGGAAGCATGGGCTTGAAATCAGCTGAAACATTTGTGTCAACGAAATTCGAACATGTGTTCTGATTGTTGTGTTTATTATGTATGTATTGATGTATACTTATTTTGAACCATTGGATGTCTAAAAATCTACATCTACATCTAAAAAAGTAGTACGTAAATGGGGATATTTTGAAATGCCTTCATAGACATCAGCCCCAAACTTTATAGTTTTTTTTTCATCGCATGGATGTGAATGAAAAATTCTCTTTATAATCTCAATACAGTGTGAAAATTGTAGTTTGAGGAAAAAAAAGGTAAGTTTCGCCTCTATGTTCTAGTTGTACCGAATACTAGTTCATTGCATGTCTTGTTATTTCTATTATGATGTATTTTAAGTATTCTATTTTTCATGTCCAATACATATTTGTATTCGCAGCTCGATTATGTACACTGAATTTAGCATTCTCATTTTACTTCTGTTCTATTAGCGCCCATTTCGTGCAATTACCAAACTTCAAAAGAGAGATCATGGGTTCACAGACATCTGCGTCCCTTTGATCTGCACACTCTCTCGACGAGGCTGCTACAAGAGTAGGTCAACTGGCTGGGAATTGTTCGTTTTCACTAGGATACAGGATTTATTACTTGAGATTGTTTGATGCATAGCAGTAGTTTGATAACTATAACTCTTATAAGCCACTAGCGAAACATGGAGATGATGTTGAACTTCACAGTGGTATGTCTGAACGAAAAGTCATCTTCCAGCTTGCCTCAGAAAAGCACTGTTCGTTATGGTTACTTGAACTTTTAGTTTTTCTAGTTTTCAATTCGCCTACCACACAAAACTCATCATTATTATTGTATGAAATACTGTAATCAATTTGCATCGTAATAAAACTCATTATTATAATAATGATAATTAACTTGAATTTCAACATAACTCATTATTATTGGCTGACCTGAATGCTACCATACCGGGCTGGTTTGAAGATTCAGTGACAGGCCTGGGTAGCCAAGTGGTCAACGGCATGCGACTTATGATCGCACGGAGAAATCCTTCGCGGGTTCGAATCCCGCCTCGGGCAAATGTTTTGCATTCTCGAGCAGAGAGTGTTTTATTACTTTTTCAATTTAAAACTGAATATAGGATACAATCTAGTGAAAAATTAATCAATCTAATATCTCTCTATGAAACTTCTAAATACTGTGTTGAAAGTGTGCTCGGTGCTTTACGTTTAGTGCTACGTTCACTTCCCAAATTTCGTGGATGAGTCTCTTTACTTCAAATCTATGTTTTTTTACGATTACAAAGTTGTCCAACCCATATTATAGGGGATTATCCAAATCTTGGTTGTAGTTAGGTAAAACAGTATTTCGATGTTACTTTAAACACGGCGTTCAAACTACAACAAATACAAATGGAAAGAAGTTCGCGAGAGTTGCGTGCGAGATGCCGCACCCCCACTTTATCTTTAATTCGTCCCAGCCGCAATATAGCAACAGGAGAGGTTGTACCCGAACAAACTAATTTTCATGCATGCCCACGCCGCAATTGCTTGTCCTAACTAATTTGTGAATTTGGAACTATAGAAAGTAAGATGAGTATATATATTATTATTCATTAAAGTCGTTAACAAAAATTGAACGGAATGAGACAATATATGTCACGTATACCAAAAAACGAGAGTAAAAGCAAGGGTAAAAGTGTAGACGTGAATTAACGTTCAAGAAATGTACGGAATGAAAATAGCCTCACTAAGAAAGAGTAATACCTCTAAAATCCTTAACGAAACACGGCCTTACGGCCACAACACAAACTGTTTTTTTATTTGTCTGGCGGTGTAGCAAACCGTCTAACCTCATGAGAAGTTCATATGAGTTTCTCATGAGAGACCTCATGAGCTTGTGAACTATCAATGTTGTAGCATAGCAATCAATAGAATCTCATGAGAAGCTCGTGCGAATACCTCATGATGTGATCTCATGAACTTTGGTGGGGATTGCTACGCCGCCTGTGTGAAACCTTACCACGGAGAGCCGAATAAACCCTCGGAACGGTGGTTTGCCTAAGCCTAAGCCTTAAATCGAAAATCTTAAATCAACTTTTATGTTAAATAATTAAACTAAGTAATCATTTGATGAAAAAAAGAAAATGATGAACCCAGTTTGTTTGTGTTGTAGATGTAGTGTCCGGTCTTAACGAATACACACTCGCACTCCGTATTAGGGAAGAAAATGTGCAAACATCTTGGTTTTCTGAGCGAAATGTGCACCTGGGACGAATTACTGCATAACTCCGAGCTGAGCGAGAGCGGCGCCTGGGACGATCCCATATTTGACCCACTTTTGTGGCTGTCTCGCTCCGGTTTGCGAGCTCAGCCTAATTGCGTCCCAAGAGCGTATCTCCCCCTATTAGCAGAAAAATTTTGAATTACGGAAAATTCCTCGAAAATCTGACAAATAGCTCAATCAAAGAAATACTACAATCGGATTGTATATGCTCTACTAAACCAGATTGGATAGACAATCACTTGAATCACATTATCACAGGAGATCCAAAGTTATTCATGGAAACACATATCTATGAGGTACTGATCAAAGGAAGCAAATTTAGAGCTACTGAAAACAACGTAGATATTGATTCTCTATTAACACTCATCCACAAACAATGTGACAATTTTACAAAAGAGCTCAGTAAAAAGTGTCCAAACTTTATGAATTTGTCCACAGCTAATAATACTATAAAAGAAATATTCAGCAATAAAATCAAACAACTATATACTGATACAACTATGGTAGACAATACATCCAACATTTGGCTCAAAGAACTAAAACAAATTCATAAACATTTTGTAGTTACAGTGACTGACAAAGCCTCATCAAATTATTCTTTCACATGCGAAAAATTATACATTGAACAAAGAGATGGGAACAACACAGCAAAATTCTAATTCCACATATTCCGCATATACCCAAGAGAATATTGATCAAATAGTTACTCGACATCAAATAACCAACAACAATTGGAGAATAAAGACACCTGAAAAAACTAAAATTCCTAAAATATACGGAATATCAAAGCTACACAAATTTCCCATTAAATGCAGATTCATAACAGGTGCAAGAACAACTAGTTTAAGAGATCTATCTATACAAATTCAGAAAATACTCAAACATGTGCGAAACCACTTTAAAAAATACTGCAACATTATAGAAAATAGAAACAATATTTCGATATTTTGGCCAGTAGATAGTAGTTATCATCTGTTAAAAGAACTAAGAGAATTGAAACCAAATGACTATCATTTATATTCTGCTGACTTTACCAGCCTATTCACCAGCCTACCTCATAACATAGTCACACAGAATATAAATCACTTACTAGATCTATGCTTTGGCAATGCTGGAGAAAACATCAAATATATAACAACCACATATAAGAAAACGTTTTACACAACTGATGTAAGTAATATCAGAGATAGCCACAGTTACTCTAAAACCAATATCAAAAACCTTATAAGTTATATTTTGAACAATAGTTTCGCAAGATATGAGACTTTATTTATAAACAAACCGCCGGAATTCCTCAAGGAAATAATGCATCTCCACTACTTGCAGACTTAACATTAGCTTATATGGAATACAAGTATATCATGGCTAATCAAGATAAGTTCAGGAAATATAACGTGAGATCTTTTCGATACATGGATGACTTACTCATAATCTATAAGCCAGATCAGTCACAAACAATAGAAAACTTTTCGGATATTTATGACAACCAACTTCAACTGGAAAAAACTAACGAAAGCGTACATTCCTGCAATTATCTAGACCTTAACATTACCATAGATAACACGAATAAAGTATGCATGACAAAACTATATAATAAAACTGATGATTACCAGTTTAAAATTCAAAAGTATCCGCACTATCAATCTAATATACTTTACAAATTGGACTCAATACGATTACAGGAGAACTTATTAGATTTTCGAGAAGTTGTTCAAAAGTTGAAGATTTCTTAGATAGAGCTGATAATTTCATCCAAGACTTCAAATCCAATGAATTTCCACCTATTGTTATCATAAATAGAATACTCAGGGTAAAAACAATGAACTAATAAAATACAAATACAATCCTGCTGAAATGAATAAATACTGCCATAGCCTGAAGAGCAAACATGGCTGAGTGTTTTTGGTCAACACTGCAGAGCCTGATCGTGTGATCATGGAGCAAACTACAGATCAAGATCAAAAACAGGGTATATAAAGGGTGCCAAAACCAGACACACACATTATTCTCTAGACTACCACCCCTGCCCTTCACAATAGGATACAGGTATAACATTTTTTGTGTTTTTATAACATATTAACTCGTTCGATTACACTTAAATTCTAGTTGGTGGAATCTCCTGAAGATGCCGAAACCACCAACTAGAATAGCATCGTCGAGATTTAACGGCGAAACGATGCAAACAAAATTTAACCCATAAATTTTAATTAATATAAGAAAAATTTTCTTTTCTTTCTAGATTACTGTTAACTTAATTATAACTTTTTAAACATATTAGTCTATTAACTTATACTCTATTAACACAATAACATTTCCATTTTGTTTTTCTAATGTTAAGGTATAATACACAGTTACGGTTCATTGAGGGGGTGCAGAATGTGATGTAAAAACAACTGGAAATCTTAAAATATAATGAAATAATAATATAATAGATAAAACGCGGAGAAAGATAAAACATGATATTGGTTTGGTGAGATCTAACTGGGTTCGACTAGTTTAACATTGCTGGACAATAGTGTTGTTAGAATTGGAATTGGAATTGGAATTGGAATTGATAGAATTGAGATAATCATCCAAAAGAATTGCAATTGCAATTCTTCTTGTCTGTCGAAAAGAATTGGAATTGCAATTCCAATTCTTTTGTATGTCGAAAATAGTTGGAATTCCAATTCCAATTCTTTTGAATGTCAAATAGGTTCTGGAATTGCAATTCCAATTCTTTCGTATATCAGAAGAACTGGTATTGGAATTGAAATTGACTTGATTTTCTCCCAGAATTTATTCAGAATTTATTTACAATTCCATGCTGATTTTCCTTGTTAGGATAATAATATTTATTCCACTAAGTAATAGCACATAATAATAATCTTCCGTGAAATAGGAATAAACTGAAAACCCCAAAGGGATGGAAGCATAACTCTTCCATCTTCAGGTCATGGGGAGCTTTTTAGCATTTCAGTTGACTCGCATCTAAACTATTGTAGTGAAAATAGAACATGTTGGAATAGGACGGCAATATCAATAACATCCAAATACGTCTTAAATTGCTCAACACTTTTCAATTGTCCAATATCCTTACTTATTGAATTCCACATTTTTAACACTCTCTGAAAGAACCAACTAGTATCACTGATTTTATCGCATAAAATGAGACGATGCCTATCCCTCGGAAGGTGACTGTTTTTCCATGGAACGATGGAAAGCTGGGATAGGCCCGTCCTTATTTTGTAAGCCTGTAACAAGTCAAATTTAGCACGTCTGAAATAGAATGGTCGTTCGTTCAAATTGCTCAATCTATCCGTGTAAGACTCATAAGAGACTCTACATTTCTGAAAAGCGGTAGCCGTGAATCTCCTTAATGGTCCTTCTAAAACAAGGTGAATTAAGAGAAGGACAGTATATTTCGCTACAATATAGAAGTACCGGTGAAACATAAGTATTGAATAATGCCATATACTCTTCCGGAGTACCGAACGAAAATGACCGAAGTATTTTTGCTGAAATCGTTGAAGCTTTGGCAATCTGCTGATTTATGTGACACTCAAAATTTAATTTTTCGTCAATCATTACTCCAAGATCTTTTATGACCTCTCTTGGTTCAATGAGATTTCCATTGATGTAATATTTCTCTCAGGTGTTTTTTGCACCGAGATGAAGAACATTGATTTTATTCTGCGCCAAAGGAAGGCGCCAGTGCACAGACCACTCATAGACTAGATCAATTGTATCTTGTACAACTTCTGGATTGAAAACATAAATTTTAAGATCATCAGCGAAAAAACAATGTTGTACTTGGTGACTATTGAGAAGTAATGAGGTCATTGATGAAAATGAGAAATAAAAGAAGACCTGTAACAGTTCCTTGAAGTACTCCTGAGGTAACATCAAACGATCGTTCAGATAATGCATTATTTGTTCTCACGAAAGATTTTCGATTAGTCAGAAAAGTTTTGAACCACCGAATCATTTGACAATCCAGACCGAATGATTCCAGTTTGTATAGTAGTTTTGCATTAGAGACTTTATCAGAAGCTTTTCTAAAATCGAAGTATACAACATCTATAGACTTATTTGTATGAATTTTCTTTTTCCATGAATCAATTGAACTCAAAAGCGCTAGGTTGCATGACCTTTTCTCAATAAATCCGAATTGGTTTTTTGAAAATCGATCGCTGAATTTGGTTCTGATGTGGTAGGCTATTTTTTCCATAACTCTGCATACTGCTGACGTGATAGAGATAGGTCTGTAATTGTCGGGCGTACATTTCAATCCCTTCTTGTAAACGGGTGTTATGAAAGAAGTTTTCCATTGTTTTGGTAAGAACGCTGTGTCATATGATTCTTGGAACAGAAGTGAAAGTGAATGGGCTAATGAAAGAGCGCATTTTTCAAGAGTAGTTGGTTGAGAAAATCGGCGGAGAATGTAGTTTTTGATGGCTGTTCCATGAGGTATTTGTATACCATGTGCGGTTCAAAATGCATCTCGAATTTCCGAGTGTTCATCTTGGGAAATTCAAATTTATCAAAGTCAACGGCCGTGTCAGCATCTAATTCGTAAACAGAGGAAAATTGCTCGGCAAAAAGGTTTGATTTCTCCGGGTCGGAGAAAGCTATTTTGCCGTTTTGTGAGCGTAGAGGAGGAATATCTTCTCTGGGTTTGATGTGCCTACGAAGATGCTGGAAAAACTGTTTTTTGTTACCGGACTCCAGAACTTTTTTCTCATTTTTCATTCTGAACGCAGTTAGCTTTTTACGCAGTAGTTTCACTAATGTCCTATACCGTAGTTTGCTCTGCTCGGAGGTGTGCCATGTTTTGTAGGCATCACGTTTCTCAGCTAACAATTTGCGAATATAAGGTGGGAAATTGGCCTTTGGCCTTCTAGAAAAGTATGGGGTATTATCCCGAACAATTTCTTCGGTGATTTTACAGAAATGATCATACTTCTGCTGTAGCGTGGAGAAATGACTGAACTGTCTTTGCCAATTAAAACTCCCTATGAATTGATTCACTGTTTCGAAATTTGTCTTGGAGAAATCGAGTCTTTTCGCAATCTGATGTGTATTGTTATGATACGTCATTCCGTCATGCGACAGCTGGAGAGAAAAATCTATCGATGAATGGTCACTATTGAGTAAAGGGGGAGATGAGTCACAGCGAGCTATCAAATCATCACGTTGAGTCATAACTACGTCAAGTGTATTGGCTGTTCCCTTGTGAGATACGTGAGTGGGAAAGTTCACGAGTTGTCTCAGGCTATTTTGAACGCAGAAATTCAGAAAGTTTCGTTGAGGAAGATCAGATGGAGAACTCAGCGATTTCCAGTTAATTTTTGGACATGATTAAGTTAATGTGCTCAGTAAGAGATGTACTCAAAACCGTTTCGACCCTGATTCAAGACGGTTTTGGGTTTTCTCAGAGGGTTGGGTCATCATCAGTTGAACCCCTCTGAGAAAATGAAAACAGGACGAAAAGACTTACTGACCGTCTTCTAGCGGAGAATTGAGAGAAATGAACATTGCTCTAACTTCATTGCACATTTCAAGCTCGAAAGCTGGTATACGTGTTTCCACCTTACCATGTTAAATGGTGGAAGGCAGTGGGGCGATTTCGCCGAACCAACTCGAGGGAAAGTTAAGGTCAACAAGCACAATATTGTTCTCGTTATGAAGCAAATATGATTCAATGTGGCTACACAGTAATTTTGTTTGAATGGTGTTGGTGTCAGGAGGACGATAAACTAGAAAAAATCGAAAATGCTCGGAGTGTGCATATAAGTCGAAACAGAGAATTTCACAGAGATGCTTTGAGTAATGAGTGGGCATGGAAATATCCTTTTCAATTATTTTCAAATGGGGCCTATAGAACAGCAGAACGCCACCACCGCAACGTTTGTTCTGGTTAACAATTCGGTCAAAACGTAGGCAATTTTTCAGAATTGGTCAAAGAGTTTGGCATTTTTGAATACTGTACGAATGTCTCAGTTAGAAAAACCAAATCAAAATTCAAACTATTACAGTGTTCAGTTACAAGTTTCACACGACTTTCACATGCAATTGATCTAATATTGGTGAGAAAACAATTGAGAGAAAGTTTAAGACTAGAGATAGGATTAGAAGAGAAGGTGGGTAGCTCCCCATGCAAAACCTACGCCTTCCTTGGTGTGTTGAGTGGTCGAGGAGTTGAGAGTTCAGCTATGTCCAGATCTTTCACATAATACTTCATCTGACCGACCTGGCAGTTCGCGTTGTAACATTCTTTGCGCAGGGAATATAATAGGTTGAGTTCTGGTACGGTCATGTCACGACGGCATGTTGGAAGACGAGGTTGATCAGGAAGAGCAGGAAGGTTTTTGCGGAAGTTGAATATAAAGTTATTCCGATCTTTGGTGGAATCGAAATGAACTTAATGACGCGGGGGTTTTTCGGATTTCTAGATGGTTGGCGCCAGAACGAGGTAGGTTTTGCTAGACCACCTTTTTCACAGATAGCGTTGATGAATGTCCCGTCCGAAGGTAAAACCTCGTGAGTGTCGTTGTTGCGAACCACAGAATCTGGCAACTTTTCGATGACCGCATTGAAGCTCTTCTCCGTAGCCTTCGCCGCTTCACGTACGAGGAAACTGGAGTACGCTAGGGTGGGAATAGACGGGTCACTTCTGGAAGCTCCTTGCAGATTAATCGACATCTTATCGAAAAACCATTTGGGAGTTCCGAGGATTTGAGCAGAATTGGCGAGGGACAGGTCGTGTTTGATAGATTTGATATCCTGAGCAAGAGTGGTGTAGTTTTCTTGCATTTTTGTGAGAAATTCCTCAGTAATAGTAGCTTTTACCGACGTTGGTGAGTCGGGGTTCGAGCGCTTAGTCATCTTAAAGAGCGGAATGTTGTTGCTGCCACTCGGCGCGAGAAACGATCGCGAATGAGAAACGATCGCGAATGAGAAACGATCGCGAATCGCGAATTGTTCATTACTAAATTACCATTGTTCCTTATGTCTCTTGTTCAATGGAACCAAAGTGAACATTGTTTATCTTCGTTTTTTGAAAAAAAATGACATGAAGTTGGGAACACAGTCAATTCTAATCAATTCTAATCAATTCCAATCAAGTTCCCATCAATTCTGATGGAATTGGAATTGAAATCTGAGATTTTCAGGAATTGATCAGAATTGGAATTGGAATTGAGCAGTTTTTGAAAGTCTAAAAGAATTGGAATTGAGTGGGTTTGAGAAACGAAAAAGAATTGGAATTGGAATTGACTTGGTTTTTGGAATTGATTAACAACCCTACTGAACAACGACGGAACATTGTTTCATAAGAAAGCGAGCAAATCTATAGGGGTGTTGCAACATTTGACTGATTCAAAACAATGTTTTCTCTCAGATAATTTAAAATTTGTATGTGGCACTGAAATTGCGTTTTCTAGCAGATATTATGATGTTCAACAGTTTCAAAGTGTTCAAGTGACCGAAAATTCTAGTAGCAGTATACCATTTTTTACCATTCTAATTAAGATTTTGAAAGTGTGCCAAAGTGAAGGTCCAAGCTGCTCAATACGATTAACGCCAATTCCAATTGAGTACGATTAGCAAACTATAAAAGCAAGATAGCATAGAGGTCAAAAAGAGCACTGACATCTGCGTCTCTTTGATCTGCACACTCTCCCACGCTCACGCGCTCCACGTGGAAGTAGGCTCACGCGCATTACGTAAGATTTAAGCTTACGTGCTCCACGTGGAAGTAGGATCACGCGCTTTACGTGACAATAGGGGGTGATTCGCGTTGCATTGTGGGGGGATGTCCTGAATGTATTGTCAGCCTGGAATAGAAACAAGAGAGGAGGAGGCGGCTTTAGCCGCCCGCGCCTACCTTGTTTCATAGATGACCATTCCAAGACTCCACCAGTCAACCGTTCTATCATAGGGCCCTGAGGACTACCTCTGGCGCCATATAACTGAAAACTATTTATCAACCCGTTATTTGACAGACAATTTCAAAGGCTAATGAGTATTGGGGATGTTGATTCAAGAAAAAGGAACAACATGTCCAGAATGGAGAAAGACATACTCAGAAATGTGCAGGCCCGTAGCTGTCTAGGATGGGCTAGGTGGGAGTGGCGAGAGTTGGCGAGACTCTCATTGGACCGGACAGCTGGAGCGGGCTGGAGGTAAATCGTATTGCGGTAGACTATTTTTTCACCCCATGATAATGAGAATGGAGTCATATAGTCGTTACCATATCAATGGCCCCGTTTCGAATTGCTCGTTTCATATTATGATGGTTCAACTGTTTCAAGTGTTCAAGTGACCAAAAATTCTAGTAGCAGTATACTCTTTATCATTCCAATTATGATTTTGGAAGATTGCCAAAAAAGTTCCAAACTGTTCAGAATGATTCTAGTTCAGTTCATGAACTTTGATGATCGTTTTGGAAGTTTGATTTATAAGTCTGTTAGTCTGTAAGCACTGTAACTTTTACATTTGCACGAGCTCGTGATTATTAATTATTAATTATAACAAGAAGAAGTTGCAAGTTGGCCACCTGTTAGAAGATCATCGAAACAAGATTGCAAATTCACTCCAATGTTTCAGTGTTCGGAGCGAAAGATACGAGTGAGGCGATTGAGATTTTAGACCTGGACGGGCGAAATATGTCGGTCCATGTGAGTTTGTCGGGTATTCTAGATAATATATCCTTTGACTGTTTCTCATACGTGTAGAGAAACAGTCAAACGTGCTAAGTATGAAGCAAAAAGGTCAAGTTTTACTCTGTGCAACGAGATTTCTCAATAAATGACGTTGTAAAACAGTATTTATGTTAGTTGTGCGTTATTCATACTTGGGTAGAAAATCCTCTCAGGTGCACGTTAATCTGGTCAGAAATATAGAAAACCTGCAACTCAGAAAATGAAAGCATATCAGTAACTGAAATCTCATTAAAAGTTTTTAGATAGTGCTCAATGTCAAGAAATCTACCACCTTGTGTTTTGCATATACTTTGTGACATTACTATTAATTGACTCTGCAAAAGATGGAACTATCGGTATACTATCTACTCTTAGTGTATATAACTCGGTGGCGAAACATAGAGATGATGTTGAAAATTCAAATACCGAAGGAAGATAAGAATGCCACTGATCACGTTTTGTCTACAAGATTAATCTGAAAATCAGCAACCCCCAACTTTTTTCACTTCTCACTGGAATCGTAATTTTCACTGTCCAAAGAGCATTCATAACTTAGAAAAAAAATAAAACTGATATGGTCTATTGGAGCAGAAAAAAACTGTACTGTTGAGTGATAAATATGGGTGTCTGCGTCCCTCTGTAAAGTGTGGTCTATGGTTTTTCTCTAGCCACTTCTAGAGCACAAGTTTCGCTATCAACTAATCAAAAAATGTAGATTCATGGATTTTTTGTTGAGTGAATGTTCAGAAAGTGTCTGATTTCGAGGTAATTATTAGTGAGTCAAACATGTGGTTATTTACAGAGCAGCGAGGAAACGTTCGTTTATTTCGCACAACTGAAAGAAGCATGGGCTTAAAATCAACTGAAACATCAATGTCTAAGGAAGACTGAGAATTGCCTGTACAACGGTACATAATGTTATTTTATTGTTCCATGTGTTTTGTATATTCATTTCGAAGTTGACTTAGATTGTGTGATTGGTTCATAGGTGTACATACTGTTCGATATCCAAGAAGTAGTAAGTAAAGTGTGAAGATTTGAAGTTTTATGTGTTTGAAAAAATGTTTCATAAATATTGAATAACTTCAACTTTTCTTGTATTTCTCTTCTCATTTATCTCAAACTTCATCATTTCTGGAGTTCAAATCTACTAGTTCTATTAAAAAACTCGAGAAATCTTGTATTGCTTTTAGTGTATAATAACGTTTGGTACTTGTAGTACCTTCATTCGCTCATTGCACCATTCGAAGCATTAATCCTCCCGACAACATACATAATGTACAGAGCAACTACATAGCGAACAGAACCGATGAATGAATTTAATAGTGACTACGACATACATATAAAGATTATGTAAAACACCTGATTGCGTAACAAGTAATGTTCCTGAAAATATATTTGAAAACGTGCATGGTTTTTGCAGTCAAATGTTACGGCTACTGCTTATAAGCAACCGGCACCTCAGACCTTAGTTTTCATGCAATCGACTGCCCAACAAATATAATGAATAGGACGATTCCCTCATCGGTAAGACGTACATAATATTTCACAATCACTTTTATGTATCATTACAGTTTTTTGTATCGTTAATTCCAGTAAACAGTCAGCCCAGCACATGTTACACTACTATTATGTGCTCGAACGTCAAGATCTAAGTTTGGTATAATAAACTTTTGAGATTTTTCTAAAGTTTTGGTACTGTTTTCTCTGCATTTAGTACTACAAACTCTAGGTTTTAACAAACTCTAGGTAGGTTGTCGATTTGTGGAACAAAGTGTACAGTAGCAGGGTTTAGTGCATATTCATCTAGTAAAAGTGAAATAATAATTTGTTTGAAGATGATAAACATTTCTGTTCCTGGTCATACTGAAAAAGAAAAGTGGTCACTATAATAGTAAGGGAAAACGTTAAAGACCATATCAATGGTCCCGTTTCGAATTGCTCGTTTCATACTATGATGGTTCAACTGTTTCAAGTGTTCAAGTGACCAAAAATTCTAGTAGCAGTATACTCTTTATCATTCCAATTATGATTTTGGAAGATTGCCAAAAAAGTTCCAAACTGTTCAGAATGATTAGCGCCAGTTCCAAATGAGTATGATTAGCAAAATATGAAAGCAAGATAGCATAGAGGTCAAATAGAGCACAGACATCTGCGTCTCTCTGATCTGCACACTCTTTCGTCGACGCCGCTACAAAAATGGCTGATCAATTAGAAATCGCCAGGTTAAGGCTTTGCAACGCTTGTTTTTTCTTGTTGATTGTTCTCTAAAAACCAAGATCTATTCAGTATTTGTTTGATAACTGTAATTGATATAGGCCAGTAGCGAAACATGGAGATGATGTTCAATTTCACAGTGGTCTGCCGGAACGAAAAGACATCTATCTTGCCTCAAAAAGGCACTGTTCTTTTTAGTTACATAAATTTAATCGTCAAAGGTTAGTTGCACTGTTCGTTTTAGTTGCATAAGTTTCATCGAAAATTTTAATTATTTCAATTTCCAATTCTGATAGCCTACGAAACCCATTCCGAAAATTACAAAAAGTCAATAAAAGTCAGTGGAGAGTTTCAGTAAAACATAAGCTGAGTTAATACAACAAAAGATAAGATATAGTCTATTTAGTTCCGAACTGGACTCCGTTTACTGTATGAAAATGGGGGCGGAGCTTATGACTTGGCAACCATTCAAACATTCTGGACCATGATTCTCTGTTTTCAAAATAACAGCAGCTAGGGGGATCGAACCAACAAATATGGAGAGCCACTTCGAAACCAGCGCCTTAGACCACTCGGCCATATGGACTCGTTAGAGGAGCGCTGGGGAACGGCCCATATACGGCGATCACGAAAATTTCATTGTGTGCAAAAAATTTCCGAATTTCTTAATGAAAACTCAAGTGAACTTGTCATTAAAGAATATAATTTCTCATACAATCTCTTTAGAAGGGGAAAAGATATCATAACTAAGGAATAAATGTATGCGTTGGTTGAACTTCTATTTGGCTGTTGGAAAGATTATTGATTGTGGCCTGATCTGGCAAAATGCCCAGCCGGCGCCCTGCACACGCAACGCGAGAGGTGCCAGGGATGCAACATTTTGGCTGGATACGAGTCCAGTTGGGAACTAAACAGACTATAGAACGATTGTTGGCAATAGCGCGTGACACTCCAATTCAATAAAGGTGAAGAAATAAAGAAAAGAAAAAAGTAGCTTGTACTGCAATAAGCGATTAATTACTTCCATTTCTTCATGCCTTCACTTCATTTAGAACATTTTAGCACTTGAAGATAACAAAATGTGAAAAGTGTGGAAATATTTCGGATGTTTTGTTATTTTAATTTGTTTTGTTCATTTAATTTCACACCTCGACTACTTTACGAAACTCAGTATTATTGTATTTTCACTGTATGGTAAGCTTATTGTGGTGCAATTGGCTAGATCACTCGAATGGTGCACCCTATATGAAGTAACTGCATGAACCCACTTTTTATTGAAAACCAAAATGAAACCAAAAAAATCACAAGCTTTTTGAGTTCATCAATAGAACAAGTTTATAAGTGAGTGAATCGTTGGCAGACATGGAGTGAGAAAGACTTAATGTCTAAGAAGCCTAATTTCCATCATAGTTTTTTGTCCTATTACATTAATTTTCACATCATCAAAGTTCAAATTTATCTCGAATATGAAGATAGTCCTACAATTTCCAATATGACAATACATACCCGATTTTCTGATTCCCTCGATCCTCACCCTCATTTGCGGTTGAAACATTGAGACGACGATACAAACCGTGATCGGAAAAGCGCCGGTCGCATTGTCGAAAACAAAGCTGAACACACTTCTCAACAAAAGAGAAACGTGCACGAAACTGAAACATGAGAAAGTGAATTAATATGCAAATAAAATCATAATAAAATATGTATAACTAAGACCCATTTTTCCATCGAATGAAATAAATGTTTTCCTAAATCCGACGAATACTATGGTATTATCATTCCTTTCTTATGTTTTTATTCATATCAGGCTCTGTTACAAGGTATAATACACAGTTACGGTTTATTGATGGAGTGCAGAATGTGATGTAAAAACAACGGGAAATCTTAAAATATAATGAAATAATAATATAATACTTAAACCACGGAGTAAAATAAAACATGATATTGGTTTGGTGAGATCTAACTGGGTTCGACTAGACTAGCACTTCTGCCGAACGCATTGTTTCATAAGAAAGCGGGCAAATGTATAGGGGTGTTGCAACATTTGACTGATTCAAAACAATGTTTTCTCTCAGATATTTGAAAATTTATATGGGACACTAAATGTGCGTTTTCTAGCAGATATTATGATGTTCAACAGTTTCAAAGTGTTCAAGTGACTGAAAATTCTAGTAGCATTATACCATTTTTTACTACATTCCAATTAAGATTTTGGAAAAGTGCCAAAGAGAAGTTCCAAGCTGCTCAGAATCATTAACGCCAATTCCAATTGAGTACGATTAGCAAACTTCATAAGCGAGATAACATAGAGGTCAAAGAGAGCACTGGCATCTGCGTCTCTTTGATCTGCACACTCTCTCACGCTCACGCGCTCCACGTGGAAGTAGGCTCACGCGCATTACGTGAGATTTAAGCTTACGTGCTCCACGTGGAAGTAGGATCACGCGCTTTACGTGACAATAGGGGGTGATTCGCGTTGCATTGTGGGGGGATGTCCTGAATGTATTGTCAGCCTGGAATAGAAACAAGAGAGGAGGAGGCGGCTTTAGCCGCCCGCGCCTACCTTGTTTCATAGATGACCATTCCAAGACTCCACCAGTCAACCGTTCTATCATAGGGCTTCCTGAGGACTACCTCTGGCGCCATATAACTGAAAACATGTAATAATAATATTAATTTATCAACCCGTTATTTGACAGACAATTTCAAAGGCTAATGAGTATTGGGGATGTTGATTCAAGAAAAAGGAACAACATGTCCAGAATGGAGAAAGACATACTCAGAAATGTGCAGGCCCGTAGCTGTCTAGGATGGGCTAGGTGGGAGTGGCGAGAGTTGGCGAGACTCTCATTGGACCGGACAGCTGGAGCGGGCTGGAGGTAAATCGTATTGCGGTAGACTATTTTTTCACCCCATGATAATGAGAATGGAGTCATATAGTCGTTACCATATCAATGGCCCCGTTTCGAATTGCTCGTTTCATATTATGATGGTTCAACTGTTTCAAGTGTTCAAGTGACCAAAAATTCTAGTAGCAGTATACTCTTTATCATTCCAATTATGATTTTGGAAGATTGCCAAAAAAGTTCCAAACTGTTCAGAATGATTCTAGTTCAGTTCATGAACTTTGATGATCGTTTTGGAAGTTTGATTTATAAGTCTGTTAGTCTGTAAGCACTGTAACTTTTACATTTGCACGAGCTCGTGATTATTAATTATTAATTATAACAAGAAGAAGTTGCAAGTTGGCCACCTGTTAGAAGATCATCGAAACAAGATTGCAAATTCACTCCAATGTTTCAGTGTTCGGAGCGAAAGATACGAGTGAGGCGATTGAGATTTTAGACCTGGACGGGCGAAATATGTCGGTCCATGTGAGTTTGTCGGGTATTCTAGATAATATATCCTTTGACTGTTTCTCATACGTGTAGAGAAACAGTCAAACGTGCTAAGTATGAAGCAAAAAGGTCAAGTTTTACTCTGTGCAACGAGATTTCTCAATAAATGACGTTGTAAAACAGTATTTATGTTAGTTGTGCGTTATTCATACTTGGGTAGAAAATCCTCTCAGGTGCACGTTAATCTGGTCAGAAATATAGAAAACCTGCAACTCAGAAAATGAAAGCATATCAGTAACTGAAATCTCATTAAAAGTTTTTAGATAGTGCTCAATGTCAAGAAATCTACCACCTTGTGTTTTGCATATACTTTGTGACATTACTATTAATTGACTCTGCAAAAGATGGAACTATCGGTATACTATCTACTCTTAGTGTATATAACTCGGTGGCGAAACATAGAGATGATGTTGAAAATTCAAATACCGAAGGAAGATAAGAATGCCACTGATCACGTTTTGTCTACAAGATTAATCTGAAAATCAGCAACCCCCAACTTTTTTCACTTCTCACTGGAATCGTAATTTTCACTGTCCAAAGAGCATTCATAACTTAGAAAAAAAATAAAACTGATATGGTCTATTGGAGCAGAAAAAAACTGTACTGTTGAGTGATAAATATGGGTGTCTGCGTCCCTCTGTAAAGTGTGGTCTATGGTTTTTTTCTAGCCACTTCTAGAGCACAAGTTTCGCTATCAACTAATCAAAAAATGTAGATTCATGGATTTTTTGTTGAGTGAATGTTCAGAAAGTGTCTGATTTCGAGGTAATTATTAGTGAGTCAAACATGTGGTTATTTACAGAGCAGCGAGGAAACGTTCGTTTATTTCGCACAACTGAAAGAAGCATGGGCTTAAAATCAACTGAAACATCAATGTCTAAGGAAGACTGAGAATTGCCTGTACAACGGTACATAATGTTATTTTATTGTTCCATGTGTTTTGTATATTCATTTCGAAGTTGACTTAGATTGTGTGATTGGTTCATAGGTGTACATACTGTTCGATATCCAAGAAGTAGTAAGTAAAGTGTGAAGATTTGAAGTTTTATGTGTTTGAAAAAATGTTTCATAAATATTGAATAACTTCAACTTTTCTTGTATTTCTCTTCTCATTTATCTCAAACTTCATCATTTCTGGAGTTCAAATCTACTAGTTCTATTAAAAAACTCGAGAAATCTTGTATTGCTTTTAGTGTATAATAACGTTTGGTACTTGTAGTACCTTCATTCGCTCATTGCACCATTCGAAGCATTAATCCTCCCGACAACATACATAATGTACAGAGCAACTACATAGCGAACAGAACCGATGAATGAATTTAATAGTGACTACGACATACATATAAAGATTATGTAAAACACCTGATTGCGTAACAAGTAATGTTCCTGAAAATATATTTGAAAACGTGCATGGTTTTTGCAGTCAAATGTTACGGCTACTGCTTATAAGCAACCGGCACCTCAGACCTTAGTTTTCATGCAATCGACTGCCCAACAAATATAATGAATAGGACGATTCCCTCATCGGTAAGACGTACATAATATTTCACAATCACTTTTATGTATCATTACAGTTTTTTGTATCGTTAATTCCAGTAAACAGTCAGCCCAGCACATGTTACACTACTATTATGTGCTCGAACGTCAAGATCTAAGTTTGGTATAATAAACTTTTGAGATTTTTCTAAAGTTTTGGTACTGTTTTCTCTGCATTTAGTACTACAAACTCTAGGTTTTAACAAACTCTAGGTAGGTTGTCGATTTGTGGAACAAAGTGTACAGTAGCAGGGTTTAGTGCATATTCATCTAGTAAAAGTGAAATAATAATTTGTTTGAAGATGATAAACATTTCTGTTCCTGGTCATACTGAAAAAGAAAAGTGGTCACTATAATAGTAAGGGAAAACGTTAAAGACCATATCAATGGCCCCGTTTCGAATTGCTCGTTTCATATTATGATGGTTCAACTGTTTCAAGTGTTCAAGTGACCAAAAATTCTAGTAGCAGTATACTCTTTATCATTCCAATTATGATTTTGGAAGATTGCCAAAAAAGTTCCAAACTGTTCAGAATGATTAGCGCCAGTTCCAAATGAGTATGATTAGCAAAATATGAAAGCAAGATAGCATAGAGGTCAAATAGAGCACAGACATCTGCGTCTCTCTGATCTGCACACTCTTTCGTCGACGCCGCTACAAAAATGGCTGATCAATTAGAAATCGCCAGGTTAAGGCTTTGCAACGCTTGTTTTTTCTTGTTGATTGTTCTCTAAAAACCAAGATCTATTCAGTATTTGTTTGATAACTGTAATTGATATAGGCCAGTAGCGAAACATGGAGATGATGTTCAATTTCACAGTGGTCTGCCGGAACGAAAAGACATCTATCTTGCCTCAAAAAGGCACTGTTCTTTTTAGTTACATAAATTTAATCGTCAAAGGTTAGTTGCACTGTTCGTTTTAGTTGCATAAGTTTCATCGAAAATTTTAATTATTTCAATTTCCAATTCTGATAGCCTACGAAACCCATTCCGAAAATTACAAAAAGTCAATAAAAGTCAGTGGAGAGTTTCAGTAAAACATAAGCTGAGTTAATACAACAAAAGATAAGATAGAACGATTGTTGGCAATAGCGCGTGACACTCCAATTCAATAAAGGTGAAGAAATAAAGAAAAGAAAAAAGTAGCTTGTACTGCAATAAGCGATTAATTACTTCCATTTCTTCATGCCTTCACTTCATTTAGAACATTTTAGCACTTGAAGATAACAAAATGTGAAAAGTGTGGAAATATTTCGGATGTTTTGTTATTTTAATTTGTTTTGTTCATTTAATTTCACACCTCGCCTACTTTACAAAACTCATCAGTATTATTGTATTTTCACTGTATGGTAAGCTTATTGTGGTGCAATTGGCTAGATCACTCGAATGGTGCACCCTATATGAAGTAACTGCATGAACCCACTTTTTATTGAAAACCAAAATGAAACCAAAAAAATCACAAGCTTTTTGAGTTCATCAATAGAACAAGTTTATAAGTGAGTGAATCGTTGGCAGACATGGAGTGAGAAAGACTTAATGTCTAAGAAGCCTAATTTCCATCATAGTTTTTTGTCCTATTACATTAATTTTCACATCATCAAAGTTCAAATTTATCTCGAATATGAAGATAGTCCTACAATTTCCAATATGACAATACATACCCGATTTTCTGATTCCCTCGATCCTCACCCTCATTTGCGGTTGAAACATTGAGACGACGATACAAACCGTGATCGGAAAAGCGCCGGTCGCATTGTCGAAAACAAAGCTGAACACACTTCTCAACAAAAGAGAAACGTGCACGAAACTGAAACATGAGAAAGTGAATTAATATGCAAATAAAATCATAATAAAATATGTATAACTAAGACCCATTTTTCCATCGAATGAAATAAATGTTTTCCTAAATCCGACGAATACTATGGTATTATCATTCCTTTCTTATGTTTTTATTCATATCAGGCTCTGTTACAAGGTATAATACACAGTTACGGTTTATTGATGGAGTGCAGAATGTGATGTAAAAACAACGGGAAATCTTAAAATATAATGAAATAATAATATAATACTTAAACCACGGAGTAAAATAAAACATGATATTGGTTTGGTGAGATCTAACTGGGTTCGACTAGACTAGCACTTCTGCCGAACGCATTGTTTCATAAGAAAGCGGGCAAATGTATAGGGGTGTTGCAACATTTGACTGATTCAAAACAATGTTTTCTCTCAGATATTTGAAAATTTATATGGGACACTAAATGTGCGTTTTCTAGCAGATATTATGATGTTCAACAGTTTCAAAGTGTTCAAGTGACTGAAAATTCTAGTAGCATTATACCATTTTTTACTACATTCCAATTAAGATTTTGGAAAAGTGCCAAAGAGAAGTTCCAAGCTGCTCAGAATCATTAACGCCAATTCCAATTGAGTACGATTAGCAAACTTCATAAGCGAGATAACATAGAGGTCAAAGAGAGCACTGGCATCTGCGTCTCTTTGATCTGCACACTCTCTCACGCTCACGCGCTCCACGTGGAAGTAGGCTCACGCGCATTACGTGAGATTTAAGCTTACGTGCTCCACGTGGAAGTAGGATCACACGCTCTAAGTGACAATAGGGGGTGATTCGCGTTGCATTGGGGGGGGGGGGGATGTCCTGAAAGTGCTGTCCGCCTGGAATAGAAACAAGAGAGGAGGAGGCGGCTTTAGCCGCCCGCGCCTACCTTGTTTCATAGATGACCATTCCAAGACTCCACCAGTCAACCGTTCTATCATAGGGCTTCCTGAGGACTACCTCTGGCGCCATATAACTGAAAACATGTAATAATAATATTAATTTATCAACCCGTTATTTGACAGACAATTTCAAAGGCTAATGAGTATTGGGGATGTTGATTCAAGAAAAAGGAACAACATGTCCAGAATGGAGAAAGACATATTCAGAAATGTGCAGGCCCGTAGCTGTCTAGGATGGGCTAGGTGGGAGTGGCGAGAGTTGGCGAGACTCTCATTGGACCGGACAGCTGGAGCGGGCTGGAGGTAAATCGTATTGCGGTAGACTATTTTTTCACCCCATGATAATGAGAATGGAGTCATATAGTCGTTACCATATCAATGGCCCCGTTTCGAATTGCTCGTTTCATATTATGATGGTTCAACTGTTTCAAGTGTTCAAGTGACCAAAAATTCTAGTAGCAGTATACTCTTTATCATTCCAATTATGATTTTGGAAGATTGCCAAAAAAGTTCCAAACTGTTCAGAATGATTCTAGTTCAGTTCATGAACTTTGATGATCGTTTTGGAAGTTTGATTTATAAGTCTGTTAGTCTGTAAGCACTGTAACTTTTACATTTGCACGAGCTCGTGATTATTAATTATTAATTATAACAAGAAGAAGTTGCAAGTTGGCCACCTGTTAGAAGATCATCGAAACAAGATTGCAAATTCACTCCAATGTTTCAGTGTTCGGAGCGAAAGATACGAGTGAGGCGATTGAGATTTTAGACCTGGACGGGCGAAATATGTCGGTCCATGTGAGTTTGTCGGGTATTCTAGATAATATATCCTTTGACTGTTTCTCATACGTGTAGAGAAACAGTCAAACGTGCTAAGTATGAAGCAAAAAGGTCAAGTTTTACTCTGTGCAACGAGATTTCTCAATAAATGACGTTGTAAAACAGTATTTATGTTAGTTGTGCGTTATTCATACTTGGGTAGAAAATCCTCTCAGGTGCACGTTAATCTGGTCAGAAATATAGAAAACCTGCAACTCAGAAAATGAAAGCATATCAGTAACTGAAATCTCATTAAAAGTTTTTAGATAGTGCTCAATGTCAAGAAATCTACCACCTTGTGTTTTGCATATACTTTGTGACATTACTATTAATTGACTCTGCAAAAGATGGAACTATCGGTATACTATCTACTCTTAGTGTATATAACTCGGTGGCGAAACATAGAGATGATGTTGAAAATTCAAATACCGAAGGAAGATAAGAATGCCACTGATCACGTTTTGTCTACAAGATTAATCTGAAAATCAGCAACCCCCAACTTTTTTCACTTCTCACTGGAATCGTAATTTTCACTGTCCAAAGAGCATTTATAACTTAGAAAAAAATAAAACTGATATAGTCTATTGGAGCAGAAAAAAACTGTACTGTTGAGTGATAAATATGGGTGTCTGCGTCCCTCTGTAAAGTGTGGTCTATGGTTTTTCTCTAGCCACTTCTAGAGCACAAGTTTCGCTATCAACTAATCAAAAAATGTAGATTCATGGATTTTTTGTTGAGTGAATGTTCAGAAAGTGTCTGATTTCGAGGTAATTATTAGTGAGTCAAACATGTGGTTATTTACAGAGCAGCGAGGAAACGTTCGTTTATTTCGCACAACTGAAAGAAGCATGGGCTTAAAATCAACTGAAACATCAATGTCTAAGGAAGACTGAGAATTGCCTGTACAACGGTACATAATGTTATTTTATTGTTCCATGTGTTTTGTATATTCATTTCGAAGTTGACTTAGATTGTGTGATTGGTTCATAGGTGTACATACTGTTCGATATCCAAGAAGTAGTAAGTAAAGTGTGAAGATTTGAAGTTTTATGTGTTTGAAAAAATGTTTCATAAATATTGAATAACTTCAACTTTTCTTGTATTTCTCTTCTCATTTATCTCAAACTTCATCATTTCTGGAGTTCAAATCTACTAGTTCTATTAAAAAACTCGAGAAATCTTGTATTGCTTTCCCTGTTTGTTAGTGTATAATAACGTTTGGTACTTGTAGTACCTTCATTCGCTCATTGCACCATTCGAAGCATTAATCCTCCCGACAACATACATAATGTACTGAGCAACTACATAGCGAACAAAACAGATGAATGAATTGAATAGTGACTACGACATACATATAAAGATTATGTAAAACACCTGATTGCGTAACGAGTAATGTTCCTGAAATTTTATTTAAAAACGTGCATTTGACATGCTTAAATATACGCAATCAGGACAATTTCTATCAGAAGAGTGGAAAAGAGAAATGAATCGCTTTTCCCTTCTTCACTTCCATGCAATCTTAATAATTTCCATTGAATAGTTTCATATTGTAAGCAACTCTTACAACCGAAGTGCCGGTTTTTTGCAGTCAAATGTTACGGCTACTGCTTATAAGCAACCGGCACCTCAGACCTTAATTTTCATGCAATAGACTACCCAACAAATATAATGAGGAACCCTCATCGGTAAGACGTACATAATTTTTCACAATCACTTTTATGTATCATTACAGTTTTTTGTTTCGTTAATTCCAGTAAACAGTCTGCGCAGCACATGTAACACTACTATTATGTGCTCAAACGTCTAGATCTAAGTTTGGTATAATGAGCTTTTGAGATTTTTCTAAAGTTTTGGTACTGTTTTCTCTGCATTTAGTACTACAAACTCTAGAAGTTTTATATCACTCATTATGAACCCTTTCCTGGATAAAGCTTACTGTGAAAGGTTGTCGATTACTGAAACAAAGCATACAAAAAGCAGGGCTTTCTGGATATTCATCTAGTAAGAGTGGAATAAGAATTTGCTTGAAGATGATAGAAATTTCGGTTTGTGGTCATACTGAAAAATGAAAGCAGTCACTAAAATAGTAAGAAAAACGTAAAAGACCATATCAATGGCCCCGTTTCGAATTGCTCGTTTCATGTTATGATGGTTCAACTGTTTCAAGTGTTCAAGTGACCGGAAATTCTAGTAGCAGTATACTCGTTATCATTCCAATTATGATTTTGGAAGATTGCCAAAAAGTTCCAAACTGCTCAGAATGATTAGCGCCAATTCAAAATGAGTACGGTTAGCAAACTATAAAAGCAAGATAGCATAGAGGTCAAATAGAGCCCAGACATCTGCGTCTCTTTGATCTGCACACTCTCTCGTCGAAGCCGCTACAAAAATGGCTGATCAATTAGAAATCGCCAGGTTACGGTTGTGCACGATTGTTTTCTATTGTTGATTGTCCGCTGACTTAACTCATCTTAGCATTTGTTCGATGACTGTAACTGATATATACCAGTAGCGAAACATGGAGATGATGTTGAATATCACAGTTATCGGCTCAAACAAAAGATATCTATCTCGCCTCAAAAAGGCACTGTTCGTTCTAGTTACATGAATTTTTCGGAAAAGGCAAATTAATTCAATTTTAAATTATGATACCCTACAAATACGGTTCCGAAACTAATAAGCGAATTAATAAAGGTCACTGGAGCGTACCAGTAGAATATAAGTTAACTTACAACAAAATACGGGTAGGTGCCTCAGGGAAATCACATTAAGAAGGACGATTATGTGGTCTGGTCCCAACGCTTCAGTCCTTTAAACTGCAATACATTTCTAATTGCAGTTTAAAGGACCGTTGACACGGGATTGGTCCACACAATCGTCCTACTTTGAGAAGGGACAATCTCAATACCTAAAACAGAAAATTATTCTCCAAAAAAGTTTGGGAAAAATTTGTTTATAATAATGGGAAGTTCAAAGTGAAGCAAAACGTGTCTCGTTTGTTACTGTGATATGCCCATATATTTCCTGTTTGATGGATGATCATAGAACGATTGAACGACAGAACTACTGTTCACGAATCTAGCGCGTGGCACTACATTAAATAAAACTAGAGAAGTAAAAAGGAAAGAGAAAGTAGTTCGTACTGCTAGAAGCGATTGACTAACTTTGTGACTTCTCTTTTTTACTTCATTTGGAACATTATATGAAATCTGTGGTAATATTTCAGATGTTTTCTTGTTTTTATTTAGGAATTTCCCACTGTGCCTACCTCACAAAACTCATCTGTTTTATTGTATGAAAAACCGTTGCATTTTGTTTGCATTTTTACAAAACTCATTATTATTGGCTGACCTCAAAGCTGCCATATCAGGCTGGTTTGAAGATTCAGTGACAGGCCTGGGTAGCCAAGTGGTCAACGGCATGCGACTTATGATCGCACGGAGAAATCCTTCGCGGGTTCGAATCCCGCCTCGGGCAAATGTTTTGCATTCTCGAGCAGAGAGTGTTTTATTACTTTTTCAATTTAAAACTGAATACAATCTAGTGAACATTTAATCGATCTAATGCTCAATTTCATGTACTTGGATCCTGCCCGTACTATGGAAAACTTTGCACGTTGGCTAGTTTCCGGGGCTGGAAAATTCTTTTAATTTATTTTGAACCACTGGCGGTCGATTGTGATTTGTTTATCATTGCACGAAACCGTCGACATCTAAAAAAGTAAGTGAATTGTAATGATTTGAAGTTCCGTGCAAACAGATAGCAAACGTTTAATAGTAATCAGTTGCAAACTTTCTTGTTTTTTTCATTTAATCGATGTCAATAAAATTAAATCTCTTACTAATCTCAACACAATGTAAGAAAATTAGTTTGAGGGAAAGAAATATGGTAAGTTTCGCCTCTATGTTCTAGTTGTACTGAAAATGGATCATTGTATGCCTTGTACAATGAAAAATTTAAGTATTCTGTTTTTTCAAGCCTAATTTACATATTTTATATATTGACATATATGTTTAGATCATTCACTTCGCTCCGTTACGAGGCGGTGATCATCATACATATCACAGATCTTTGTAGCAGCAGTTTCTTGTGAGATCTTGGTCACTTTCCTTCATACAAGTCTTCATGGTGGACTATCGAATGCTCTGTAGGCATTGATCCAGTGGCATGCGAGAAACTTCTGGAAGGAGGGGAAGAGCACTGCTTGTGAACAGATTACTGTTGGGAATAGACCAGCAATTCCCACCCGCGAGTGGCCAGGGTTCTTCATATTTCGGGTCTGATACATATTTGTATTCGCAGTTAGATTGTGTACACTGAATGAATCATTCAAATTTAACTTCTGTTTCATTAGCGCCAATTTTGGGCGATTACAAACTTCAAAAGAGAGATCATGGGTCCATGAGACCACAGACATCTGCGTCTCTTTGATCTGCACAGTCTCTCGTCTGGGCTGCTACAAGAGTAGCTGGCTAACTGACTGGGAATTGTTAGAGTGTTTTCACTAAAATACGGGTTTTAATACATGTGACTATGATGGCCTATTTAGCAGTAGTTTGATAACTGTAACTCCTGGAAGCCGGAAGCGAAACATGGAGATGGTGTTGAATATCACAGTTATCGGCTCAAACAAAAGATATCTATCTTGCCTTAAAAAGGCACTGTTTGTTCTAGTTACATAAGTTTCATCAGAAAAAGTTAATTATTTCAACTTTAAATTATTAAACCCTACATACGGTTCCGAAACTAATCAGCGAATCAACAAAGGTCAGTGGAGGGTACCATTAGAACAATAGTTAACTTAAAACAAAAAAGTGCTAAATGAGAATGACATTGAGAGGTATTTAGATGCTATAAATGATGTAATTACTTTGAAATGTTATCTCCTTTTTTGGGAAAAGATATCTGATTGGCAAGCGGTACCAGTTGCCGACAACCTTTGTCCTTTACACCGATAAAACAGTTTTTCTCATATCCTGTAGAGGGTATGAGCTGAAACCGAAGGCTATCATCAAATATCTGGGAGTGAGCATCGCGAACAATGGAGCTTTGACGAAAGAGCTCGGAAGAAGAATCAGTTCAGCTTGGGCCGCTTTCAACCAATACAGAAACATACTGAAAACGCCCTCGTTTCCTATGAGCTACAAACGGAAAATCTTTCACTCGGCCATTCTACCCCGTTTCTTGTACGGTTGCGAGTCCTGGGCCCTTTCCAAAGCAGAGATTGAGCGACTCCGAATTGTCCAGCGTAAGATGGAAAGAGGGATGTTGAATCGTCGGAGACAAGATCACCTCCCGAATGCCGTTTTGCGCGGAATCACTCGGTTGAAGGATGTTATTATTGAAGCTGCAAAACTTAAATTAAACTTTGCTTACAGAATTGCCCATATGTCAAAATGTCGTTGGTCGTTGATTGCTACGGAATGGTGTCCGTACAACAGAAAGAGATCTCCTGGCCGTCCAGCAGTCCGCTGGCATGATGACCTGGTTGAAGCCACCCGAAGCCACAACCGAGAAGCCCAAAGAGGTCGTTGCCGCCCGCCGCGTATTCGTGGTCACGAATACCTCAGAGCATGCAGAGATAAGCAGATTTGGAGATCGGTCAAGGACCACCACTGTGTAACATTGTGATGTGACGAATAAAACTTGAAACTTGAAACTTGAAACCTGTAGAAAAAAGTTGAAGATTGAAGAAATAGCGCGTGAAATATATCTTGTTCACATTGTCAATCCAAATAAAATACAGTATTCGCTTTGGGATTACTGTACACTTTCGCTGTAATGAGGATTACGAATCATGTGATTTGTGTTGTTATTGATGCACTCAACTGTTGCGCGTACTTTACTAATACTGGGACAATATGTTTGGAGTTAGTTTTCCGAACATGTTCAAAAATGAGTCCGAAAATATATTGGATTTCACAGTAATCAATCGAACTGGATAGTTTTAAAAAGGATATACCACCTAGGTATGAAAAAAAGACGGGAAATGGAAAATGGAGAGAATTCTCATTTTTCTAAATTGATGTCATCGTAGTTTTCTAAATTGATGTCATTACTCTAAAATATATTTCCTTTTTGTGGTCTGGTTGATGCATTCAATGTTGCGCGTACTTTGCAAATAGTGCATCAGAAGGTTTAACTCTTACGTTACGAATAATCACGTCCAACGCGTGAAAAATAGTTGCTTTTAGTAAATTAGGCAAGGAAAGCTCGAAAATATGTTTGATTTTTCAGTATTCCATGAAGTACATATAGCTCACAATTAGGAAATCACTATCAATAGCGATAATCTCGATATCTCATTCAACATCCACTTCCAGAAAGCTAGCATTGGTTGGATAACTGTAACTGATATAAGCCAGTAGCGAAACATGGAGATGATGTTCAATTTCACAGTGGTCTGCCGGAACGAAAAGACATCTATCTTGCCTCAAAAAGGCACTGTTCTTTTTAGTTACATAAATTTAATCGTCAAAGGTTAGTTGCACTGTTCGTTTTAGTTGCATAAGTTTCATCGAAAATTTTAATTATTTCAATTTCCAATTCTGATAGCCTACGAAACCCATTCCGAAAATTACAAAAAGTCAATAAAAGTCAGTGGAGAGTTTCAGTAAAACATAAGCTGAGTTGATACAACAAAAGATAAGATAGAACGATTGTTGGCAATAGCGCGTGACACTCCAATTCAATAAAGGTGAAGAAATAAAGAAAAGAAAAAAGTAGCTTGTACTGCAATAAGCGATTAATTACTTCCATTTCTTCATGCCTTCACTTCATTTAGAACATTTTAGCACTTGAAGATAACAAAATGTGAAAAGTGTGGAAATATCTCAGATGTTTTCTTATTTGAAGTTGTTTTGTTCATTTAATTTCACACCTCGCCTACTTTACAAAACTCATCAGTATTATTGTATTTTCACTGTATGGTAAGCTTATTGTGGTGCAATTGGCTAGATCACTCGAATGCTGCACCCTATATGAAGTAACTGCCTGTACCAACTTTTATTGATAACCAAAATTAAACCAGAAAAATCACAAGCTTTTTGAGTTCATCAATAGAACAAGTTTATAAGTGAGTGAATCGTTGGCAGACATGGAGTGAGAAAGACTTAATGTCTAAGAAGCCTAATTTCCATCATAGTTTTTTGTCCTATTACATTAATTTTCACATCATCAAAGTTCAAATTTATCTCGAATATGAAGATAGTCCTACAATTTCCAATATGACAATACATACCCGATTTTCTGATTCCCTCGATCCTCACCCTCATTTGCGGTTGAAACATTGAGACGACGATACAAACCGTGATCGGAAAAGCGCCGGTCGCATTGTCGAAAACAAAGCTGAACACACTTCTCAACAAAAGAGAAACGTGCACGAAACTGAAACATGAGAAAGTGAATTAATATGCAAATAAAATCATAATAAAATATGTATAACTAAGACCCATTTTTCCATCGAATGAAATAAATGTTTTCCTAAATCCGACGAATACTATGGTATTATCATTCCTTTCTTATGTTTTTATTCATATCAGGCTCTGTTACAAGGTATAATACACAGTTACGGTTTATTGATGGAGTGCAGAATGTGATGTAAAAACAACGGGAAATCTTAAAATATAATGAAATAATAATATAATACTTAAACCACGGAGTAAAATAAAACATGATATTGGTTTGGTGAGATCTAACTGGGTTCGACTAGACTAGCACTTCTGCCGAACGCATTGTTTCATAAGAAAGCGGGCAAATGTATAGGGGTGTTGCAACATTTGACTGATTCAAAACAATGTTTTCTCTCAGATATTTGAAAATTTATATGGGACACTAAATGTGCGTTTTCTAGCAGATATTATGATGTTCAACAGTTTCAAAGTGTTCAAGTGACTGAAAATTCTAGTAGCATTATACCATTTTTTACTACATTCCAATTAAGATTTTGGAAAAGTGCCAAAGAGAAGTTCCAAGCTGCTCAGAATCATTAACGCCAATTCCAATTGATTACGATTAGCAAACTTCATAAGCGAGATAGCATAGAGGTCAAAGAGAGCACTGGCATCTGCGTCTCTTTGATCTGCACACTCTCTCACGCTCACGCGCTCCACGTGGAAGTAGGATCACGCGCTCTAAGTGACAATAGGGGTGATTCGCGTTGCATTGGGGGGGGGGATGTCCTGAAAGTATTGTCAGCCTGGAATAGAAACAAGAGAGGAGGAGGCGGCTTTAGCCGCCCGCGCCTACCTTGTTTCATTGATGACAATACCATGACTCCACCAGTCAACCGTTCTATCATAGGGCTTCCTAAGGACTACCTCTGGCGCCATATAACTGAAAACATGTAATAACAATATTAATTTATAAACCCGTTATTTGACAGACAATTTCAAAGGCTAATGAGTATTGGGGATGTTGATTCAAGAAAAAGGAACAACATGTCCAGAATGGAGAAAGACATATTCAGAAATTTGCAGGCCCGTAGCTGTCTACGATGGGCTAGGCGGGAGTGGCGAGAGTTGGCGAGACTCTCATGGGACCGGACAGCTGGAGCGGGCTGGAGGTAAATCGTATTGCGGTAGACTATTTTTTCACCCCATGATAATGAGAATGGAGTCATATAGTCGTTGCCAACAGAAAGGTGGGAGGATAATGTATATCTCACTTTCCGCTGTGTACGCACACATGTCTTCGATTCCAAAGCTTGCCCGTTGTGTCTTCTAGTAGCGCAGTGGTTAGTGGCCTGCTACAAATCTTCGATACCGACGAGAGACTAAAATATATGAATTTGGCACTCACTATATAAATGGTTGCAAACTAGGAGAATAGAAGTGAGAAAGAATCAGTGAGTGGTACGTTTTGCCTCTACCTCTAAAGTTCACTTGCTTTTTCCCCTGAGAACGTCATGTACATCGCATGAACCATATGCGAAGTTTGTGTTCCAGCAGTATAGCAAGCGATAAAATTTCATCAGATGTTTATGAGTGTTTTTTTTACCATTTCAGAGTGCATTGAATGATACACAGTTATAGAACAATTTTCCAGAAAAAAATACGAAACTATGATAGGGAAATCGCTTTTTCGTCGAGTTCTAGCTATTCAGTTTTAAAAACCTCTGAAAACAACGAAAATCTGGGTCCTTCACTCACTGTTAGTTCAAAGCGGGCTTGCAGCGCGTGACTCATAGGAAACATTGAATCAGGTGGACAATCATTTAACGAATCCGAACTACTCACCTCATTCAAAAACAAAAAACGCTTCAAAACTTGAAAGATGAGAATGAGGGCAATTCGTACTTGAAAAAATGAAAGAGAACGTACTCTGGCGTTCACAGTATGTTTTTGTAGTGTTATTTCCTATCATTGCCTCTTTGCACCGTCCATATTCGGTCAGTACAATACACCCAAACTTATCGAGCAGCAGATTTTCTGGTTTCAAATCTCTGGAAAACTTTCAAAATGATAAAAAACGATCCAAAAATGTATTTTCCGAGAGATGAGATTTTTCTTCAAAATTGAGTCTCTTTCAACTTAGATTGGAAGCTACGCATTAGTAGTACGCTGTTTGTCCCTATATTCATACAAAAGTGTACACATTTAAGCGCGATAGCAATCTTGAGAATGTAAGGTGGCCAGGTAGAGGGTTTTCTTTCCGTTTAAAGGAGACCGGAACACAACATGAGCAGAGGTTTTGTTTCGGGCTGCTCTCAACTGTATTGACATCAGAGAGCACAAATAACTCGTATATTAGTTTGATCAGTACACGTGACATTCACATGACAATGCCGCGCGACACGCAACGCGTCCACTCACAAGTAGGATACAGCAGCTCTACGAGAAACCATGTTGCTCTCCGGTCTCCTTTAACAAGTATTGTATCGTATTCTAAGTTCATGTGAAGTCTATATTTTGATTCTACGTTCATTATCCAAACTCTAATGAAAAATCTCACTATGTTTTTTTTTGTTTTTCTAACCGATTACATAGATATATATGGTGCTTACATCTATTTGAGTATTGAGATTGAAATCTATGTTACCTTTAGAGTGTCATAAAACGATTGTTGACGAATCTAGCACGTGTGACATTTCAATTCAATAAAAGTGTGAAATTAGAAACTGAAAGAAACGTTTAACTTTTCACCGACCTGAGCGATTAATATTAATTACTTCCATTTCTTCTCATTTTTTATTTCATTTGAAACAATTGACCATAACAAAATGTGAAAAGTGTGGTAATACTCCAGACGTTTTGTGTTTTAGTTTTTGCACTTCAAACCTAGCTTATCTTAGAAAACTCAAAATTATTATTGTATAAAATTAGTATTGTATAAAATTAGTAGTATTGTATATTATATAGGAATGCATTTTCACAGTCAATTCTTTGTCAGATGGTTCTACTGTTGTTTCTGGCACTTCACTGGATCTATGTCTCAGAACATACAAATGTCCACCATGAGGAATCAACTGTGTACCACCACTGCACGAGAAGACGTTTTGTTGATAATGTGATATGTATGATGATCACCGCCTCGAAACGACGCGAAGTGAAACAACAAACGAATAAAATGAGAATAAAATTACGTGATGAATATGCATTGTAACGAAACTCTCTATTATTGTTCAATCGCGATGCTTCCCTACGACGCTGGTTCGAAGATTCAGTGACAGGCCTGGGTAGCCAAGTGGTCAACGGCATGCGACTTATGATCGCACGGAGAAATCCTTCGCGGGTTCGAATCCCGCCTCAGGCAAATGTTTCGCCGTCTCAAGGATAGAGTGCTTCTTCATGCTTTTTTTTACGAAAACTGAGAATCAGATACAATCTCTTGAACACATAATCAATCTAGTCTATGAAAACTGTTCATTTCTCACTACTGTGTTGAAAGTGTGCTCGGTGCGTAACCTTGATAGTTTTTATTGAAAAGTTTTGAATTGTAAGCAACTCCTACAACCAAAATGCTCGGTTTTCGCAGTCAAATGTTGCGGCCACTGTTTATAAGCAACCGACACCACAAACATTTAGTTTATCGCAGGTTTAGACAAGTAACCAATGTATTGAGTATAATGTGCACAAACTTAGGCAAAATCAAAACGTGCATAGTTTCTTGCGTTCACTTTTTGTATCTCTCTGGATTGATTCGTTACGCAAATGCCGACGTGAGAAATGAGCACGGGACATGTATCTATCATTTCATCTTCTATTCACAAACAAATCATGCTTTGTGGAAAAATGTACATTTTGAGAAAACTTTGATTGCCGCGTCGTTTGCGTGCAGCGTCGAGCTCTACTCTTTATCAAGTCATTTCTCTCTCTCTTCCTCTTTCTCTTTCTCCTTCTCTTTCTCTCTCCCTCTCTTTCTCTCTCTTTCTCTCTCTCTCTCTAACTCTCTCTCGCTCTCTCTCTCTGCTAGAAGAGTAGCTGGCCAACTGGCTGGGAATTGCCTGAGTTTTTTTCACTAGGATAAAAGTGTTGTCCTTTAGATTGTTCCTCACCTAGCTTAAATTCAATCACTGTAACTAATATAAGCCAGAAGCGACACATGGAGATTATGTTGAAGTTCACGGTGGTGAAACAAAAAGTCACTTATTCTGCCTCAAAAAGGCAGTGGTCGTTTTAGTTACATACAATTTATCGGAAAAGTTTAATCATTCTAGTTTTAAAATCTAATATCCTGCAAAGACCGTTATGAAACTTATCAGCAAATCAATACAGGTCGGTGAAGAGTCTCAATAGAACATAAATTAACCTGAATCAAAAAAGTGTCACATGGGAAGCACATTAAGAAAAGACAATCCCAATATAGTTGCTGCCATTTTAACTGAGAGTTTGGCAGCGTGCTAATGATACTTTGAATGAATATATTTGAGATAAATAATGGGTTTTACTATAATGTTTTTTACATATATGTGGCACTGCAAATACGAAAAAATGGAGACATCGAAGATAAAAACAAGAGTATAGTCTACTCTGTCACGCGCTCATTGTATGATGTGCACTTTTGCAGTACTGCACAATTGGAACGATGATTGTACAGAGAAGTTTGTAGGAGTGATGGCACAAATATAAACATTTATTTTCTGCATTTTGGTTATAATACGGGGCATTCAGAGTGAGGCGAATCGTGTCGAGGTTGTTTAATTCGATATTTCAGTATATCCTCTGTTCAATGGAAGGTCATAACTTTAAGGCAGTGATAGAACGATTGTTGCGAATATAGCACGTGACACTCCAATTCAATAAAACTGTGAAATTAGAATTTGAAAGGAAAGGCTAATTTTTTACCGACCTGAGCGATTAATTACTTCCATTTCTTCTTGCTTGTATTTCATTTAGAACATTTTTGCAATTGACGATAACAAAATATAAAAAGTATGGTAGATGTTTTGTTGGTAAAAAATTGAAACTTTTCATTATTATTGTATAAGTTTAATAATAATAAGATTCATCAGTATATAGTTGGACAATCATATTTAGGTACGAAAACTGAACCGGTTGGACTGATACGTGAGAAAAGGAGAAAATCTTGGGAAACATATAAGACGCTGCAATTTAAATGTTCCCACTAAAACCGACAAAAATGCCTATTTTCCGAGAATCTTGTGCAAAATACACCTCGGTTTTTACAAAAGTGGTTTCTCTCATAACCATGTGTATTCATAAACCTTGCACATAAATAATCAACTGGAAAACAGGCTGTACCCAAAATATTCATGTATACATCTATTGAACATGGTGACACGAAAATATTAGTACTGGAAAAGTGGAATAACAGAGTACACAAAATCCTTACTACGAATACAGTGTGAAAAACACCAATGCTCAAAATCCTTACTATTGAAAGAGTGTACAGTACACGACGAAATACACAAAATTCTTAGTTATAAAAAAGTGTAAAACGCCGGAAATGCAATAAAAAACTATAATTGCAACAAAATCAACAATAGAATGTCAGAGCCCTATGAATTTTTGGAAATACAAATATACTCTTTTTTACCCCCCGCGTGAGGCGTGATACCTGACTGATACTTACGACCTTTTCACGATGCAACAGAACCCAATTGGAAAAAAAATGGGAGGGGGTCACTACGATGCAACGACAAATGGAAGAAACGAGGAACAATTAGAGTATGGAGTGTTTACTTAAGCCCCCCCCCCCCCAAACAAAAATTCAAATTCTGCCGACCGCGCGAAGACTAGATCTAAGCGCCCAAAAGGAAGGGAATATATATTATACAATATATATTTTTATTACCAAATGTGGGAATAAATATAGTTATCAGATTGAAATTAACACAAATCAACGTCATCGGAAAACGTAACGCTCAGCTAGAGAATAATAAAAAATGGGGTTACTCATTTATCTGTGTCTGAACTAGAGTGAATAGTGAGAAGTTAATCACTATTTCATTCAGAAACTGTGCTTCAGAATGACTATCAATGTACGCCACAATGAGAAATCCTCAGTAAATTAAGTAAGATAAAACTTTAACGTAGCAAACAATACAAACAAACTATGATAACCTGTTACTGAAAGGCGTAGATGCGTAGGTAGATTTGTGGCAGACGAAAAAACTTCTCTGCCCTCTAGATTCGATCGATCGAGAACCTTCCGTGCCTGAAACAAAAATTAAAAATAAAGTGTGTCTTTGAAATTACCGGTTTAGTTCAACGTTGGCAAACTGAGATGATAGGAGTACGTTTTACGAAACACCACTGAGTTTTATGATAACAATCAGATATAAATGCACATAAAAAGTGAACACTGTCCACTTTTGGATTCACATTTATGAAGCGAATAGACGCCACAATTTTTTTGAACAACCATAAAGCTACTCTCAATAATAGAATAGAATAGAATAGATTTATTCGTGATTCATGATAATGCGAGTACTTAGGTTGGTCGATAATCTAAATTAAAGATCAATAGATCTAGTAATATTGGATTGCAAAAGCAACGTTGGAAGATAAAACAAGAAGGGGCGACGGATCAGTGGCCGTATTACCAATGTCCCGGAAAGGTCAAAAAGCTTCCCGCGCCTCTGTATCTGTACCCTCCTCACCAGCACACTATTTTTGTGCTCCAACTTCCCGCGGGAAGGTATTTTTAGCTTCCCGAGGATTGGTGAATACGGCCACCAAACAATGTCGCTTCAAACATTAAAATAAACTTAGTTCCAAGACGGAACAGCAAAAAAACTCACCGCCAACAGCAAAAAAACTCACCGCATTAGAAAAATCCTAAGCTCATTTGTTCCGTCGTCCTGAGAGCGTTCATGTAGCATTCTTCCAATAATCGCACAAATATGCCTGGAAAAACCTTTGGGTTTAACTAGTAGCACATATTATCGGAGACAAATAAGTGAAAAAAACAATAAAACAACAAATAAATATGAAAAACGCAAATGAAATTTTTTTTAAACGTCCGCCGTGCGCTCGAAAATGACGGGTTCCCTTCTGCGTACTCCATTTTGGAATTCACGTCAGGCATTCAATATTTTAAAATTTTATTTGTTTTAATTTTTCAAACTTTATGCTGCAGTGTATTTCCATATTTTGGTTTCTTCCAACAAGAAAATAATGATAGACACATGATTGCGCATGTGATCTTGTTTTTCGCACTGTTTTTCTCGTGTTCAGTTAGTTACTATTTGCACAATCCTAAATTCATACTTTCTCACAAAGAGACGGAATATATCTAGAGGTTGTTGATCGTTTCTTCCATCCAGTAGTTTTACAAGTCGTATAACGACTCAAATTCGGGGTTTTTTTTCGCACAACGTATAATCGTGTTGATTTCTCTTGAATAATTTGTTGCTTTTTGCTCACATCATAGCGTAACTGTGTGACATTATTGTGTTACAATGTGCGTTTATCTTATGATTATGTTTTTCATTACAGGTCGCATTGGTGAACTCTTTGGCAGTTTATCATTAAGAATTGGGCAATCGGTCAGAGTGCGAGTGAGACTAGGTTCGTGCTTTCCTGTGATAGTTGCTATTATCAGACCCATGCTATGAACACGTAACATGTCTCGGGAAATGGCTGTGAAGTAGTATCTATGCACTTAATACATCTCTATAATAAGCCGATTTGGGACTCAAGCAAATCTGTCCGAATAGTAAATTCAAAAAACTACTAATTTGCCAAAATTATTGAAGTTTGACTATTTTGGATGCGAAATAATGAAGTTTCACGCATTTGGTTCGAAAAACGGCTTCCTTTTTGTTATAATAGGCACACCTTACCAATTTTTGTTGGTGCCTGGGACCCACATCCTGTGCAAATGCACTTTTGCTGAAGGGGGAGGTTTTAGTAGCTGGTATCTTTTTCGTCATCTTACGTTTGCGGTTTGAATCCCGCGTTCTCAATTTTTATTACTAGTCCAAAGTAGTAACAGATAACAAAGTTGTCTGCGTTTTCATAGATGTTTTTTCAGTGTCGTTGCTGATCTCGCCGGTTAATGTTTCTCCTATCTGATGCTTCATCCCATTTTCGAATATTGGACTCAAGGACTGATCCAATGAAATAACCATTCATTTGAGGTTTATTTGTATATTTGTGTAACTTAGTTATTTTTTTAACTTTCATCTACATGACATGACCCAGTAAGGTAGTGACGATGAAAATCCAGCCATTTTTGACGCCTAATGTTAGATAACTAGTGAAGCTCTCTATCAGATAAAAAATAGAGTAAGCTGGCAACATTTTCGCTCTGTTTTTGGAAAGTTTCGCGCTTATGGCAAGTATAAAGTTTACTAGACTACCGTGCCACTGCCGCGCTGCCAAAATTATATAGTCACTGATAGTAACTTTATAATGGGGTACGATAGTAGTTAGTTTAATTTTGAGTTGTTCACGTTCACGCTCATCCTTGCTGTGTAATGGGGATGTACGGGTCTCCTGCATCATTATTTATTTGTTAGGGTTTTCTTTAAGTTTGTTTTGATCAGTTGATTCTTCCAAAACATCGGAACCGAGTGGTTTTGGAATGATCGATTCAGTTTTCGCCAAATACTCGTTGCATTATAAATTAACCGCAAGCTTTTGCCGGGAATTGTGAAGGGTTTACTTACATTCTGTTTTGTTTGTTTTAGGTATATGTTTAGGTAAAATGTGGTCAATTGTATTATCTGCTAAAATTCGTTTAGTTGAGATTTACACAATTTTCGTAGAAAAGAATTTGTGCATGTTCATATTTTTCGTAGTATTAAAATTGTGTACACTTCGTGTACACATTTCAGTAACTACCATTCTTGTGCACACTACTATTCGCACTTTTTTGTCTTTAAGGAATTGGCGTACAAGGTCGCAGTATTGTGTCGCACATGTCGATTCGGGTTCGCAAGATGTTAGCTATGTGCCTTTACACATACTTGTTGCAATAAACGTTTTTTAGAGTTTCACAGTGTATTTTCAGTGCGTCCGGAATAGAATACACAAGAATGAGCGGGAAAGTGGTTTTCAAGTTTTTCTCGTGGGAACATTTAAATTGCAGCGTCTTATATGATATTGCATGATAAATGATGTTTAGACAGACATTAGACGAGTTACCACGATGGATTGATATTGTAACGGAAACCATGGCGATCAAAGTAGACATCAGATACAATTGAGGCAAGATGGGGATACAATCGATAGCAACCACGAAAAGCACTGTAACGCTCACTCATGGAGACTCTACTGCATTGCATGTCATACAACATAGTTACATAGTTCTGAACATTTTGCAAAGAAACATCATCAAGTGTATAGAGAGACAGAGGTTTGGGATCTGGAGACGAATCACAAATAACAGAGAAAACCTCGGGAGGACTTGACAACATCTTGATAGTAACTGGTTCTTAAGTTGTAAGATCATCAATACTAGTGTCTGGCAACAAAATAGCTGTGATAGGAGGAGAGAGACATTCGGAAACCAGATTGCAAACAAAATCTCTGGACTGTTCAACTAACTCCATTTCAGTTTGAGTTTGAAGGTTGTCATTGGCAGGCTCTCGTTGGATTGTAGTTCGGCTGGTGACCTCAGCTCGGGCGGCGTCTCGTTTCGATTGTCTGGCGAGGAATCCGGCCTTCCGCTGTTCCGGGGTCTCGAACTTTCGTACATGAAAAGTTGACATAGAAGCTTCACATTTCATAGCATTAGATAGATCGATTAGACGAGGAAAGGGAATACCATCTTTGATAGATACTTTGAGTGGACGAGGTAAACCATCTTGACGAGGTTTACCCAAACGGTGGAGAATAGAAACGTTTGAAGACGAGATGGAGACCAAATTAAATATTGAATTCGTCTTTTTCTTTGTAGTGGAGTCCTCTGGTAGTCCATAAATAGTGAGAGATCGGCGATCGTTGAAATAGTGCAGTTCAGATTGAATAATGGTGGGTAGATTTTGGGTCAGAAGGTCGAGTTTGGAGTTGAGTGTTTTTATTTCACTCAAAATGGTGGAAAAATGGGTTCGAGATGGTACCATTTTTGGACGAGGCGACATAATAATCAATTGAGAGAGGGGTCACCGCTCACGACCAGGCAAAGGGGTGTTATGAGGCAAAGGGGTGTTATGTGAAAGGTATGTCTATTCTATTCTCCTAAAATTATGAAAGTGGTACATTTTGTTTGGGTTAGCTAGTCAAATCTAAAAATGTATCAAAAGTCGATAATTTATCTTCGGCAAACATTGATTTTTTCAGATCATTTTTCAAAGATCAAACTCGAGGAAGTTAAGGGAATAACGTAATAATCTGGCAAATCTGGCAAAACCATTCTGCTGTTTAATTTTGCCAGTTTCTGTGTGAAACACTGCGTTTCTTATTTAGAAGATTGAGAGAAAATTCAAATCACACAGGATAGAAAACCCGTGTTCCCAAGTTCAACTTTATCGCCTAAATAATGCATCCTCAGAACATACTCAAACCTGGTACTTATTGGAGATCAGTGGAATGTTGTGCTATCCCTATAGATTGCATACAATGTGCCTAACGTAATATAATCTCTTTATCGCTTGTCACGCTTTTCACTGAAAAAACTATTAATACATTATATGTAGGAATGGATACTAACTCAATTACATATGGGGTACTTTTGGGATAGCAGATAGGAACATAATTTGTGCTCAAAATCACGTTGCACTATTCGCGAGGAAAAAATAGTGCATTCGTCTATCGCAGAACCTATCGCTATTTAGTAAGTTATTGTGTATTTATGTATTTTGCTTGAAGAAAATTGAGATTTGTACCGACTTTGAGCACACTTTGATATGATTTGCGCGTGAGCTACAATAGTTTCTGAAATTTAATGGATGAGTTCCCTCTTTATCAGATTGAAGCTCAACTACCAGTTTTGTCAGCATTTCAGTTTTAATTCACGTTTCTCTTTTCTCATAACTGTAGCGAGTTCTGTATGGTAAAACGGTCTCTGACACGATAAACTTATCGTCGTGAAAATTATATCGAAAAGAAAAAAACACGAGCCGCCCCGCGTCAAAAAACTAACAGAAACTAATTGTGTTCTCCTATTGTCACTTTAAACGACCTAAACCCTTTCATTGGAACTTTTTTCAGCGTAGGTAACTAGTCCGATTCATGTGTTGAGTTTTCGCAGTCAAATGTTGCGGCTACTCTTCATAATCAACATACCGTGAGGTACATTAATGATGATAAGGAAATGTGAATTTTTGTCAGATAAAACATGGGATGATAATGTAGAATAACTGACTTTAGTGAATGTAAAACTTACCTATTGTATTTTTTTCAACTTAGCTAGCTGACTGAAAGTAGGTATCTCACCATGTGTGACCTCTGTTCACGCATACGGTAAAAGTCACTTTTCGAAACGTTACAACAAAAAATTGTTGTAAATCGAAAAAAATGTTGAATTTGGTGAAAGTTTTCAGTTGTATTTGCCTATTCGTTCAATACAAATAGGGTTGTATCTAATTCCGGTTACTTTCCGATTACTAAAACGTCTGGTGGCCACAAAACCGTTTGGATAAGATTTCATATGTGTCAGGCGTATCACAAAAGCATGCGTATCACGGCAAGAAATTGTATTTGTTAAACGAAAAAATCTCGTTCATTCGTTCAAATGCGTCATTATTCTACATAACCTCGTTGTATTCGTGATCAAGGTTTTATCACTTCCAATTCTTATGAAAAGTGTGAGTTTTCTTTCCATTTTAAATACAACCTTGTTTACACTATAATTACTTATTGAGAAACCCGTATGAACTTGAATCACTACATATTAGTTGTGGTTGTTTAATAACGAAGAATAACCCTCGAATTCTATCTGAAACACACGGGGAAACATTCAACGCAAAGAAACAGAGAAAGAGCAATAGAGTTTGTCTTCTTTCTCTCTTTTGCTGTGACTTCTATAAGAGGAAATGGTTCTAGAATCAATAACCGAGACTCTTCATGTTGTCAAACGTTAGTACAGAGTAAGAAAAAGCGATTCCCCCAAAAGAGAAAGAAAAACATAAATCAAAAGCTTTTTGCCTAGTCACATTTCTGAAATCCTAATCATTTTCAATGAAGACTATCAAATAATAAGCAACTCTTACAACCGAAATGCCTAGTTTTCGCAGTCAAATGTAGCGGCTACTGCTTATAGGCAACCGGCACCACGAACCTTAGTTTTCATTCATTAGGACTAAGCAACACATATAATTAATAGGAGCATAACCTCATCATAAGGTAAGACTTGCGTAATTTTTCAAGTTCACTTTTATGTATTATATCAATGCAGTCTAAACAATGTGCCCAGCACATGTAACACTCTACAATTATATGCTCGCACGTCCAGAAGTTTGGTATAATGGGCTTTTGAGATTTTTCTCGAGTTTTGGTATTGCCTTCTCTGCATTTAGTACTACAAACGCTAGAAGTTTCTATCTTTATATCCCTCATTATGAACACTATCCTGGATGAAGCTTACTGTAAAAGTTTGTAGATTTGTGAATCAAAACATACAAAAAGCAGGGCTTTCTGAATATTCATCTAGTAAGAGTGGAATAAGAATTTGTTTGAAGATGATAAAAATTTATGTTTGTGGTCATACTGAAAAATGAAAGCAGTCACTAAAATAGTAAGAAAAACGTAAAAGACCATATCAATGGCCCCGTTTCGAAATGCTCGTTTCATATTATGATGGTTCAACTGTTTCAAGTGTTCAAGTGACCGAAAATTCTAGTAGCAGTATACTCTTTATCATTCCAATTATGATTTTGGAAGATTGCCAAAAAAAGTTTCAAACTGCTCAGAATGATTAGCGCCAATTCCAAATGAGTACGATTAGCAAACTATAAAAGCAAGATAGCATAGAGGTCAAATAGAGCACAGACCTCTGCGTCTCTTTGATCTGCACACTCTTTCGTCGAGGCCGCTACAAAAAATGGCTGATCAATTAGAAATCGCCAGGTTACGGTTGTGCACGATTGTTTTTTATTGTTGATTGTCTGCTGACATAACTCATCTTAGCATTTCTTCGATGACTGTAACTCATATAAACCAGTAGCGAAACATGGAGATAATGTTGAATATCACAGTTATCGGCTCAAACGAAAGATATCTATCTCGCCTCAAAAAGGCACTGTTCGTTCTAGTTACATGAATTTTTCGGAAAAGGTTAATGAATTCAATTTTAAATTATGATACCCTACAAATACGGTTCCGAAACTGATCAGCGAATCGATAAAGGTCACTGGAGCGTACCAGTAGAATATAAGTTAACTTAAAACAAAATACGGGTAGGTGCCTCAGGGAAATCACATTAAGAAGGACGATTATGTGGTCCAATCGCAACGCTTCAGTCCTTTAAACTGCAATACATTTTTCAATTGCAGTTTAAAGGACCGTTGACACGGGATTGGTCCACACAATCGTCCTACTTTGAGAAGGGACAATCTCAGTACCTAAAACAGAAAATTATTCTCCAAAAAAGATTGGGAAAAATTTGTTTATAATAATGGGAAGTTCAAAGTGAAGCAAAACGTGTCTCGTTTGTTACTGTGATAAGCCCATATATTTCTTGTTTAATGGATGATCATAGAACGATTGAACGACAGAACTACTGTTCACGAATCTAGCGCGTGGAACTACATTTAATAAAACTAGAGAATTGAAAAGGAAAGAGAAAGTAGTTCGTACTGCTAGAAGCGATTGACTACCTTCGTGACTTCTCTTTTTTACTTCGTTTGGAACATTTTTTGGAATCTGTGGTAATATTTCAGATGTTTTCTTGTTTTAATTTATGAATTTCCCACTGGGCCTACCTCACAAACCTCATCTGTTTTATTGTATGAAAAACCGTTGCATTTTGTTTGTATTTTTACAAAACTATTGTTTGCTTTACGTTTAGTGCTACGTTCATTCCCAAAGTGTCGTGGATGAGTCTCTTTACTTCAAATCTATGTTTTTTACCATCATAAAGTTGTCCAACCCATATTATAGGGGATTATCCGAATCTTGGTTGTAGTTTGGAGTTATCTTGGAGTTACAGTATTCCGATATTACCTTAAACACGGCGTTCAAACTACAAATACATCAGATTGCAACCAAACGACAGGTTCTGTCCGCATATCGTTTTCAATCAACGTTCCGCTGTCTCTCAGTGTTGCAGCGATTTCTGTATGGTGGAACGGTCTCTGAAACGATAAACCTAAACGGTTCTTCAAAAGCACCGAGCACCAGCAAGACCGATATCACGAGGAATTGTGGAAGTCTGGAACCAATAAACTTAAACCTCAACCGTTTGAGTGGGAACAAACTATCTCGTTAGTGTATTGCTCAGGCGACTGCATGTACCAGGGACATGAACGGGACGTCCCATGTCCCGGTACTGTCCCGGGACGGTACCAAGAATTACGGTAGAAATGGAGCAGATTTGCATATAAAAGTCAGGATCGAGGAGAATTTTTGTCATCATTTATGCAAATCTGCTCCATTTCTACCGTAATTCTTGGTACAGTCGCGGGACATGGGACGTCCCGTTCATGTCCCTGGGACAAGCGACTGCTGAGTGGGTAAGCACCAGGTAAGTGCATCTGGAAATTACAGGAAAACATATCCACCAAACGTATGCGAGGCTTTTGATTCATTTTTTTTTCTCTTACCGTGGAAACTATGAACTACCGTTACCATAATTCCAACAATAGTCGTACTTTGCTGAAAAGTGAAAACTTAATGTCGCCTCACATGCTGAAGCCCTTACGTTAACGAATTACGAACTGAGAAAACAATCAAATCAAACTATTAAATACGTTTTGAAGCCAGTTATTTCTGAAAGATACAATGGCCAATAATGAGCAATACATGTACTTTCTATAAAATGTGGAAACAAAAACTAGCAAAACGAGAGATGCCTGCAAAATTGCTGAAGAAAGAAAGCCCTACCTCATATTCCTGTAGAATCTGTAGACCACCTTTTGTGGAATCCATTGAGTGGATAGCTGGTAGCTTCCCTCGCAGCTTGGAAATGACCTAAAATGTAACATTTAAATCACACTATAGCAAAAACCAAAAATATATAAGAGAATGAAATATTATTTATTCTGTCGTTACATATGTAGTGTCAACCAATGTGAAAATGAGAATACTTTGAAGAAAGAACCCCATATTAGATGTATATAACTATATTTAGATGTAGATAGCTATATAAAACAGCTGTAAACTGTTAAAGTGTTAAAACAGCTGTAATTCATAAAAGATGGAACAACCACGCGTTGTTGTTTGCCTGCACAAACAAAAAATACATTTTTACTCGAGATTGAACGGCCATGGATTGCCTAAATCTGAACAAACAAATAATTCAAGAAACTATGGCTCTTTTAATTCTCAAACTCGGAAAATTTAGCTAGAATACAAATAATTATACGATATTCGTATTACTCCCACTCCCCCTCATCTTTATCACAGTACTTAAGTGTTGAAAACCAAATCATACGAAAAACAAAGGCAGAAACCAACTAAAATATTAATATAAACAAAAAGTACGGAGAAAAAATATGACGCCGCATTTCCAACGCGGTCGTCTAACAACGCTAAATCCTAGTAAACGCCGTGCACGTTTGACGTTTGGGCGCGTTTGAAAGATTTCGCCCATGGCATGCCGAACTTTTCAGGCATGCCATGGGCGGAGAGGTCTCTGAGGAGTGGGTGACGATTGAGCGTAAACACATTGAGCGAATGTCTCTTGTCAAAAACTGTACGAGTTGTTTCTCTCCAAACGTTCACAAATATAGTTTATTCTCATAAACTACCCATTTCGATACTTTGAACGTTCTGTTGATGTTTAAACTTGAGGTATACGTTGCAGCTTTATGCACTTGAGCTCAATCATCACCCACTCTTTCTGTATGGTAGAACGGTCTCTAAAACGATAAACCAAAACGGTTCTTATTGTGGAAACTTTGTTGAAGAAAAGGTGAAAAAAGTCCACAAGAGACCGAAAGAATACAAACGTATTTTCCCATTGTCACTTTAAAGGACCTCAATAATTTCATTGAGAAGTTTTGAATTGTGAGCAACTCTTACAACCAAAGTGCGTGGTTTTTGCAGTCAAATGTTGCGGCTACTAAAAATGTTCCAACAGCAATAATGAACAGGAGCATAACCTTATCAAAAATTAAGACTTACATAGTTTTTCACGATCATTATTTTGTATTATTTATCATTACAGTCCTTTGTATCGTTAATTCCAGTAAACAGTATGCACATGTTACACTCTACAATTATGTGCTTGAACCTCCAGAAGTTTGATATGATGGGCTTTTGAGATTTTTCTCAAGCTTTGGTATTGTGTTCTCTGCATTTAGTTCTACAAACGCTAGAAGTTTCTATCTTTATATCGCTCATTATAAACATTTTCCTGATTAAAGCTTACTGTAGAAGTAAGGTTTTTTTCTGGATATTTATCTAGTAAGAGTGGAATAAGAATTTGTTTGAAGATGATAAAAATTTCTGTTTGTGGTCATACTGAAAAATGAAAGCAGTCACTAAAATAGTAAGAAAAACGTGAAAGACCATATCAATGGCCCCGTTTCGAAATGCTCGTTTCATATTATGATGGTTCAACTGTTTCAAGTGTTCAAGTGACCAAAAATATCAGTAACAGCATACTTTTTTTACCAATTCTCCAAGGTTCTCAGAATGATTTGCGCCAATTCCAATTGAGTACGATCAGCAAACTTCATAAGCGAGATAGCATATAGGTCAAAAAGACTACAGACATCTGCGTCTCTTTGATCTGCACACTCTTTCGTCGAAGCCACTACAAAAGCGGGTGGTCAACTAGAAATCGCCAGGTTACGGTTTTTTGATGTCTTTTTGTTGTTGATTGTCCTCGGAAACAAATCAGCATTTCTTCGATGACTGTAACTGATATATACCAGTAGCGAAACATGGAGATGATGTTGAATATCACAGTTATCGGCTCAAACAAAAGATATCTATCTCGCCTCAAAAAGGCACTGTTCGTTCTAGTTACATGAATTTTTCGGAAAAGGTTAATTAATTCAATTTTAAATTAAGATACCCTACAAATACGGTTCCGAAACTGATCAGCGAATCAATAAAGGTCAGTGGAGCGTACCAGTAGAATATAAGTTAACTTAAAACAAAATACGGGTAGGTGCCTCAGGGAAATCACATTAAAAAGGACGATTATGTGGTCTAGTCCCAACGCTTCGGTCCTTTAAACTGCAATACATTTTTCAATTTCAGTTTAAAGGACTGTTGACGCGGGATTGGTCCACACAATCGTCCTACTTTGAGAAGGGACAATCTCAATACCTAAAACAGAAAATTATTCTCCAAAAAAGTTTGGGAAAAATTTGTTTATAATAACGGGAAGTTCAAAGTGAAGCAAAACGTGTCTCGTTTGTTACTGTGATATCTACTAATATAAACGGGCTGTTTGGTATGTATGTGGGTCTGAGGCAAAGACGTTTTGCTGGAGAGTTTGCACTTTGTAGTTGGAGAAGAGAGACGTGTACTCTGCTTTTCATTTTAAAAGCCATCGAACCCGGTTGTTCATAGGATGCTGAGAGTTTCAGATAACTCATGCGCTCTAAGTTGAAGAGAACTGTAGCGCTCTATGTTAGTGAGAAGTTTTGCGCTCTATGTTAAGGAGAAGTTTCGCGCTCTATGGTAAGAAGAGGTTTCGCGCTCTATGTTAAGGAGAACTTTGGCGCTCTTTGTTCTATGTTAGGGAGAGGTTTCGCGCTCCATGTTAAGGAGAACTGTGGCGCTCTATGTTAGAGAGAAGTTTCGTGCTCTATGTTAGAGAGAAGTTTTGCGCTCTATGTTAGAGAGAAGTTTTGCGCTCTATGTTAAGGAGAAGTTTCGCGCTCTATGGTAAGAAGAGGTTTCGCGCTCTTTGTTAAGGAGAACCTTGGCGCTCTATGTTAGAGAGAAGTTTCGCGCTCTATGTTAGAGAGAAGTTTTGCGCTCTATGTTAAGGAGAAGTTTCGTGCTCTTTGGTAAGAAGAGGTTTCGCGCTCTTTGTTAAGGAGAACCTTGGCGCTCTATGTTAGAGAGAAGTTTCGCGCTCTATGTTAGAGAGAAGTTTTGCGCTCTATGTTAAGGAGAAGTTTCGCGCTCTATGGTAAGAAGAGGTTTCGCGCTCTATGTTAAGGAGAACTGTGGCGCTCTTCGTTCTATGTTAGGGAGAGGTTTCGCGCTCCATCTTAAGGAGAACTGGGGCGCTCTATGTTAGTGCGCTCTATGTTAAGGAGATCTGTGGCGCTCTATGTTGAGAGAAGTTTCGTGCTCTTTGGTAAAAAGAGGTTTCGCGCTCTTTGTTAAGGAGAACCTTGGCGCTCTATGTTAGAGAGAAGTTTCGCGCTCTATGTTAGAGAGAAGTTTTGCGCTCTATGTTAGGGAGAGGTTTCGCGCTCTATTTTAGGAAGAGTTAGCGCTCTGTGTTAAAGGGGGGCTGCATTGAATAGGTGATTTGCCTAACGTGCCCCAATCGGAAAGACCAAAAGGCACTAGACGCAGAGCGGCAGGCGTTGCGGCGCAATCAAACATATTGGCAGACGATCCAATTCGAAATATTCTTTCTCGCTATTATTCTTCTTCTTTTTATATTTCGTTAGTTATTTACTGTTTGGCTCATTTTTCATGTATTTTTAGTCGGGATATTTTGAAGAGAACTCAGTTACTTTACTTGTTTCGCAATGAAGAACCGGTGGATGAAGACAATCGGTCGACTTTTAGATTTTCCGCTTTTCATAAAATTTTTACTAACTAGTTCTTCTTGATTTTACTGGCTATCATATTGGCGTACGTGGTTGAACGATATGTAAGTTTATAGTCATAATGTGGCGGCGGTTTACACATGCAACCAGGTTGCATGCAACCGAAATACAACCGGGTTGCATGTGTAAAGGAAATTCGGTTGCTTGCGTTTTGGTTGCATGCAACCCGGTTGCTTGTGTAATTGGCCTCAATATGTGACTCCGTGACTCCGATCTGGTCTCGTCAGTAGTGGATTTCATATTCATTCACCTATTTATCTCATTTATTGGTGATTTGTCTTCTGTCGGTCCATTCATTCACTGCGTTCTATTCTTCTCAGAAGTGGCTTTGAAAATATTGATTCTAGCTCTGTTTTCAGGTCTCAGCTCGTGGATAAAATTCGGTATTTATTGGAGTGGCTCGAGATTTCGTGATCGAAGTACCTTCCTTTTCCTTCCACTATCTTATTCAGGTTAGTTTTGAATTTATATGTGAATTTGTCATCACTCCTTCTTTGTGAGTGGTGACAGTTGTGTATCGATGCTGAACGAGTAGGTAGAATTCATACCCCAGTGAAGTTGTCCGAATAGTCAGAAAAAAATGAAAAACGGACTACTTTTAGGGCGAAAAGAAGAAAATCGGTCTACTTTTGATGAAAAATCATACTTTTACTTGTTTACATACGAAAACGGACTTATTTTTGTTGCTTAGTCAGACTTTCGGGTGTTTGGTAGAATTGAGTCATTTCTTTTTTGTTTTCTAGAAAGATAACCACATTCTCTACCTATTCTCTGACTATTTTCTTGACATAAGGCTGTTTTTGAAGAGTAAGGCATCTCAAACTAGTGTCCTTTTCCTTGTGGAAAATGGTCGAATCTTATGCGTTCACTTTTGAAGGTTGTTCTGTTGTTCAGAGGAAACTGTCTTTAGTCGTGTTCGTGTAACTGTAATTGGCAGTAAGAACGTCAAGTTTATTCATTTGGTAGTGTCACGAATCTTATTGCCCAGGAGGAATATACTGGTGACTGAGCATACATCCATACATGTTGATTGTTCTTACTCGTAGCTTTTTGTTATAATTGTGATATGAAACTTATTACAGGTCGTGCATTCTCTCTCTAATCTTTGTACTTCGACGTTGCTACTGGACGAATAGAGAAAGAGGAAATGGATATTGTGTAAAGTGTAAGTCAATTTACAACTGTGTTTGCTAGTTACTGATCTTCATACTTTTTAATAGTTATCTATACCTATGCCAGAAGCCATTACTTCTTTTATGGCAGAAGCAATTAGCCATAACAATTCGATAAACTGCTTCTTTTTCGCAAATTGAAGATTGAAGTAAAACAACTGGTTTTTCGTTACAAAATCATGAATTTTGACGTGTTCCAGTCGAAAAACAGGTTACTTTTTGCAGAACAGTCACATCTTACTAGTGTGTGTATGCAGTGTGCACATTTTAGAGATTTCCAAAGGATATCCACTAATTTCCTAAAACGATTCCAAAAACGATTCATATTTTACAGTGCAAAAAGTAAATTTCAGGACTGATATTGCTCCACTGACCACTGATCTTCAATATGTTGGCTCATTCATGGTCGTAAGAAGGATCGTCGTTCTATCGCTATACTCGAAAAATGGCTGAGAATGATGACCATGCCATGTGAAAATGAAACGTAAGTGAATGTACTACTTCGAAGAAGTGAATTTTGATGATGATGATTGCATATAAGAGCGTGAAAATATGAAAAATAGGATTTAAAAGTAGGAAGAAATCAGAAATTTTCATATTGGAGATAATATATCCTTTTATCCTGATGTGCTCTAACGGATGATCATTATCACTTTATTCCTTTCCTTTGTTCTAATTAATTGGAAGGAGTTCATTCCATTTTGTAGCATTCGTCGAATGGTGTGTCGTGTTTTCTGGCAACAATCGCTAGTTATTTGTCCAGAATCTTTCTTCTGTCTCGGGTGTAATATATTGTCCATAGAGTTTGGAATGATTTGGCTATATCTGTGATTCGTCTCAAAATATACAGACAAATATTATACATATTTGCTGTGGAATTCTGTATATTGTCTATATCTGTGGTTTCATTCGGACAATGTTCGTTCTCATTGTATATACTTATTCATCTAGAGTAGAACTCACCCACATGCCTACATCCAAAACTTGTTATTCGCATGGCTGTTGTATTGATATAGTTATTTACATGTTTTTATGAAATACTGTCGTTTTTGTCCATTTTAGACAATGAACTTCAAACATGATGCTGAGCTAAATGTATTTTCTCTCGTTGTTACATTTACCATGCTTGTATAAATTTATGATTTGAACCATTCGTGTCTATAATATGGCACATAGCTATGACTGTCACGTAATTTGGCGCCACTCCAAACTTCCTCTGCGTGTCTGACCTAAGTGAAAATGAAATTAATTATGAAAATAGGGCATTTATAGTTAGTGATTCACAAGGAGATAACTATTTAACAAGTTGTCCTAGTTTTTGCTATTATTTGAACTTTCCATTCTGCCCCCCTTTAAGGAGAACTGTTGCGCTGTTAAGGGTAACTCCCGCGCTCTATGTTAGGGAAACTTTCGCAGTCCATATTCAGAAAAAAAAGGGCCAGCAAGCTCTCGCCAGCCTAGGCTCAAACAAGGGAGGAGGAGGCGGCTTTAGCCGCCGGCGCCCTCTCTTGTGCCCATATATTTCCTGTTTGATGGATGATCATAGAACGATTGAACGACAGAACTACTGTTCACGAATCTAACGCGTTGCACTACATTCAATAATAATAAAAATAATAATAATTTATCAGTATAGTGATAGACACTTGGAATCACGAAGTTAAACCATTTGAACTGACATTTGAGAAATAAAAGAAAAACTTATGCATATAGAAATTTGCAGATAGGAGATAGTATTTGTTGTTGATGTAATAGTCAATAAGACTCAGTGAGAAGATCTAGTTGCAAAGCCAGGATGGATTGATGTTGAAACGAAAGCCATAGCGATCAAAGTACACATCAGATACAATTGGGGCGATATTAGGGTACAATCGATAGCAACCATGGAAACAGCTGTAACGTTCACGCATGGAAACACCACTCAGGTGCATATTATACAACATGTCAACATTATCATTCACACGTTTCAAAGAAATATCATCAAGAGCATCATGGAACGATGGAGGGTCAACAATTAGGGGCGTTTCAGACAAAGAAGAGGAATCTTCAGGAATTTGTAAAACTTCAACAGGGACAGTACTTTGGATAGCAGGTTCATCATCAAAATGAAGTTCAGTTGTAGGAGTAGATATAGAATTTGGAGAACGAAATGCGGTCACAAGATTGGAAACGACATTCCTAGTTTGTTCAACTAACTCCATTTGTATTGGCAGAACAGGATCGGCGGACTGGGTGGAAGTTGTAGTTTGGTCAGGGACCTTAGCTCGGGCGGCATCTCTTTTTGATTGTCTGGCGAGGAATCCGGCCTTTCGCTGTTCCGGGGTCTCGAACTTCCGAACATGAAAAGTTGACATAGAAGCATCAGACTTCATAGCAGTAGAAAGATCAATAAGACGAGGAAACTGAATACCATCTTTGATCGATACTTTGAGTGGACGGGGTAAACCATCTTGACGAGGTTTACCCAAACGGTGAAGAATGGAAATATTAGATGGAGAGACGGATACCAAATTGAAAACTGCATTCACCTTTTTCTTTGTTGAAGTATCCTCTGGTAGGCCATAAATGGTGACACATCGACGATCATTGAAGTGGTGAAGTTGGGATTGAATAATAGTGGGTAGAGATTGAGTCAGGTTGTCGAGTTTGGAGTTGAGTGTTTGTATTTCACTCAAAATGGTGGAGAAATGGGTTCGAGATGTTACCATTTTTGGACGAGGCGCTGGCTTAATAATTGATCGAGAGGGGTCACCTCACACGACCGACACAAATGGTGGAAATAAAACTAGAGAATTGAAAAGGAAAGAGAAACATTATATAAAATCTGTGGTAATATGTCAGATGTTTGCTTGTTTTAATTTGGGAATTTCACAACTAGCCTGCCTCACAAAACTCCTCCTCATTATTTTATGAAAACCGTAATCAATTTGCATAGTAATAAAACTTATTTTAATAATAATAATCAACTTGAACTTTAACAAAACTAATTATTATGTTTGACCTCATTACTACCATACCAGGCTGGTTTGAAGATTCAGTGACAGGCCTGGGTAGCCAAGTGGTCAACGGCATGCGACTTATGATCGCACGGAGAAATCCTTCGCGGGTTCGAATCCCGCCTCAGGCAAGTGTTTTGCATTTTTGTTTTAAAGTGATAATTTCTTTTGTAGTCATTTTCCATGAAGGTGTAGGATTCGCTGTGAAAAGCATGTCTATATCTATTCTTCTAAAATGATGAAAGTGGAAGATTTCGCTTGGGTTAGCTATTCAATTCTGAAAATGTATCATCAGTCGATAATTCATCTTCAGCAACTCTGTAAAGTGTAATCTATAGTTTTTCGCTAGCCACTTCTGGAGAACACGTTTCGCTATCAACTAATCAAATAATTTGAATTCTTATTATTGCTCATTTTGTTGAGCGAATGTTTAGGAAATGCTCTCATGTTGTGGTTATTCTTTGTGAGTAAAACATGTGGTTATTTACAGAGCAGCGAGGAAACTTTCGTTTACTTCGCGTAACTGAAGGAAGCATGGGCTTGAAAGCAACTGAAACATTTGTGTCAACGATATTCGAACTTTTTTGTATATTTGTTGATTATTTCATTACATTATGTATTTTTCTATCAATATTGCGCTTTGCGTATCAAAATATAAAAATTTCCATCTGAAAAAGATTAGTTTTTATCGATTATTGTGACGTATAACTTCATGCAAAATGATAGAAAACTTTCAAAGACATCAATTTCTTGTCTTTTTTATATTTCATATATGTCAATGAGAATTACATCTCTAAATAATCTCGATAAAGTTTGAAAATATAAGTTGGAGGAAAAGAAAAATTAAAAGTTAACCTAATCGTTACCTATTTATACAGATTTCTGTTCAAGTTGTACTGAAACCAGTTCATTTTATGTCTTGTTAGTTCTTTAATGGAGTATTGTAAGTATTTTTTTAATGTCTTATACATATTTGTATCCGCAGTTCCATTATGTTCAGTGAACATTCGAATGAAGTAAAACTCATATCTCATACAACCTCTTTAATGCTGAGTCAGTGGTATAATATAAACAAAAACTAATTATAGGACACTTTTGTAGTCGTAATGTGCCTCTTGATAATACTACAACCCTGTCGCGGATACTTCCTTCGAGTTGAATACCATATTACTTTTATCATCGCAAATATACCGATCGCATAGTTTGAGTAGTAAAAAAACACAAATTCATTAAAACTTTCATTCAATATTCAAACTAAGATTCTCGGATTGCAAGTACTTTACTGATTCATAAGTCCTCATTAAGTTCTCTTCAAGTTGTCTCGACATTATAACCTTCTTCCCACCAACTTTGTTCGACTTTTGACAATCACCCGAGAAATCCGACTAGTTACTTCACTCAAATGATGCACACACCATACAGATTAGCTACATGTCGCACTATTTGATTCAGGTTTCATTTTCTTCAAGACTAATATTCAAAGTACATCACTCATTTCAACAATTGAGGCGAAAGAATTGTGTTGCGCCCAATTACTTCAGTCAAAAGATTGCATTCATAGGTTTGAGCGACGTATTGTTCACTAAATTATTTCTATTTGAAACCAACATTCCAAGTACTTACACGTTATAATGAACAGACGTAAACACGTAATAGTTTTCACCGAGAAAAATCTGGTTTCGAGCATTTCTCCAGATAAATTCCGAATTTTCTTAGTGTTGAACATGATAACATGCTTCGTGCTCAATTCGAATCAAATCAACATGAACAAAAACGAGCGCATTAGTGTCAGTCATAGTGAGCGCCCTCTGTGAAGTCCAGTTTATACGGTGTCATCTCTTTCGCTGTGTTTGTAGTTTGAACCCACTGCTGACCGAGCAGACTTCTTTTGATTTGTGAACAGTTTAGCTTCTAGTGGAATACATAGTAACGGAAGTCAAAAACCATTAAAATGTTGTCAGTTAAAATACAAATACAAGAGGAATTTATTATTCAAAGTTACAAGTTACAAGAGAAATTACAATAAGATGAAAGGGAAAAAGAGTTTTTCACTGCCTTTCTTCACGACATTTTACAATGACTTTTAACAATCCATATTGTTATCTGGCCAGTCACTTCATCCAAATGATGCACGCGTTCTATTTATTAGCTGAACGCCGCACTATTTACTAGACGGTAGCCATTCTTATAATAATAATCGCGCGCAGCGCGAAGCGCTGTGCGAGATTTGTCTTTGGTCCGGCTAATGCGCGCTTTCATTTTTTTAGTTCACTCTCAAAAAGGTCCTATTGTGCAAATCAGAACTTTTTATGATTTGCTGATTTTCTATGGCACATTTACAAGCTATGTTCAAAATTTGAACGAAATTGATTGAGTTTGAGCCGAGTTATGACGTTATGCGCTTCATGCAGACCGCCAACTTCCGTCGTGTTTGTGTGTGTGTGTTGGTGCGCACTCCTGGGATATTTTTATGTGTGAACCGATTTGACTGAAAATTTGGGACACGATAGATACCCCACTCGAACTTTGGGGGCGCAAACTTTTTTTCGAAAAAAATCATTTTTCATTAAGTTATAGGTCTTTGAAAATGTCTCTGCGTCTCTTCATTTCGTGCACTCTCTCGCCCTCTCTGTCGGGGTAAATCAAATTGCGTTATAACTCAGCTCAGTCCTAACCAATTCAAGTAAAATTCTGACAGCGATCCACCGTACAAATCAAACCACCTCTCTACATACCTACGGCATGTATACAAAAAGAGAAAAATTCATGAAAAAGTGGGGGCCCAACGAATGTGAGATTTGTCTTCTGCTGTGCGCCCCTTAGACAACTACTCTCAAATGGAACAGCTTCTGCTACAAAAACCGAAAAATACTAATATACTCAAGTATAACTGTTCATTACAAACATACAAAAGTCGTAAAATATTTTCTCAAACCTGTAAACTAGAATCTACAAATCACAGATGTTAACTCAACGTACTCAATTATAGAGCTCCTGGTTTTGTACACAATGGTTGGCATTTTTTGTCATTACTTCAATTCTAGGTGCTATAACGTTTGTCATATTATTCAAAAGTTGTTCTCTCTTTCGCAGCTGTGACTTGTAGATTCTAGTTTACAGGTTTGAGAAAATATTTTACGACTTCTGTATGTTTGTAATGAACAGTTATACTTGAGTATATTAGTATTTTTCGGTTTTTGTAGCAGAAGCTGTTCCATTTGAGAGTAGTTGTCTAAGGGGCGCACAGCAGAAGACAAATCTCACAGTCGTTGGGCCCCCACTTTTTCATGAATCAACTTTAATTTTAACAAAACCCATTATCATTGGCTTATCTCAAACTACCATACCAGGCTGGTTTGAAGATTCAGTGACAGGCCTGGGTAGCCAAGTGGTCAACGGCATGCGACTTATGATCGCACGGAGAAATCCTTCGCGGGTTCGGATCCCGCCTCAGGCAAATGTTTTGCATTCTCAAGCATAGAGTGTTTTCCCTTACTTTTTAATGAAAACTGAAAATCAGATACAATCTAGTGGACATATAATTAATCTAATATAATCTATGAAAACTGTTCATTTCTCAATACTGTGTTGAAAGTGTGCTCATTGCTTTACGTTTAGTGTTAAGTTCATTTCCGAAATTTCGTTGATGAGTCTTTTTACTTCAAATCTATGTTGTTACGATCATAAAGTTGTCGAACCCATATTATAGGGGATTATCTAAATCTTGGTTGTAGTTTGGAGTTATCTTGGAGTTACAGTATTTCGATGCTACCTTAAACACGGCGTTCAAACTACAATTACATCAGATTGAAACCAAACGACAGCTTCTGTCCGCATATCGTTTTCAGTCAACGTTTCTCTGTCTCTCAGTTTTGCAGCGATTTCTGTATGGTGGAACGGTCTCTGAAACGATAAACCTAAACGGTTCTTCAAAAAATGTACACCAATTCATAAGTTATCATCTCGTCGCTAACTTGATTTTTATACAGAAAATTGATAAACTCATAATTATGATTTTATTATTATTATTATTATTATTATTATTATCAATATTATTATTATTATTATTATTATCAATATTATTATTATTATTATTATTATTATCAATATTATTATTATTATTATTATTATTATTATTATTATTATTATTATTATTATTATTATTATTATTATTATTATTATTATTATTATTATTGTGAAAACTTTATAGAAAAGAAGGCGAAAACAATAGACTGATAGAATACAAACGTATTTTCCCATTGTCACTTCAAAGGGCCCCAATCATTTCATTGGAAAGTGTTGAATTTCATCAACTCTCACAACCGGTGCCTTTTTTTCGCACTCAAATGTTGCGGCTGCTGCTTATAGGGCTATCATTAATTACAGTAAACAGTCTGTCCAGACCATGTTACACTCTACAATTATGTACTCGAACGTCCAGAAGTTTGATATGATGAGCTTTTGAGATTTTGTCATGTTTTGGTATTGTATTCTCTGCATTTAGTACTACAAACTCTAGAATTTTGAAACTTCATATCACTCGTAATAAACATTTTCTTGATTAAAGCTTACTGTAGAAGTAGGGTTTTTTCTGGGCATTTATCTAGTATGAGTGAAATAATAAATAGTTTTAAGATGATTAACATTCATGTTTGTGTTCATAGTGAAAGAGAAATCGCCAATTCATGGTTTTTCAGGTTGTTTTTTTTGTAGTTGATTAACTCCACAAATGATCGGGATAGCATTGGTTCGATAGGTGTAACTTATATAAGCCAGTAGCGAAACATGGAGATGATGTTGAATATCACAGTTGTCGGCTAAAACAAAAAGACATCTATCCTAACTTAAAATTCACTGGTAGTTTTAGTTACACGAGTTCCATTGAAAAGGTTGAATATTTTAATTTTCCATTTTGTTATTCTACGAAAACCGTTGCGAAGCGTATCAGCAAACTAAAAAAAGGTCAATGGAGAGTCTACGTTAAGGTATAAGGTAAGTTAAAACAACAAAAGACGGGTGCCACATACGAATCACATTGAGAAGGGATAATCTCAATACCTAAAACAGAGAATTATTCTCCAAAAACTTTTGGCAAAAAGTATGGTTATGAGAATTTCAAAGTGAAGTGAAACGTGTTTAGTTTGTTCACTGTGATATTTTCGTGTCCCCCGTTCAATGAAAGATCATAACCTTTAGACTGTTCTAGATCGATTGTTGGCGAATCTAGCACTCGGGTTTTCACATTGGTTTATACGGCACTGCAATTCAATAAAACTGAGAAACTGAAAAAGTACTTTTACTGGTATAAGCGACAAATTACTTTCATTACTATTCGCTTTCATTTTATTTGGAACATTTGAGCAATTGACGATAGCAAAATGTGAAAAGTGTGGTAATATCTCAAATGTTTTCTTGTAAAAAAATGCCGACTTTTCATTATTACTGTATGAATGTCCATAATTAATTTGCATTGTAACAAGGATCATTGTTATGATAATAATCAACTTGAATTCAAACATAACTCATTATTATTGGCTGACCTGAATGCTACCATATCAGGCTGGTTTTAAGATTCAGTGACAGGCCTGGGTAGCCAAGTGGTCAACGGCATGCGACTTATGATCGCACGGAGAAATCCTTCGCGGGTTCGAATCCCGCCTCAGGCAAATGTTTTGCATTCTCGTTTTAAAGTGATAATTTCTTTTGTAGTCATTTTCCATGAAGGTGTAGGATTCGCTGTGAAAAGTATGTCTATATCTATTCTTCTAAAATGATGAAAGTGAAGGGTTCGCTTGGGTTAGCTACTCAAATCTGAAAATGTATCATCAGTCGATAATTCATCTTCAGCAAACATTGATTTTTCAGATCATTTTTCAAAGAGCAAGACTTGAGGAAGTTAAGGGAATAACTTACAAATCGGGCAAGCTGCTGTTTGTTTTTGCCAGTTTCTGTGTGAAACACTGCGTTTTTTATTTAGAAGATTGAGATAATTATCAAATCGCACAGGATAGAAAACCCGTGTTCCCAAGTTCAACTTTATCGCCTAATTAATTCATCCACAAAACACGGAAAATCATATTCACTTCTTCAACCGGGTACTTATTGGAGATCAGTGAAATGTTGTGCTATCCCTATAAATTTCATGTGTCTAAAGTAATATCATCTCTATATCGCTTTTCGCTGAAAAAGAACTATTAATACATTATATATAGAAATGGATACTAACTCAATTACATATTAAATAAACAGTGAAAAGAAGGATTGATATGTAAAATGTACTAAATATAATAAGTTTAGTATAAATGTAATAAAATAGTGTTACAAAGACTTACTATCTAAACTTAATTATAATAAAAGATTACTATAAGTTACATATGAGGTACTTTTGAGATAGCAGATAGGAACATAATTGGTGCTCAAAATCACGTTGCTCTATTTGCGAGGAAAAAATAGTGCATTCGTCTAACGCAGAACTTATCGCTATTCAGCAAGTTATTGTGTATTCATGTATTTTACTTAGCAATAGTTCGATAACCATGACTCCTATAAGCCAGTAGCGAAACATGGAGATGAGGTTGAATTTTACAGTGGTATGCCAGAACAAAAGCCACGTATTTTGCCTTCTAAAGGCACAGGTCGTTTTAGTTTTATAAAGTTGATCCGAAAAGGAATATTTTCAGTTTTAAATTCTAATATCCTCAAAGACAGTTTCAAAACTGTTCAGCGCAAATCAATAAAAAGTTAGTGAACAGTCTCAGTAGACCATAATGTATAAAATTAATTCTCCAATAGAGTTCGGCAAAATGAGACGTTCGTAGTGAAGCAAAACGTGTCTAGTTTGTTCACTTCGATATTCCGTCCATCCCCCGTTCAATGAAAGATTATAAACTTTAGAATGTAATAGAACGACTGTCGGCAAATTCAGCACGTGGCACTCCAATTCAATAAAACTGAGAAATTGGAAAACAATACTTTTTTAGCGACTCAAGCAATGAATTACTTGCATTTCTTTTCGCTTTCATTTTGTTCAGAACATTTCAGCAATTGACAATAACAAAATGGGAAAAGTGTGGTAATATTTCAGATGTTTTGTTGTTTTAATTTGGGGATTTCGCACCTCGCCTAAAAATTATGAGAATTATTGTATTTTTAGTGTTTGGTATGCTTCTGCAAGTGGCTAGACCAATCCAACCTTTATTCAACACAAAAACCAAAAAATAACATCCCAATCTTTTTGATTTTTCCAATAGAAGATTATAAGTAAGTGATTCGTTGGCAGACGGAATAAGAAAGACCATGGCCTATACCTAAGACGTTTAATGTCCTTAAAAGTTGTGCATCCTATCAAGGGAATGAGTTTCACATCATCAAACTTCAATTTATCTCAAATATGAAGATAGTCCTCCAATATTACACAATACTAAAATTGCAGAGTTCAAAATATGTATATAAATTTACAGAATACATTTTTCGATGACTTGAAGCAAAATATAATTATACTAGAAGCCATTTGAATATTCACGTGAAAATAGCATTCTAAAGAGGCATCGTGCACTTTGTCATTGCACGTTCCTGAGTTCTGCTGTGTTAAACATGTTTCACGTGTCTGTGCAGTTGACCATTAGTATATACAAATATAATATATGATTTCTGTTCAGAGTTAAAAATATGTATATGCATTTACAGAATATATAATTCGATGACTTGAAGCAGAACATAATTGCACAAATAAATACTATTTTTAGTTGAACTAATGTCTCACGGGTTCAGCTGATTTCAAGCCCATGCCTCTCTCAGTTGCCCGAAATAAACGGAAGTTTCTTCACTGCTCTGAAATCAAAGATTACATCATCTTTTGGGGGAAAATCTGAACTATTTCAATTTCGTTTCAATCAAATATTCATATCCGTTCGAGTTATTCCATGAGAACCTTCATGTGAAGTCTATATTAGGATTCTACGTTCATTCGCCAAATTCTGATGAAGAATCGCGCCGTGTTTTTTCGTTTCACTAATCAATTGCATAGATATTTAGATATATAGTGCTTTCCCCTTTTCTGAGTTGTTGGATTAAAATCTATATGAGGGAAAGTTGACTCGAATCATTCTCGTAATCATCCGTGCTACTATCAGTACCATCAGTACTGTACAAAAGGGAGTTCTTATTGAAAAAAGAAACGTAGCAACTCAATTGGAATAAATTCAAACTGAGAACAGCGCAGATCGAAGAAAATTGAAATCTAGGCCTCTGAATTGCTAACATTTCTCGTAAGCTACAATATAGAATCAGCAGAATTTTCGAGAAAAAAAATTTTTTTTTGGATTGTCAACATCACTCCATTGTTTCTCTTGTGGGTTATAGCAGTTATAGATGATAAGCCGAAGATACGTAGTTTCTCTAATCAAGAAAGCGAAGTACGGGCAAAGCAATGTGTGTTTTACTTTTTGCCATTGCGACTGAGACTTTTGCAGTGTGCCAACGAAACTTCGGACAAATATGTTCCATAGAATGGCAGGTTTCATAATTTTACCCACGTGCTGTAACAAAGGTTAATTTCTGCTCATAAAAAGACGATAGATTAAGGTGTTTTGTGAAACAAAACAGGATGAAAAGCTACCCTTTTGTTGGCACGTTGCCCAGGTCTGAGTGGAAATTATTGGGACTATATGAGTTTCTTTCGTCGAACATTATGTCAGAACTTTGATGAGCTTTCAGAGGCTGATCTGCAGTCTACTGAACAATCGTTTTTCACGAGTTTGCCGCGGAAACTGGCGAATTCATTATCTAACCCGGCATTTCATGTGAAAATGGGTTACAAAGGAGTTAACGAAAGGGTTAGCCAGGCAACCCGGTTAAGGTTACCTGACAGAGTTAACGAAATACCCGGTTCTTTGTGGAATTGGCCGCGGAAAACATCGCTTAATAATTCGTGCCGGAGACAAACGAGGTAGAAATCGCGCTCGACCAAATAACGAAACTTTCGTTGCCGTCAATGAAACTTGAACTTTGATTCGGAAACTTAGCACAACATAGCACGTTTTTGTATAGGTATAAGTAACATTAGAAGTATATATCTTCTAGAATACCCGACAAACTCACATGGACCGACATATTTCGCCCGTCCAGGTCTAAAATCTCAATCGCCTCACTCGTATCTTTCGCTCCGAACACTGAAACATTGGAGTGAACTTGCAATCTCGTTACAAAGTTGTCTTACAGGTGGTCAATTTGCCACTGCTTTCAATTCTAATTAGTAACTACTAATAACCAGGCTCGTGCAGTTATAAAAGTCACAGTGGTTACAGTAATAGGATCAACTTTCCAAAATTACATTATTTACCCGATTTTCTGATTCCCTCGATCCTCTCCCTCATTTGCGGTTGAAACATTGAGACGACAATAGAAATTGTGATCGGAAAAGCGCCGGTCGCAGTGTCGAAAACGAAGCTGAACACGGTTCTCCACACAAGTATAACGTTCACGAAACTGAAACATTTGGAAAGTAACTTCATGTAAAATCCGAAGAAAACCTCAATAAAACTGAAACCAACTTTTCCACTGAATGAAGTGAATGTTTTTCTAAACGCGAGAAATGTATGGTATTTTTATAAATTTCTTATGTATTCAATTATGTCACGCTTTGTTACAAGGTATAATACATAGTTACGCTTCATTGATGCGGTGCAAAATGGAATGTAAAAACAATGGGAAATCTTAAAATAAAATGAAATATTATAAAATAATACTATAATACATGAAACGCGGAGCAATATGAAACATGATATTTGATTTGGGTAAATTAAACTGGGTTCACTAGTTCAACATTAGTGAGTTGCAAGCAAGCATTGTATTATAAGAAATCGGACAAATGTATAGGGAAGTTGCAACATTTGAGTGATTATAAATAATGTTTGCTCCCAGATATTATAAATTTGTGGTTGGCACTTGGTTTGCGCTATTTAGCAGATTTACGACAAAATTATGGAAGTTTTTTTTTCCAGTACAGAAATATATATTCGACAAACTAACGCAAAATAGGCGAATGCTAGATAACCGAGGAGGCCAATAAAGAGCTGCACGGAGAAGTAGGTGAAACATTTGGACAAAGTCAACGAACACTTGACGTTTTCTCGAATCTGAAACAGGTGAAATGCGTTGTATTTTTGTTTCACTAAATTACCATTTTGCCTATATGTGTAGCTACGCCCGAAATTCAACTTTCAAGACTTTTGTCAGGCAATTTGCCAAATTAGGAAGCTCAAGTTCTGTAGCTTGTAAAGTAATGTTACAAGTTTTGAAAGATGAATAAAAGCATCCCTACAAATATTCAGTATTCACTAGCAAACACAGCTACCCCAGTCGTTCCAAGCATCAATATAGGAATATAATACTGATCTCTATGTTTCTCATTCGTAGCACTCTATATTACGAGATCGAATTCCAGATTTCAAGACCTGCTTTTCAATGAAGACACATGCTTCTATGAATCTATTGTTTTTCTTATGGAAATCAGCAAGAAGCCTGAATCAGCAAACTTTCGCAGAACTTTAGGTGTCGCGCTCTAATTGAAAATTTCACTCTCAAATTACAGACGGTTATGAACGCAACAGATCACGGAGAGAAAAAGAGGATTGTGATATAGTCCGTTTCACCAATCGATGAATTTCTAGAGTAACCCTAGTTAAATTTCCATGTACAATACCCTGGATCTGAGAAAATTATGTACCCCTGTATTTTTACCTGATAACTATGGTCGATGGGCAGCGTTCCTTTTTCTTTTCTCCAGAGACGTTTGTTTGTTTTGTGGACGTTCATCATTACCTTTAAAGTACAGGTGAAACATCAGACTGGTATAAGTGTGTGATCCTGTATGCTACAGTATGTTGAATACCTGCATGCGCAAAGTGAAACGTTCCACATTGTTCTCTGCAAAGTTTCGCGTGGAGTTTCGAAGAACAAGGGTAACGTGGTCCAATCGCAATGGTTCAGTCCTACATTTTCCAATTGCAGTGTAAAGGACCGTTGACACGGTATTGGTCCACATAATCGTCTCACGCTTTTGTAGTTTGCTTATCGTAGAAAATTGGGGCTAATCGTTTATCTGTGTACAAATGATGAAGTTCCCTGGCGCTAGGATGCAATCCTACGTAAATTGCTTGAAGCACTATTTTCGATATTGTGTTAATGTATACTGGCGAGAAAAGGAACAAATAAATAGTTTTTGTTTTATGAGACGCATGGGCGCATAGCTGATAGTCAGTGGAGGCCTTAATAGAGTATGTTCATTGACCTTTTTCTGGAATTTCTTCCGGGTCCTTCATTAAATAGATATTCCATTACATTCTAGAATCACACATGGACCTAAGTTATCTCAAAGGTCACATTTGAGGCCATTTCTGTACATGCACGGTTTAATCGGTTTTCGGTAACCATTCATTCAGGTTACCTCACAGGTAACCGGCAGGTAACCAGAATCTAAGTTCCACATTCAATTCTCTTACCAAATTCGCGAACGTGTCTGACACTATGAAAACTCCGGCAATGGAAAAACGAGAAACAGCGGCGCCTTTAAAGTTGAACATGAGGATGTAGGAGATCAACCACTGAAACATTCAGACGATTTAAGGGTTTGAGAATGATCCGGAATATTCAGTTATGAAAACATTATGAATTATAACAATTTTAATGTTTGTTCGCAAATTAAAAAAGCTCACATGAACGCTAAACCTAATTTTCATTCATTGAGTTGTTGAACTTTCGTTTTACCTTGGAGGATACATTTAACTATCGAAACATAAATATGTGAATGACCAAATAGATTCATTGCAACATTGGTCTCATCTCACTGTCAACAGAGTTTCGCAGAGCTTCTCGATAACAACTTTTTCGTCGAACAATGAAATGAATTGCCTTTTCCATAATAAAGGTAATGCAAATTATTTCTAAGTGTCTTTTGAATAGTCTATTTTTGGATCATATACTTGTATTCTCATCTTGAATATAACTCACCATAACCGAAATAACCACGGAAATAAGTAGGGTGTGTCTCGTACTTCCGTAGTTTCTTGCATTTTTTGTCGCAAAAAGACGTTCAATGGCGATTGGAACAACATGCAAACTGCCTGAAACAACGAAAAAGTCAATCCAAATTATATAACCAACCGGGTTTGTACGTAACCTAACCGTTTTTTGGGTTCAGCTTCAAATATCAGAAGAAAAAACCTAACATTCATCTTTATTATTTATAGCCAGGCAGTCATTTTATTTTCATCCAGAGAACTACCGTAAAGACAGAGTAACCTGAAACCAAAAATCGTCCACCAAAAATTCTGCTGTACACTCGGAAAGTCCACATAGAAATAGAATAAGATATATACCTGTGAAAATACCCATGTCTCTAAGATTCAACGAATTCGCCACCAAGGGATCGGAAAAGTCCTTGATTCCGCTCAACAGCGAAATTGTGATAATAAGTCGGAAAACCGAGGCAAAGCAGAAAGCCAGAATGAAACTATTGAAGATGACAATGAGATTGATGTGTATCGATCGAATAGTCGAGAAAGCAGCGACAAACAGAATCGAGCAGGCCAAGGAGCATAGATTGACGATCAGCTCACAGACAATTGTCGCGTAAAAGAGATGCTGAGTGCCCGCAGGAGCTGTGAAGATGGAACAATTCATAGGGACACTGAAACATTCGGACGCTTTTATAAGGTATTTTGGTTTATAGAAATGAAATGACCAGATTAATAACACAAAATGTAGCAGAATGAGTTATGGTAGAACTGAAACATTTGGGCGCGAAAGGCTGAGCTAAAGTAACCTCCCTACACACATTGAGAGTCTATATAGCACATTAAAGGAGACCGGAACACAACTTGAACAGAAGTTTGGTTTCGGGCTGCTTCTAACTGTATTGAAGTCAGAGAGCACATATAACTCGTATATTAGTTTGATCAGTCCACGTGACATTCAACGCGTCCAATCAGAAGTAGGATACAGCAACTACGAGAAACCATGTTGCTGTCCGGTCTCCTTTAAACGTTTGTTCAATTCGAACCATCAACTAACGCAGCTGAGAACAGAATCCGTAGAAGCACTAAAACGTTTAAAGTTTCTAATTTTGGTCAAACAACGTCTAAAGAAAATGGGGAATACATAGCAAATAATGTGAATACAGGGAAGTTGATTGAAACACTAAAATATTAAAAACTTCAGGGTTAGTTTATTTAGATAGGCAAGTACCAAGAGTAACGCCACAACTAAACGCATGCTGCTTTATGAAGAGCTTGAAACATTTTGCTGAGTTCAATAATTTGTTGGATACTCATGATTCACGATACAATGGAAGTATTCAGACTATGACCAAACCACTATTATATGCTATTATGCTCCATTTTTACCGTTGGTACCGTCCCGGGACAGTACCGGGACATGGAACGTTCCGTTCTTGTATCTGCTCGGAAGTTAAAAACCGAGTTGTTTACCAAGGTTCGCCCCACCAAATTGGTCACTAGTTGATATCAAGTTGTGAAATCAAAGATTGGTGCACAATTGTGCACCAAGTTCTCGATAAAAAGTCTGATCCTTGATTTACAACTTGGGTTTTCGGTGAACCTTGGTAAACAACTCGGTTTTTAACTTCAGAGTAGGACGAGCGACGGCTGAGCAGTGCGCTACGCTCGTGCCGAGGGTTCGATTTCCCATTACTTTGGAAAATTTCGTTTCTCGGTCGATTGGCAACTTTTTGGCGTTCTCCCGTTACCATATACCACATTATTCGATTATTATTGTTTTCAAAACAAAAAAAGGTTCACTCAACTGTAAGTGTTAAGAAACGTGTTGAAAAGAAAGGATAAATACCCGTAGCCTAATCAGCAATTACGTTTATCACGCAATAATTCTAGAATAGGTGAAACGTACACAACTCATTACACGTAATAATGAGAAAATGCACAAACAAGACTTGCACTTTTGATTAAACCCACTTTTGGTTATTTGCGCTAGAACGAGTAAAAGAGTAAAATTGTAGATATAATTGAAGTTGCTCATGAAAATCACTATTTGTGAAAAAACACAATGTGAAAGAAGGTGAAAGGTAGAACACCAAGTTTTTCTCTGCGGTTCAAGATATAATTCTGACAACTTTCACGTTTTCTACGTGATATTCAGAGTTCATAAGGTCGTTACGGTACTACTCTGGATAGAATGAATTGACTGCCTGAATAACGGATTTCCAACACGTTTCCATGAGAAGATCAATATTGGTTTTTTTCCTTTTGATATTTTTTTTTCGAACTTGATCTTCGATCGATTTTATGACTTTTATGGTCGTGAACGGTTTCTCGTCAGTGAATCCGAAAAGTGGAAAAACCCATGATTCCGAAAACATGGACTAGACGCTAATTTCCCATTGCGAGTTGTCGACGACTGCGTTTCAGAAGGATATACTGTTAGTCAGTTGCACGGTCACGTGAAGCATGTTGAACACAGCAGAACTCAGAAACGTGCAATGAAAAGTGCACGATACCTCATTAGAATACTATTTTTACGTGACTATTCAATTTACTTCTAGTATAGAAGACGTGAAATTGCCGACTCATTACAAATTAAAACCTTCCAAACAAGTTGAAAACGAACAATTTGCAAACTGTCTAAGGACCACTATACTAGAAGTATATTGAATAGTCACGTAAACTCAGCATTCTAGCGAGCTTTGTCAGTGCACGTTTTCAAGTTTTGCTGTGTTTAATAAGTTTCACATGACTGTACAAATGACTAACAGTATATAACTAGTGGCAGACAGGGTCGGACAGTATCTCTGCTCTGAACACTCTCTCGTCGAGGAGTAACCAAACAGCACAGAACCGGGTTATAGGAGGTGCCAACTTTATAAATTTTAGTTCCTCGCTGGAATCGAACCTGCAAGCAAAAGATTCGTAGCGGGGCCCTAACCACTGCGCTACGAGAGTACATCTAACATAACCAACAAGTCTTAGAAAATGAGATAAACAGTAGCCTTCCGCTTTTCCGTTGACGACGACTGTACCACTCGGTTGCAACCTGACTGAAAACGCGAAGATGAAACATTGAAATGAACCATAAAAATAACAGGTATTTGCATGAATGTTTGGAACGTAAATTGTTAGTTGCAACCATGCATATTTGTAATTACTAGCTTGTATACGGTTCGAATTATATAGTTGTAAACAAGAACGCTATAATTAAAATTAATTCACCCTATTCCGACCGATTACTGTATCAGAACTGGAAAAAGTCATTTTCAAAGATGTGTAGATTGGTTGAAGGTTTTACTATCTACATATAACCATTTTGAAAAAGCTCGGTAATTCATGAGAAAAAAAGAATAAAAATCTCATGAGATTCCATTGATGGTAATGTTTCCACAGTAAAGTTTACGAGTAGCTCATGAGGTGCTCCTGAGATTCTCATGAGAAACTTATGACAAATCTCTTCCCTTACCGACTCTTCCCGAACCAAACCGAACCGATTCTTCCCAAACCAGTTGGTTCGGTAAGGAACCGAACCGTTTGCGTACTCGAACCGACAGGAAACCGAACTAAACCCTAATGAACGTTACGCAGTCGACCGATTTCAGCATTAATTACATGAATTGGTTCGGTTCCAACTTTGTTGGCCTAAATTTGGCTCGGTTCTAGAACGAACCAACTGGTTCGGGAAAGAGTTCACCAAAACTTATATGAGTTTCTTATGTGGTTGGAGGGATTTGCGATTGCTACGGCGCCGCACTAATCTCAATCGCGCTACAGTAGGCGAGAATAATGTGGTGAGAAAACATGCAAAAGAAAACATGCAAAAGTTCCAACATTAGTTTAATGTAGTTTTCGCCTAAAACGAAGTCTCCTGTAGTGTGTTCCAAATTAATATATTTCTTTATCTCGCCGGAATCGAACCTGCGAACAAAAGGTTTGTAGCAGGACGCGAGCCACTGCGCTATCAGAGCACACAACCTGCACGTTTTTATCATGGAGACATGTGTGCGTACACACCGGAAAGTGAGATATACAGTGCCCTCCCGCTTTTTCGTTGGCAACGACTATAACTCTGCACAATTGCGAATATAATCTTCATGAATCATGTTAGAAAGTATGTGCTTAGAGAAAGGTACCACTAAAATAGTTTCGACACTGATTCAAAACGATTTGGTGTTCATTTTCATTTGGTATCTTCGAATCGTTGCAAAACTTCCGCCGTTATTCATGCAAGGCGAGTTTGTGAATAATAACTGGTATAATATGCAGTTATCTAGACCATTTCGAAACTGTCCATTCAATAAATACATTGTGGTTCGATAACGTTGAAGTCACACGAGTGACGGTGTATGGAGAATGAAAGTCGAAAGCTTCAGATTTCTGAACCGAAGTTCACTCCCGGGAACATTTGAGGGTTCTACATGGTCCCAACCCCTGCTCTCTTCTCAAACTTTATGAACGATACAAACTTGCTCATTTTATTAAGAGATTTTGCTGTAACCAGAAAATAAAATGAATATCATAGAAACAGTCCGCAGTCGAATACGTACAAAAGGTTTTTTTCGGAAACCCCATTTTTGCAGAATAATTTGTTCACAGTTTGGTTTCAAGAGTAGGACAGAAAATAGCGAACATGAAACACTTTTCCAAATCATTCATTGTTGATGCCCGAAAATCAGTTGAATGTTACACGTCTACTATATATCTTGTTCGGAGAATATGATGTAATGACCTGTCCAAACCCAGATTAGCGATGTAACAAAGATATTATTGTTTTACTTTTTTGTGGATTTTACATGTGTTATCGTACCACATTTTCAGTGGGTCTTGTAGTGAGTCCTTCATGAGGAACAGTATATCTGAAAACGCGAACCATTCTTCATTGTATAACTTTAGTATAGTGTCGGACAATTGTGTCAAAAACAAATCATGTTTTTTGATTGCAACATTGAAGTAATCTTACTCATTTCAAGTCGAAAAAGTTGAATTGTTGGCAATCTTCCAATTGAGGTGCATAGTTTTCGCAGTCGAGTGCTACGGCTCCTGCTTATAAGCCACATACATCGGAAAATTTCGTTTGATGCTTCTGGCTACCGCAAAAAACCAGTCAGATACGTCATCATGGAGAAAAGTGCATAGTAAAAAGGGCAGGAAAGTACAACGAAAATTACAACAGATGTGGTCAACATCGAAAAGTCTCAGCATGTTACAAGTTCTACCGTTATTTTTCACAGTTAAAAGTGGGCTGACCATACAGTTAAAGTAGTCGCCAACGGGAAGACGAGAGGGTACTGTATATCTCAGTTTTCACTGTGTACCACAAGGGTTGTTCGAATTTTCGAGTTTCAGAGGCAGAACAATTTCAAGTTATTCGAGTTGCATAACCGAATAACTCGAGTTGTTCTGCCTCTGAAATCGAAAACGGGTGCGAGGTCGTCCGTCGGTCCGATGGCGTGATGATCTCGTTGAAGCAGTTCGCAGTTATAATCGAACTGTGAGAATCCCAATGTCCGTGGCGAAGAAATTTTCCGAGTGTGCAGAGATAAACACATCTGGAGGGCAGTCAAGGAACACCATTTCGAAACGATACGAAGTGAACTAAATAAATCTTGAAATCTTGAATCTTGAACCGAAAGTTGGAATTTTTCAGTTATTACCTCCGAAACCTTTATTTTTCAAGTTGAAAATGTTAGACTCGAACATTTTCGAGTCGAGTCAAGTTTCGAGTTCGTGTTGAACCACCCTAGCACGAGCACATGACTCAGTTTAGAATCCTTGGCGGGTAGCGCGCAGTTACCAATCTTCTGCTCACAGGTTCGATTCCGGCGAGAGGCAAACTTCTAAAAATTAGGCACCTCCCGAAACACAGTTATAGCCCGTGACACACACGCAAAGTTCAGGAATACTAGGCCCAACCTGTTCACGGAAACTTCTTGGTTATAGTATTTTCATATTTAGTGTTGTATTTAAGCGTTGTAGTATATCATTTAGTTTAGACTTTTCATCCTTCCGATTCATTCCCACTCTAGTTCATTAATGAACTGAAGGTTTCGTACGGTTGTCACCCTTTGATGAAAATTGTGATCAATAATATTCTTATTATTATTTACATTCTCATCTTTGCTCACAAGAGCCCATCAAGGGGGTGTTTTCGGGAAATATACCCTCATGCTATAGTTTCAATCATTCACACTGAGACCTTGGCAACGTGCCAACAAAATTTCCAGGCGGGTTTTCACCATGTTAATGCTTTCCAAAAAACTAAAGTTTTCTCTGAGCGGCAGTTAATATTTTCTAGAATGAGTGGGTGAAAAATCTTTGTATAAAATCTACTGTTCCAATAAAATATATCTGTTAGAAGTTTGATTGACAATGTGCCAAAGTCTCAGTGGAAATGACGAAAACTATAGTTTCGACATTTTCCAATCAATCAAAATGACTTTTCTTATAATAGGAGTGGTGGACGTGGGATGCATTTTATAATATTATAATAATATTATTTTGTAGTTCAGGAAATACAGTTATAGGTTCATTTCACTCTGTAAAACTATGGTACACTATCACAGAATGACTATAACGTTGATACTACCTACAGCTCACGGAAAATGAAAAGAGACTAACGCACTGAGTTTGAAGTCGGACCGTCACTTATATACACGGAATGAAACATTGAAGTGACTGAAGAAACGAGGAAAATGGTGAAAAACACAGTTCCTTGTAAATAAGCTAATAGAAAACTACTTCACGTGGCTGCACATTGTGCATAGACCGTATTAACTTATATATCTCTCCCGTCCTCACTCTCTCTCTCTCTCTCTCTTATCTCATTCTTCCCTCTCTTTCCCCCCCCCTCTCTGTCTCTCTCTCTCTGTCAATTTAAATAAATGAGTTACAATGTAATTGATATGTTTTTACATTTTCATGTGTTTTGTGAAATCGTAGAGATAATAAGTTAATATACAGTCTAAGTTATTGGCTAGCGGATTCTCCTGACGAGGCTCAACCGCCAGCCAGTGTAGTTTCGTTGAGAATTTGAGCCAAAACCAACTACACCTATTCTCAAATATAGCTAACTTTATCATATGCTAGTAATAAAGATTCTTGCCCATTTTAAGTTGAGCGTTTCAGATAAAAGTAGTACTTTAGTATAAATTTACGGATAGTATATGTTTTCCCTTAATCTCTCTCTCTTCCCCTCTCTTTCTCTCTATTCCTCTCTCTCCTTCTCTCTCTCTCTACCCTCTTTCTATTCCCTCAATCCGCTTGTTTTCTTTTGTCCTTCACTTACTCATCGCGCGTGGGAAAATACTCAACTTTCCCAAGCCCATAGTTGTTACGACCATAACATGATTAACATGAGTGTATGATAGATTTCTTACCAAACTCACTCTCTTCGAACGAAAATCGAACCGATTCCCTCCTAACCAGTTGGTTTGTTCACGAACCAATTTCCGGCCAACAAAAATTGAACCGAACCAGTTAAAGCAAATGCTAACATTGGTCGACTGCGTAACGTTTATCCGTGTTGGTTTGATTACACAAACCACTCGGTTTTTCACCGAACCAATTGGTTCGATTTTGATTCTTGAAGAAATTTTCCTGGGTTTAGTCGACTTCATTTCTACTCCTATACGGTACACATACTAACTTTCCAATAATTTTTTTCCTAGCAGCTTTTCAAAATAATTTTCGAAACCGTTTGTAAAAGAACTCATATAGTCGTTTTCATTCCTACTGAAAAGCCTACAGTAAGATCACGGAATAGAGAGAGAGAGAAAAAGTGCGGGAGAGAGAGAGAAAAAGTGAGAGAAAGAAAGAGAGAGAGAAAGAAAGAAAAAGAGAGAGAGTTCTTCATTATTATGATTGAGTTAACTGTTTCAACAAATTGTTCCCATTTGAGAACTGCGTGGTTGAATGTTGCACGCCTTATTCATAACACCAGCTAATCTTTGGCAATTAATAGTACCCTCAATCTCTTTGTTAGTTGGTGTAAGTCAGCACATTTTTGTGGGCGGAGCAACCAGGTTGGCAAACATCCAAAATGTAGATTTCAATCAAAAATTAGGCTCAGGAAGGAACCGAACACGCAAGCTCTAGGCGGGCACGACTCTTCACGTGTGAATCACGTGTTCTTTATCTTACTCACGTTATTCTTTCACGTGACTAAGAGACCCAGAAGTATAGTTGAATGTTGTGTTGAAACGTGGGCGCCATATTTCACACGTGTCCCCATAGACTAGAAATGATGAATTACGGGCGGCGCGTAAAAGACGAAAATTTCCTCCCAACGGGGGGCGAAATCACACACATTCAATCCCTCTAATGGTATTGCACCTCGCGTTTCACTGGAAAGATTGGGTATTGAGTTATACGAGTTTTAGTTTGATCATTTTATAGTTTGATCATATTATAGTTTGAGCATTTTGTACTTTGATCATGAGCACAAGAGAAGGTGTGGTTCGATCATTTACTAATTTTGAGTTATAGCTTCATCATTTTTCATTTTCACATTTTTCATTTTTCCAATCTTCTCTCATATTCGGTTATGTTATCCAAGATACCAAATTCCAACATTATCAGAGAATGTGTACTCTATTAATAAGATAGTCGAAACATTCGCAAGCACTAGTAGAGTATCTTATTCTTCGTTCATTCTGCTGATAAAGTAGAACTTATTTATAATCTAATTGAAACATTTGCCTGTGTTAGTTCTCCGTTTATTCTGCTGATTAGGTAGAACTCATTTATATTCTGAGTGAAACATTCGTCTGCGTTACTTCTGCGTTTACTCCGCTGATAACGTTGTGTTATTAATGATTGTCAACGGAATGTATATATAGTTAGCGTAAAACATTCGTCTGCACTTGTGTCCCGTTTATTCTGCTGATATTATTGTGCCTCCATCTGCCCCCTTCTAGAGTCATAAAAGGGAGGCCAAACAGTCACAGGAACAGCCTCATGGGAGACTGGGGGATTGCCACCCACGGAGTATACTGTAGTATCTATCTTTTCCCCTCTCTATCCCTGTCTTTTTTCTCTTTCTATCTCTCTATCTTTTCATCTATGTATCTCTCTTTCTTTCTTTCTCTCTATTATTCAAATTCTCTCTCTCTCTCTCCTTGTGTCGGTCTCTGCATCTCTCTCTTTTCCTATATGTCTTTGTTCACCTCTCTCTATCTGTCCCTCTCGTTTTTTATTTTATTCATTTCTCTGTTTCTCTATGTCTCTACATCTCTTTTTCTTTCTCTGTCTCTGTCTCTCTTTCGTTCTTCTCTTTTCTCTCTTATTCTCAATCCCCTCTTATTCTCTCTCCCCTCTCTCACTCTTTATTCCTCACACCTCTCACCGCAAACTATTCTCTCAAACGCTCTCCTCTTCTTTTTTTCTCATCAGCTGAGTTTCTTTATTTGAGTCTTTCTCTGTTTTTAATTATTGTTGGCTTTTAGTTATTTCCCTGTTGTAATACTCGTTGATGTTCTCTCCTTTTTTCTTTTTCCTTCCTCTGTCATTTCTATTTCCACTCCTTGCGCGCCTCATATTATTCTCAATGGGGATTCCTGTAGAGTGTAGTCAGAACTTCCAGATCAATTAAGTTATGTAACTAACATGTACATGTAACATGTTACAGCACATATAACATTACATGTCCAACCCATGTAATGGAACACCATATTGCAACTATATGACGAGAATGAAAAAATCTTGAATCTTAAAATCTTGACTATTATCGATAGTTTGATTTGGGTCTAATTATCTATCACAATGGGTATGCTTTTCGATTAAGTTGAATAAAGTTTATCGTAGGAGTATCAGGGGAAATAATGAGTTTTTTTTTCAGTTCTGGAGTTCAAGATGTTGAATTACAATGAAAGAACCTGATTACGACACGAAGCTAAAAATTGATGCTTAAAAGAGTTGGTTTAACTATACTGAGGCTTGAATGTCTTCAAACCATTCAAACAGTCTGTGAAACTCTTCAGTGAATTTAGAAAGTTCTGTTTCCCCCATCTAAATGTGGAACAAAGATTGATCCAAAATCAATTCTTTTATCAATATAAACATTACGCACCACAGTTATGAGAGGACTCGATCATTCAAACACTTTGTGAAACTCATCAATACAATTTTTCACTTAAAAACTACAGTTTCAGAATAAGCTCCTCAATTGATGCTCAATAAAATAAAAACCATATAAACTGCAACTACCTGTTTCCTACATATCCAAGCTGTCTGTGAAACTCTCCAACGCGGTAAATATTTGTCACTCACAGTATGAACCAAAGAGTGCCGAGTTCATCGCCTATATAAACGTTCTGTGAAACACTTGAACGCGGTAAATATTCGTTCCTGTTCTCAGCTGAATTACAGATTTATTTCTGCTGATCGATAAAAGTTCCATTTCGAATGCGCAGATGCCGGCTTTGTTAAGACATGAATACAAACACCTTCTTCGACGTCTGGCGCTCTCTCACTCTCTCGCCCCACTCTGTCGCATCACTGTATCACACGGTCTTTACGACGACTCTCTACTTGATTCTTCCTTCTCTTTTTTCTTTTTCTCTCTTTCTCTCTTTCTCTTTATTTGTATTTCTCTCTCTCTCTCTCTCTCTTTCTCTCTCTCTCTCTCTCTCTCTCTCTCTCTCTCTCTCTCTATGTCCATCTCTGTCTCTTCTTCCTCTCTATTCCTCCACGTTTTTCTTTTGTCTTTCTTTCTTCACCCTCTCCCCAAGCTCATTCATCGTTTTACCCCTCTCTCTCTCTCTCTCTCTCTCTCTCTCTCTCTCTCGCTGTCTTTTTCTCTCTCCCTCTCTATCTCCAGGCTCTCTCTACTCATCCATCACTTTTCTCACAACATGCCGGCAGCCTGCGATCTGATTAGCCACTCATAATTGCATTTCCTCAGTGGTGTATTGATGTTTATTTTGAATTTCACAAAACCATTACTTGTACTAAATAACCTCTTCTCACTTACTTCGCTTACTATTCATCAGTTCCTATCATGTCAAATGGTTGTAAATATGAATGAACCATAACAACCATAACAATCTATTCTATTATAACATTTGTTGAATTTGGAACCACCAGTATTTTAAACAGAATTTGGTTTGATTCTGGCAAAACGTATAAACCTCGGTCTGTTATGCTGTTTTCATGGTTATCTTTCTTTCTCGGAAACTTGGATTTGTACGAAACAGTTTAGATGGAACGTCTTTTGCTGGAAATGGAAGTTGTTGCAAGAAGAAAATGTGACTGGGTCTGAAACCTCTTGTAATGTAACTCTGTTTATCTCGTCAACTTTTCTTTTGATTGTAGATTTTGAATATTGATTGAATTTTTAATATTTCAGATTTGAAATGACGTCTCCTTTAGTCGATTTGTCTGTGCAGGCGCAGGAACTAAACAGAATCGCCCAGGCGAAGTGAGTTTTTTGTTTTGAATTAATTCAGGCAGTTGGTTAATAAGGCAAATTCAGTAATCGTTTCACAATTAGCTTGAGCGAAATTGGTTTACGGATCAATAATCATAAAAGTTCTAAACAAATTTCGAATTCAAAACCCGAAGCATCCATAGGCTGAACTTGTTTTCCACTTCCAACAATCGTATAGAAGTTTATTCGAAGAGTTTTTTCGCGCGATTCGCACTCACTGAAGGTTGGCGCGAAAAATTGATTCGAGCCAGAAATTTGGTAACAGAAGAACACAATGAGAGGTACACGTATGCATTCGTGCTATTTTGTATTCTTGACTTATACGTTTAACGGAAGTTTAACTACTTACTGTAGCAGTCGGTTGGAACAACATGAACTACCTCTTCCCTCTTTCCTGGATATTAACTTTTAAATAGAATAGAGTAGAATACAACGTTTATTTGCGATCGAACGCGTATCTTTCACAGTGATATATGTGTTCGATCGAAAATAAATATCCTTTAACTCTATGTTGTATTCTATTGTGCTCTAACATCGTTAACCCGGACATAAAATAGTGGTGTTTTGAAACTCGCGCCGAAATTTCAATACCGTACTGTAGACCCTCTCACAACATGATAACGAGTGCGTGGCTCATGAAAACATGTCACATGATAGGGAAACGAAGGTGCGAACTCAAACGTTTCTTACAATAGTTTGCGGTCCAGTTTCAAATCTCAAATTTTTCCGTTGCTAGCGTGAAACTTCACACAGTACCTTGAAGTTCACTTTGTAGGAGTGTTCTAGTTAAAACAGAAATTGATTCAATACGGATTATCATGCAATTGGTGATAATCATTTTTGTTATGAACCAAACATCTAACCGAATGAATATTGGAAAGGATTACGCATTTATTTAAGTCTATTTACAAGCATCAAACTTAGAAGTCTTTGGATGAAACTCACAAGCGCGTTCAAGTTTTTTATACGTTTATCATCGGTTTTCGAAAAGTCTCTGATAAAGCATGCTAATGCACTCAAGGGTTTCACCGTCATCCCATCCACGACAGTAATTTATGAATACTCTAGCGTACTCAAATGTTTCATCATGTTTTGAACATCATTTTTCAAAACAGGAAGTACACACAAGTGTCACGAGTTTCACTCATACTTCTAGCGTTTTCGTACAGTCTTTCTCGATCCGTCTCCCAAAAACATGCTAGTGCACTCAAATGTTTCACCGGGTTTTCGACTGATCGTTATTCATCGGGTCGACCCTCTCCATCACTTCTCGTTTGAATTTGCCGCCTATCGATGTCTGGCGCACCTAATGAGATTATAGGTAATCCATTACTTATCTCAAGTATCCTTCAGAAGCAGGTGTGAGAAACACACGCAGGTCACAAACAATCGCTACTTTTATCGTCCATCGGAAACATTTGAGTAATACAAGAGACAGAGTGATAATTAGGTTGGGACTGTCTTCTACGCTAAAGTTCTAGAAACACAAAATGAGACAGCTTTTTACAAAACGCAGTTTCACGTGTGAATGGTATGTAAAGTGAGGCTTAAAACTTAAAACCCATACATTCGTCAAAGCCCTGTAGAATCATGAACTTTACTTTTAAATGTTTTGTGAGACGAAAATACGTTATCATTGTCTTTGAATTGAAAATGCTATTGATTTCTTACATCGTTTATACTTTTTCCATAGGAAAAATAACGGATGGCATAATTACATTCTTTTAAAGTTTTCTCAGGCGAATTCTCTAAATTCGACCCGGGTATTTCGTTAAACCCAGCAGTTAACCATTAACCGAGTTACCTGATTAACTCTTTTGTTAACCACTTGGTAACCTCGATAATTGTGAGAAATGAGTTGAAGAGGGTTACCAAACGTTTAACCAGGTAACCCGGTTATTGGTTACCTGATGGGATTACCGAATTATCGGGTTCCGTTTTAAATTTGCCGAAAAACGAATACAGCATACTGGTTCTTGGGAAAACTGAATGATCGCGAAATTTCTTTTCCGCAACGTTTTTTCACTCATTTCGAATCGAAGTCTAAACTGCCAATTGGCGCTGTTTGTTCCGTTTCCCACGTATTGTTGTCACTACCGTAACCCGTGTCTGCGTCTCTTATCTCGCCATACTCTCTCGCCTCCGTCTAGCCTGTCCTCAGATAACTCGTAAATTCATCCGGCCTCTGCGCGTTTTATGAGCCTTGATTAAACACACGCCTGAGTTACGACGTGACACAAGCTGACTGATCTGCCCATATAAGAACGGAGGGTGAAACACTGGAGTGAGGGAACGACGGGGTAACACCTAGGTCGGTCGGGTTTAAAGAAAATTGAAACGTTAAAAGTTTAGATCATAGTTTTTTCGGATCGTTAGGTGTTCGGGTTTTGTATGGGATTCTGATTTGGGAATAAGAATATTCACGGATTCATGTGATTCGAAATCACTGACTTTATGATGAATAATATAAATCTACATGCACAAAGAGATATTTTTAGTAAGTATTTTTCTAAGTGCCGAAAACATATTCGCATTGTTACCAATATGAGTTCTCACCTATCAAGGCAGGGCGAAACATGAGAATGCGTTTAAACTGTCGCAGTGCACGAAAGAAATGGCTTGCGCACAAATGGTTCTGCATCTATTAAGACTCTAAAAAAATAAGTACTTAGAATGTTTCATTCTGTTTAAACTTAGTTTCATCCAAGTTTTTGCGCTTATCGTTTGAAACTTGGAATAAATTCCATATTTCACAGACAAAACCACCACATGAAACAACGATGAATACAATATTCGAAGTTTTAATCACTATAGACGACAAGCTACAACAAATACATAATCGGAAAAGCGGTAAAACTGATTTTTCATAATTCGAACCTTTTCAGATGGAAAATTGATGACTACTCCTCGAGAAAGAAAGAATTGTTGGAGGAATTGGCCGATTTTCGATCCAATGAAAAGTTGGTTTATTTCTGATTATGAATGTTTGTGTAAACAAAGTGCAACGTTACTGTTGGATGCAAAAAAGTACACAACTGTGTACATAAAACCTTAAATCTTACATTGGTCGATTACTAGTAGTAAACAGGAAAGGAAACGTGTCGAAACTACACGAAAGTTTTTTGCAAATATTCTCTCAAACCTCTTGCTTCTTACCAATAATTGTAGCTTCAATGATATAATTTGTAGTTTGATTCTCGGTTGTGAATTCAAATTATATTGTCATATGGAGCAAACTACAATAATCGTCAACTTTGCTCATTTGTTTGACGTCGATTTTCAGTTTCATCAAGGAGATAACCAAAACGATCGACGATCTAAATCGAGAGAAAGAGGAACACTCAGATATCATACAAATGATCAACCAGGTTAGAATGTGGGCAGAATATTGTTGCGATAGTTGAGTTCAACCAATTGTTCCTTGGCAGTAGCGGCGTATATGTAGTTATCGTGATACGGTCAACCGCAGTACAGCAACGCAAATCAAGTTGTTTGGATTTTCGAAAAGTACAGCCACATCGTACCTTATTTTATATAATTACGTGTACGTTGAGGTTATCAGCTAGGCCAAAATGGACCGCACTTCAATGTTTCAGGACAAACAGGAACTGGAAAAAGAAATGGAAGACGCTCGATTCGAACATAGAGAAATGGAAACGAAAATAGCAAAGAAATATGAGCAACTCATGCGCCTTATGGAGCAGGTAATTATGATTATTTTATTGATTATTTGTTGTTTATTATTGGTTTATAAAATAATCAAATTACCAGTTTATGAATAAAAATAGGTGTTCGATTATAAATCCTCACAGATTGAACATTTCATGACACTGTAGGTGCGTTACAGTAATTCTTCTGTTCCCAATGCACTGATTACTTCTCTTATTTAACAAAAATCTAGCTGGAAGTCACAGCTTTGTATCATTCTCTGCTACGCACCACCTACGTTCTCTGGAAAAAATTTATTAGAAGATATTTTCCTCAACTTCGCCGTGTTTTCTACCATAAATTCTAATTTCATCAATATTTCATAAACTTTCTGTTCACAGTCGAACGAAAAAATTCGTGAAAGTGGCCTTGGTGACGAGAATACAATTCAAGCTGAAGACATTCCTCATTCTGAGATTCCCAAGTGAGTTTTTTGTTTGATTTCTTGAAAAACACAGCAGTAGGCGTATTAAGAAAAACACAGAAATTTCGGTGTTTGAATTATGATACGTTGCTGTCAAATTAGATTCTTGGTTTTTAGTAACGGAATGTTTTTATTTTCGGGATAATAGTAGTATCAGCATCTTCAACAAACTATACGCCGTCGATGAAACATCCGAGTGCTTTTCAGACTTCCGTCTCCCCCGATGGTTTCCTCTATTTCTTCTCCGATGCCCCACTCTCTGCCTCAAATGTTCAAGGGAATGGCCCCCTCAATGATGAATCCAATGATGTTCGACCAAATGATTCTCAACGCATCGCCAAATGTGAGCACAGCAGAATACATAGTTACCGTAATCTATTATAATTGATTTTTAGTAGTACTGGATAGTCGCTACATCAATGGATTAATTCAGTCGCAACATGAAAGCACAGAAAATTTCACCGAGATATCTTTGAAATTCATAGGTGTAGAAAACCTTAATGAGTTACTTTAGTCAAAAAATAACGTTTTCATCTGAAGGGCGTCTAAAAAGCAACCCTTGATTATTCAATTCAACATAATAGCACATAAAAACACGTATTTACTGTAATCTCTTTAACATATATAGCTGTAATGAACCTAAATTTACATTTCTCACGATTATTGCAATGTTCACTGTTGTTTCCACTCACATTATTACGGTATTTCAAATCGCAACATGTTTTACATAAAATAAAAGATGTCTATCATTTCATTTTTTCTCATTTTCCAGGCCTTCCGTGGTCCCCCGGCCGTTCCTTCTCACATGAAATCCACGGATCATCAGAGTCCTCCAATGAAGGTTAGTTAGAAATATAATTTTGTAATCAATATAAAAACTGATATGTAAATTTGAATAATGGTACTATGACGGAATAATTTACTATGTTATGAAGATGAATTATGAGGCTAAAAAGTCAGCGTACACCGCTTCGGCATCAAATAGCAGAGAAAATGAGCTGAGAAGGAAATATGTTGTGCTCAGCGAAGTGTTCGATCACTTCAATGCGACACTCATATTATTTAAGCAACATCTTCGAAACGGGTCAGTAACATCGTTCTAATAGCATGTGTGTTATTTTTTGTTGAAACCACTGTTACATGTTTTAGTTAGAGGTATAGTTTACTTTTTTCCGTTCTGTTGGAAACACTAAATCACGATCCTGAGTAGTAACAGGAAGTTCGGTGTACTGAACGCTCCAGAACGATTATCATGATACTATAGCATGTACTTCACAAATATTTAATGCTATTAGTGCAATCAAAACCTTGTCGGCTTAGTTTCAACATTTTTCAAACTTTTTGCATTCCAATGTTCCACTCCATTCCAGACCTGCCAGTCCTGTTTCCAACAAATCCATCGGAATGCGCCTATATGTCCGATGTGCAAGAGCAAATCGCGAAGCAAAAACCCGAAAAAGCCAAAAAAGAAGGAACTTTAGAATGTTTTGATTTCTGTAAACTCATTTATATTTGTAAATAGTACCTCATTACCTTACCGGCTTTAATGACGCGCTAAATAAATCTTGTTTTTGTTGAAACCAATGAACAGAAAACATCATTCTTTCATGGTTTGTTGGAAGATATAACCACCACACACACAAAAAATAATTGAAAATACAACAAATAAAGGATTTATCTGTTTTACAGTTTCACCTCATTTCACGCAGGCTCCCAAGTTCATCGAATTGTGTGATGATTTCCGTTTATGTATTATATATGAAACATCGGAGTCATCAATGTGAACGTAGAGAAAAGTATACATCAAGTGAAGGAAACACTTCATTAAAACTGCAATTATAATGCTATACTAGAATACAATTGAATAATCACGTGAAGTAAGCATTCTAATGAGGAATCGTGCACTTTGTCATTGCACGTTTTTGAGTTTTGCTGTGTTCAACATGTTTCACGTGATTGTGCTATTGACCAACAGTATATGAATTCCAACTTTAGTTTGTGAAAGACTAAAACTAACAAGTTCATTATTTCAATGTCTCTGTTGGAGTCCGTTTGAGTTGTGTAGTTTAGTGGACTGAGTTAGTTCTCTTCTGACTCAGTCCACTGAACTCTACAACTCAAACGGACTTTCAAACGTCCAGTTTCTGGTTGTATTGATCGGTGAACTATCTTATTCCAAGATATATGTCCTTAATAGGATAGTTTGGTGCTATAATCGTCGCCAACCAAAATGGGGGGGGGGGTTGTACTGTATACCTCACTTTCCGCTGTGTACGCACACATGTCATTAATTCCAAAATTTGCCGGTAGTGTGCTCTTAATGTCGACGATGTTCTATTTGTGGCACATACGATCGAATGAGGGTTCAGGGTACATTTCCGGGTCAAATGTTCATATAAGTTCCGATTTATCACAGTTAACGTATTTTTTTGTTGTAAACGTTGCATTTCGCATTTATTCAAGTAACTATCCATATCTTAAATTGTCTTGGGAGCCAAGAGCTAGTTCAAACTGTCGTGACTTGTGTTGAAGCGTTAGAGTTCATTCAAATATGCATCGTTTCAGTTTGAATAATATTTACACGGTACAGATTGCGTGTTAGTAGAAAGTGTTAGTAGGATTCGTATCATTTTACTTTTTGTCGTCTTGACCACCTATTGATAATTTCCGAATCTTAAGTCTTTTTAAACCATGAGCGAAACATGGTGGTGCTTTTCATTCTAACGAATCTGGAATTTTTCTGTACCAATTTTGGTTCCCCATTCTCAGTTACTCCGTGCGATTATTTTCAGGTCGTTGATTCTGGATAAGATATATGTAGTATGTAATCAGATACGTATACTTGTAGTTTTCAGGTTTCCATGTAAAATCACCAGTTCCGATATCTGATTACTATTTAGAATGTTTGGTGTGAAGGACCTAAAAAGAATCGCAGGCGACCTGCCGGCGACACTTTTCCGACCCCTCGATGTCGCCGCCAAATTCTATAAAATGTATCCCATTTGTGATTTGTTTATCTGTATTGTCTGTCATATGGTATACTTTATCATTTACTGTGTTGACCAAATGATGTTTGTCGATTTTCGACCCTTTTTTCCACTGTCACATTGTTTTTCTTCTTGTATGTCACATGATTGCATGTAAATGAACTAATAAATAAATCAAAGCTTTCAAATATCTCTTGAAACAGCTTGTTACCAATTTGAGAATTTTTTTCTCAAATTCACCGAGCTCTCATTTGTAAATTCGGTCAATTTGGTGCCTCGATGCTTCGAGATCACTCCGATGTTTCATAGAAAGTATTTAAACAAGGATAATCACAATGTTTGATGCGTTGAAATCTCCAACAATACATATATCGTTGAGTGTGCAAAGAACTGTAAAATAAAGAAGTACGTTAAGTTTGTATTTTGTCTCTTATGTCATATCAGTATGTTATCTTCCTGAGCGGAATTTCTGGGGTTCGCTCAGATGAAACACTGACAGCTCATTACAAAATAGTCCAGGTTTAAGCCGAATATCATACGAACTATTGCTGTGAAAACGCTGGCAGCTTAAAATACCGGAGAAGATGCAGGCTTAAACACTGGTGTCGAATTAGCCTGCATCTCCTTATGAATTTCAAACAGTACAGGCGACATCTGGCTGACCCCGGTATTTAAGTTGCAAAATTGGCGAGTCTGGTATTTCAAGTTGCAGCGGTTTTTCAGAGTGAAAAAAATAGTTGGTTGGGAAAATTTCCCATTTCGGTTTTTTGCTCATCTGTTACAAGGTCACTGACTGAATGGGTGGAAGAGAAGATGTCTTCCACTACTAGTCAGATAGCAGATAACTCATGGAACACAAAATCGAGTTGGTAAGGCAAACTGTGGATCAAATCGGCCCAGACCAAGATGCACTTTCGTTTTGACGGTTGTGCTGTTTGTGTAATATATACAGCTACATCACAGCCAATTTAGGTTTTGTAGTTCAGTGGCCTGAGTTAGTTCTCTTTTTGTTCAGTAACTGGTTATATTGTTGTGTAAACAGTAAACTATCCCCCATTCCAACATACATATCGTTACTAATCGCGTTGTTGTGCTCATTTCCACCTGTATTTGTCCCTCTATTCCGTGTTTTGTGTTATATTGTTCAATTACAGAGTCACGTAAAACGTGTTAAACACAGCAGAATTCAGAAACGTGCGATGACAAAGTGGACGATTTCTCATTAGAATGTCAACTTCACCTGACTATTCAATTTACTTCTAGTATATACTGTTTTACCTCCTTCTTTCTTCTCTTCCTCGACAGCACTTTTTTTCACGTACACAGATGCTTCAAAACACCAAATTTCTCATATATGCAACAAACTGTTTTCAAGTGTATTTGAAAATTTGATTGCAGTTGTTTCCTAAAAAGCAAAGATCGGACGAATTGATCGACCTGGATTCCTGAATGTGGTTATAATATTTGACGAAACATGGTAGTGCGTTTAATATCAATGATGCTTCATTTGTGAAAAACGGCTCGAATAAATGTCCAGGGTACATTTGCTGTGAGATGTTTTTCTGCGTCCCGACTATTATCACACTCATTTAGTTTTTGTATTTTTTATTGTACACATTTCATTCAGAATTTATTCAGGTAACTGTCTATGTCTCATTGTGTCAAGAGGCTATGAGCTAGTTCAAACTGTCGTCACCTGAGTTAGAGCGTTAAAGTTCCATCAAATATGCACCCTTGTGATTTTAACCATATTTAACAAAATACAGATTGCTTTTCGGATCAACATGTGCTATTCAAAATTTTTATTATAATTCGTAGTACTTTACCTTCACTTGACAACCCCGATTGATAACTTCCAAATCTAAACTCTACTTATACCATGAGCGAAACATGGTGGTGCTTCTCATTCCGACGAAACTGGAACTTTTTTGTACCAGTTGTAGTTCCCCATTCTCAGTTTTTCTGTCAACTAATTGTCAATTTATAGTTCCAACAAAACGTATATGTGCCGCATCTCAGGATCGCCTTGTGAATGAAAAGTTGTCAAAAGAGTTTTTTTAGGTGTATGTAGTTCGTTTCATTTGCACTGAGAGTCATTGGCATCGTGCCAAAATTTCCGGTTGACTATTCCTTAGAGCAAACATACATATTCTGAAAACATGCGACAAAATGACATGCGACAAAAAGAAGAGGTTAAAACGATACCCGGACAGAATACATTTAATCATAAAAAACATAGGAAAAAGAAATTATTATAAGTAGATACTGGCTTGTATGAACAAGCTTAACTAAATACAATAACAGGCTATTTCACAATTAGTGAGAGAAAAAGTCCAAATATGAAGAATGCTGAGAGAGAAGAGACAAAAACGTCATTAGGACTGTGAATGTTTTCTTAGATTTGGGAACAAGTTGTTCTCGGAGTTATTTGAAATCTTGTTAGCAACGGAATAATTTTATTTAATGCAAAGAGGAAATTCCCAGTACCGTTTGTTAACACTGTCTGATTGCTTCATACTATCAATGAAACATGGATGTGCATTTAACTGTGATCGTACTGGATCACAGTTCCTGGGACGCAAACAGAACAAATGTATAGTTGTTTATACTAAATTCTGTGAGGCCGTATGCATAAAACATCCCGGGCCGGGTTGGGATGCTATCCTGAGCTGAATTGGCCGGGAAATAGCTTGAGATGGCATCCCAACCCGGCCCGGGATGTTTCATGCATACGGCCTCAGAACGAAAGTGTATCTTGGTCTGTTGCGACTTTATTCACAATCTTCTCGATGGCCACGTATTAAAGGTGGTCTGACCGGAACCGAATCTCATGCCTTGCGCTCCACGGTCAATTCATGCGCTCCAACGCAAATGTGCCCAGGAACGTTTTAATAAATGATCCACAAAAAACAAGGAATCAGTTTTCGGAACAGGCTAAGATGCACTTATTTTCAGATAGCATTGGAGCTGGAGCGACGAAAATAACCGTGCCGCGCTAGGCGCGAAATTCAGTTTATGTCACACCATATTTAAAGTAGGACGAGTATGTGGACCAATCCGAACGCAATAGCGCAGTGGTCAGCGCCCTGCTACGAATCTTTTGCTTGCAGGTTGGATTCCGGCGAGAGACAGAAAATTATAAAATTTGCATCCACTATAGCGGGCGAGCTGACGTCGATTACTTGCCAGCAGGCGAGAGAGTGCGTAGATCAAATATACGCAGATCAGCTGGCCGCTCGCCGAAACCCGCCCCCTGCCGATTTGACCACAACGGGTTAACAAAGCCACAAAGCCTATCAAACAGAACAATCAAAACGGAAAAAGTTTGTGAACTTCTGCGACTTTTCAATTTGTCACGTATTCGTTATGATTGTTAGCATGTTAGCCATTGTTTAATGAGTTGAAGAAGGACGATTATGTGGACCAATCCGAACGCTTCAATCCTTTAAACTGCAATACATTTTTCAATTGCAGTTTAAAGGACCGTTGACACGGGATTGGTTCACATAATCGTCCAGCTTCAACTGTACTCACAAGGGTAATACAACTACTAATTGACTATCTCCAAATCATGTGTATATTAGTATAAAAAACGAGTGTAAAGAAAGTAAAGATTAGTTTTGGATGAACATGTACAAGAAATATAAAAAAAGTTCAATAAAAATATTTTGAGGAAAAGTCTAATCTCGCTCGGTTTAAAAATTCAAAAAAAGGATACCGAGTTTTTTGTTGCCGGAAGAAAACTTCTGACTGCGACTCACAATAATCTAGCTTATACTCCGTTGTTTTCGAGAGAAGCGAGATTAGCATTTTCCTCAAAATATTTTTATTGGACTTCTTTTATATTTCTTGTACATGTTCATCCAAAACTAATCTTTACTTTCTTTACACTCGTTTTTTATACTAATTGAACTCTTTTTCTATGGTTACGAAGTAACGGTCATTTTGATAAAAATGATATTTTTGAGCAATAATCTAAACAAGGAATGTTATGTTTTTCTATTGGAGTTTTAAACCGCGTCGTAGTTCAGAACGTTTGGTGTTGTTGTAACCTCGTTCAAGTGATAGCAAATTTTGTGCTCCAGGCAGAAATCGAACCTCCGTTCGCCGTGCGTAAATAGCTTTTATCCAATCCGCCATTCAGAAATGTGAATTGGAATGAAAACCAAGCTGTACCCGCCTGTCACGAGTTCTTCCTTGAACAACGTCTTCCTACTACACGTTAAACTCTTCTTTCATTTTTATTTTCACAAAACCGGTCTATCCTTGATTTTTGCGAGACCGTTTTCGGTTGTCTCACACGTAATATTCAAATTTACGACACACCTGAAAAATACGTATACCTCAACTTTTTTATGGTTTTTTAACAGTGTGAGAAATATCGGAATAAGTTGATTTTGAGCAAAACGATGCCCAGATTTGAGGAGGCGGACACTTTTGTCGCCGCCGCCGCCGCCCCGCACGGAAGCCATTTCTGCGAGACGTTGGGTCCTCTAACTCCTCTCAACAAATTTTTGCTTGGAACGTGAACTTAATTTCTTGTAGACGTGTTGCCCTTCAGTAATTCATGCAAATATCTAGGGAAATGGTCGACGTACTTTGAAGAAAATTGTAATAAACTGTTTTGTAATGTCTGCAGACCTTTGAACAAAAACTAATCTGCGCAGCGCTCCGCGCTGCGCTCGATGCTATTGGCGAAACGCGGAACTGCGTTTCATTCTGACAAGGCTTTTTACGTTCGGAGACCAGGTTATTCCTTCTGGAATGTTTCATCATTTTCGTGATAGATTTTTAGCTCCAAGAAGATTGAAAAAAATGCACTCTCACAGATTTAAAAATTGAATGATTTGTTGTTTGAAGTCCTTTATCGTATGAAAGACATGCCGATTCTCATATGGTTTTTCAGTACTTGCACATGTTTCGATTCGATTTCTTTTTTGCCGGTTTCAATTTTTTTGCCCAACAAACTTTTTTCTTACCGTTTTGTTGATTTTCATTTTTTTTATTTGGGTTCACTCAAACTTGAATGAAGAAGAGGTATCCGAAAGACCTATAAAGATTGAGTGAAACATGCAACTGCGAGTAGAGGTTGGATGAAGTGCTAACGACCACTATAGTAGAAGTAAATTGAACTTGTATTGTCACGTGAAGTTAGCATTTTAATGAGAAATCGTGCACTTTGTCATTGCACGTTTAAGAGTTGTGCTGTGCTTAACATGTTTCACGTGACTGTGCAATTGGACTAACAATATAAGGTTGGATTATGTATCGTTCTTCACGAAAAAAATGAAACCTAATTTTAGAATGAACATTCGGTCTAAACTTGTTAGACTGCAGCTGGTGATCGCTTGATAATCGTTCATTAAAGAAGGACGATTATTTGGTCCAATCGCAACGCTTCAGTCCTTTAAACCGCAATATATTTTTCAATTGCAGTTCAAAGGACCGATTAACGGGATTGGTCCACATAATCGTCCTTCTTTAAAGACAGCGCAGAGGGAGGTTAGGTTCGTTTTCCCAAAGCGAGATGTATGCCTTTTCTATCTGTGTTTGTAGTTTGAACTCATTCATTCTCGATTTCGGCGAAAGCTGGTAAATTTTGGCCTGTACCGAAATCAAACTACATTAAAGAGCCACCGCGTATCCTTCTCGAGTCTACATCTCTTAATACTAGGCTGAATTGTTTCTCGTGCTAAAATGTTGCACAAGCTGATTAGATGTCCGATATAAGCTTTTTTCGCAGTAGAAGAAAAGTTCCATTTCAATCTCATTGTTTGTGGCTATAACGTGAAAGGGTAACGCACTAGTATCACATTTGCAGTCAAGAAGAGTTCTAGAAAAACTCCGCAACAAGTCTCTGTGACTTTATGTCCGTCTGGGGTATTTTTACTTCTACTTTTCTTTTGCTACTTAATTTGTTTGTTTGAGCATCGGAGGTTGCTACTTAATTTGATTGTTTGAGCATCGGAGGTAAGCATAACGTCTCTAGAGAGTATTAGCATATAGGTAGTAATCGCGCGCAGCGCGAAGCGCTGTGCGAGATTTGTCTTTCGTCCGGCTAATGCACGCCTCCGTTTTTTTAGTTTACCCACAAAAAAGCTCAACTTTGCAGAACAAAACTTTTAAGAATTAGGAAATGTTCTACAGCATATTTGCAAGTTGTGTCCCAAATTTGAACAAAATCCGTTGAGTTTGAGCCAAGTTATGATGTTTTCGCTTCATCCAGAGCGCCAACTTCCGTCGTGTTTCCTTCCTTCCTTCCTTCCGTCTATTGTGCTGGGATGCTATCTCTGCCAGAACTGACCAGATTTGGCTAAAATTTGAAGTGATGACAGACCTCATATAAAAATTGAATGAGCGCAAAGTTTTTTCTGAAAAAAATTAATTTTCACCAAGTTACGACCTTTCGAAATAAATGTCTCTGCGTCTCTTCATTTTGTGCACTCTCTCGCTCTCTCTGTCAGGTCGATTAAGCAAACTCACAAACTGTCTTGTAAGTTAGGGTAAGACTGCCCGATTTCGATGCAATTCAAAGAGGACACCATCGTCACTTCAGTTTAAATATTAAAGAATCTATTCATGACGTCATTCAGGATTCTGGAGATCAGATGACGTCATCTTTGAAAAGTGCAAAGTTGACCTCAAATATTTCTCCAAATGATGATAATAGTTGGCAAGTGAGTTGATAACGATGGAAATTCATCTGAACATGTCGTATTCCGAGATTCTGAAGGCCAGATGACGTCAAATTTTTTAAAAGTACAAAGTTGACGTCAAATTATTCTTCAAATGATAATAATAGTGGGCAAGTGGTTTAATAACGATAGATCTTCATCTAAGCATGTCGTTATCTGAGATTCTGGAAGCCAGACGACTTAATACATCAAATATGCTTTTAAATTATGATAATAGTTGGAAAGTGGTGACAAGGGAAAATTCCCAGTTCAAGGGTTTCTACTCAACCGATTGTGTTGCAAATTGTGTGAGGGATGTAATATCCACCTAAACCCTGGCGGACCAGAGAAAATTTGCAAAAAAAATTGTTTTAATCAAAGTTATAGACATTTTTTGGAAAGTTTCTGCGTCTCACCATTTAGCTCGCTCTCTCAATATCTCTCTGTCCCGTCGACAACTCAAACTGTATTGTAACTTAGAGTAACAATTACCGATTTGCCCGAAAATTGAAATATGATGCGATCGTGACTTTTGTTTGAATATTAAATATTCTATTCCTGACGTCCTTCAGGATTCTGGAGACCTGATGACGTCATTTTTGAAAAGTGCAAAGTTTGTCACGGAAACGTGATATTATAGTAAATTCATCAAACATTGTATCTTTCTAACTGTACGATTTCTCATTTGTATTCCTAGATTGGCATGGTTGACGGCATGGCCAGAATTAATGTGTTCTAATGTAGCTGAATACAGATTACGTTCCCGCTCGACCAATCAGGATGGGACACCTCGACTATTCTTCACATAAAAGCCGGACCAGCAGGCCAATCGTCAGAACTCTACGGGAACTCGACAGAGAGAAACATTGTCCTTGTGTTTCTTGCATGATATAAATATTGTATTTGTATCTGTGTTCTCACTCACTACTAACCCAAACTTATCTATTCTGAAACCAGTCAGAATAAAGTTGGCGTCACATATATTTTCAAATGATGCTAATATCTTAGAAAGGGTCAAATAACGGTGACTATTAATCTAAGAGTGACGTATTCTGGAGGCCAGATGACGTCAACTTTTAGAAGTGCAGAATCAACGTGAAATATATTTGCAAATGCTGAAACTATCTTGAAAATGGTAGATTAACCATGAAAATTTATCCAATTATGAATTGTTCTGGAATTCAGAAGGCCGGCTAACGTCAACTTTTGAAAAAAAAATGACGTGAAATATGTTTTCGAATGCTGCAAGTTTCTTAAAAATTGTCAATTCACGATAAAACTTAATTCAAACATGACGTATTCTGGGATTCTGAAAGGCAGATGAAGTAAGTTTTCAGAACTGCAATGTTGACGTCATTTTTTTTCGAATGATGGTAATACTTGACAAGTGGTTCATCAAGAAAACAATTTTATCTTCACCGTACACACAATGTAGTTCCAGTTTTAGGTTCATAGGGCGGGTGACTTTATAGTCCACAATTATACTGTACCAATTGAAAACATGTTTGCTTAGCATTATATAGACAAAACTTTTTTTATCTTTTCATCCGAGAGTGTTAGGCAGTCTGCGTCTCTCTGGCCTGCGAACTCTATCGTAAATATGAAATTGTCAACTGAATTGCCTGAAAATGAAACGAAAGAGGGTTTTCGGATGACGACCGTTTCTCCAATTAGCGCCAACATTCCGGAGTGTTTAAAGAAGGACGATTATGTGGTCCAATCGCAACTGTTCAGTCCTTTAAACTGCAATACATTTTTAAATTGCAGTTTAAAGGACCGTTGACACGGGATTGGTCCACATAATCGTCCTGCTTCAAGGCTCCGCGTGCTCGAGGTAGATCGTCGAAATGTTTCATATAAAGAGTGAACATCAGTTGTAGTTAGATTTGCACTCTACGATAGAGAAGCAGTGGGTTCAAACTACACACCAACTGAGTCAAAGCCAATAAAACACCACAATGAGATTACAATCTCGATTGACGACAAAGTTGCAAGTATCCAACGTAAAAATCAGGAAACCCGAAAAAATCCTCAGATTCAGAACAAACTCTTTTCCGATGTATTTGAAGTCTTCTGAATCGAAATCGATAGCCTACGTTTTCTGGTTGCTTTATACTACTGACGAAACATGGCTGTGCGTTTAATTGTGGTCGTGCGGGACTTGTGGTTTTTTTTAAATAGTGGTCATTTCCCCAAAAAAGGGACGATGGCTCAATTGATTGAGCGGTCGAGTACTTGCCAGTAGACGAGAGAGTGTGTAGATCAAAGACACGCAGATCAGCTGGCCGCTCGCCGAACCCCGTCCTCTGCCAAAAAGGCTGTACGCTGTTCACAATGGTTTGACAAAACCTATTGAACAGAACCATTTTTTTTTCAGTTTTGCACGGAATCGATTATAATCGTGAGCGTTCAATGAAATGATATACAATTTCTCTCCAATCTATACTAGTTTGTGATGAGCCGTGGTTTTACAGTGTTTCATCTGAGCAAAAGTATTGACTGCGAATTTCGCCCAGAGAGCGAACGTTTGTGAGTGGTAGTTTGATCAGGATACACAGCAGATCGAGTTCCAATCGAGAAGCAGTGCTCAAAGACCTATTTTTACATTATTTTATTTTTAAGAGATTACAACCTATTTTTTTCGACTGCAGAATAACTGTTTAGATTAGTGGCAACCAGGATAAGTCATTTAAATTCAAAAGTCGCTGAAGTAAAAGTCATTTGAAAGTGAAAGTCATCAAGTCATTAGGTACAGAAACAGTTGAGAATCAGAAATGCAGTTTCCAAAATGTTTATTTCATTTTTTTCAAATTCTGACAAAAAGGCAATTGATGACTTCTACTCTCAAATGGCTTTTTTTATGACTCTCAATTTTGAATGACTTTTTCGCGCTACCCAGATTAGTGCAAAACATGCCACAAACACCCTTAATTGAATTAAATAATAAATCTCATTTCTGTGGGCAGTACGACAAAAAATAAATCATGGATCAAAACGCGTCAGGCAGAATTGTTAATTTAACACGTTTTATTTATAGTTGCGGTTATAATCATTTATTGAAAACTTCCAAACCCTAACTCTATTTCCACCATGAGCGAAACATGGTGATGCTTTTCATTCTGACAAGTCGAAAACTTTTTTATAACCATTTTAGTTCCCCATTCTCAGTTACTCCGTCAACTTTCCTCAATTTCTAGTTCCAACAGAAACGTATGTATGCCGCATCTCATCTCGCCTTGTGAATGAAAAGTTGTCAGAAAAGTTTTTTTTTTTCAGGTGACATAAACAATAATATTAGTATGTGCCGCAAATAAGTCAATCATTTCGAATCAAGCATCTTTATTTCTGAGACGTGCTCAAATGTCGTGCGCCATAGTCAAATATAGCGTTTGCAGGCCCGATTTGATTGTTCTTCAACCCGACGTAAATTATCACGATTTTATCAATAAATTTTTCTCGATTCTTCGCTCAGTTACTAGTTCTACTTCTTATTATCGAGGTGGCGTAGTTTCTGGTGTTATGATTTCAACTAGGTGTTGGAAACCAAGCATTGGGTTTTATTATTACAACAAAACTGACTTGAAATAAATTTAAATAAAGAGGTTGTTTATAGAAGTATAAAACTTTACGGGCCGTAATCCTATATACTTATTGGCTACAGAGTCCAAGTTGCAATTAGATACAGAAGAAATAGAGTAAGGAAAAGAAGGACATGAGTAATTTTATTTGCACTGTGCAAATTCCTAGATTGCCTATTACAAACATTAGTTACCTCGACATTTCGGGTTTATTATCAGGTTTTTTTTCAATAAAGCAGAGAACAATGTCTGTGACTTTGATTAAATAGCAGACCATATAATTTCAATGATGGCAGAACACTGTTCGAAAACTCGTGCTATTTCTTTTTTCAAAGAAATCTGTGTTACTTGCAAAGTTATTGATTTGAGACCGTACTGGATCTTTACCAAAGCAAAGATCTTATGTTGTAATACTTGTCCTGGTTTTAACGCCGCCGCGCGCATCATTCTGTCCTGGGTTTACAGCAATTTTTTCATAAAGTTTTTCATCATTAGTAAGTTCTGTCGTCAATACTTCTAAAACTGTAGTTTTTTTTTGTACTATTGAGGCTTCTATTTAAAAAAAAGCTAGTTTGGGGCCTGAATACTACTCCGAATCGTTTTTGTTGAGCCTATATGGCTGACCTCAAACTTGACATTTTCTGGAGACAGGGTCTGAGCCTGCCGTAGTAGAAAGTCGTTTTTTGACAAAGGCAGTGATGACGTCATGAATGCATTTTGATAATTATATTGGCTGGTTTTTCATATTTTTTGAGCCCTACTCTCAGTTTTTCAATATACTTCGCGCTTGTTTTTCTTTTAATTCAATAATGGAGTTGATTGTTAGCTCTGTTTAGGCGATTATTTTACTTATCGGGGTGTTTGTAGACAACCTCATTCAATAACAAACCCTCGTTACTGGTTCACTGTTCTGGAACCGGTTTTCTTTGCGTTTGCTGTGTTAATGGTCATGTTCTCTCAGAAGTTAACCCTTCCGGTGTTTTTTGTTGAAGTAAGTTGGTTTGTTAAAACAGTATTCACTCATTATAATTTTATGAGGGCGTTCTGCTCGTTTCTTGTTGTTGTTAATCATAGTATTTTCAAAACAGATTGGTACCTGGATCATATAGAATTCTCACAACATCATATGAAGATATCATGGAGGAGAGAGATAGCCCGCCAGTCAGTCTTGGTATTAGTACAGGTTAGTTTTCTTTCATACGAGCTGACACGGTTGGCCGTTATCAACCCTTGAGATCTCCAACCCTTGAAGTAAAAACGAAACCTGTTACCTGTGCAACACTCATATGTTATCATACTCTATAGTTGTTTTCATTTCCCGAAGAAAAGTATGAAAACTAGCTCGCTTCGTTGATATTAGGATAACAACAATGTGCCTTTCTCAGTTTGATGCAAAATGATTAAGGTTGATGTGTATATTCAAGTCGAATAACTTGACTCCAAGCTCGTCCATGTGGAATTGACACATCTCACTGTATCTAACAAACTTCTGTTAAAATATGTATTTGTGTCTGCTGTAGACATGGCGCGGCCTTCGGTATTGGGAATTCATTGTATTAGAGTTAGTTACGCCAAACCATATTGCGATTTTTTCAGTATTTGAACAAGCTCGACCTAGTATCTGGTCACTACTAACCGAAGGTTAGCCAGTCCAGTTGATTAGGTTAGCCAGTAGATTACCGTCACGTGGTTTTTTCAGACCTATTCAAAGATGAAGACATACCGACAGAGTGTGAAGTATTGTTTGGATCGGAACACATGAGTGGTGGATTTGTGGATCAATACCCTGGTTGGTAATTCTTTTCTTATTTTTTGCATAACTTTTTTCTTATTTCTCAGATATGTGCAAAAAGGAACCTTTTATTTAGAGTCATCCATCTTTTCCACCTTCGCTGCCGCTGCACAAATTGAAATGGATAAACCAACCGAGTTATTCAACAGTAGTGCAGTTCTATTCAGTTTTAATAGCTGGATCAGAACTTGGAGTAGTAGTTTTTGGAATATTTATGGGTTTGGAGCTGGCTGAAAATAACCCAGTCCGGATATCAACTGACTAGTTTGCGGTTCGGTTTTCCAGGGACCCGGTTTTTCAATGAATTGTCCAGTTAGGGGTTTTCTGGTCAGCTAACCTGCATCTATGATTTTCTGAAATTCGTGTTTCATAATTCATATCATAATAGTATACTGTGATGTACGCGTTATCAAAATGCATGCGTCATTAAATTTTGGTTTGTAGGTTCCCTTTACAACAGTGAAAGCGGTATGATCAAAGGCGAGTTGATTGAACAAGAAGAGGATTCAAACGAGCAAAATAAGAAAAAAAAGAGAGGGACCGGTAAGTTTTTTTTGAATTCGATATCTAAACGGTTTTTGTGACCTATCCTGTTTTGGAAACTCTTTTTTGTTACCTAGGTAGGTAACCGTAAGGTAATCTAATACAAAACCGGCTACCTTTTAGTTTTACCTAAAACTAGGTTTTCTGTGTTAGTTTTAATGGTAACCGGATTTCAGCTTCCGGTTACTTTCCGGATATGTACTCAGATAACTTGAATAACAGTTACCGAAAAAAGGTTAGTGTCACCTAAAATTCCGGTCAATTGTAGAATGGTACAAGTTTTTCTCCCTTTTTACTGAAGTATCCTGGTTGTGTCGCGACAAGCGATAGCGATAAGTTGTGAGTTGCGTCAACCGTACGTCCTGGCGCATTCTTTGTGCGCGCGAAGTTCGGTAATGACTGAGTATTCAATGCGCCCCAGGCTAATAGCCAGACATGGGGAGGCTCCTTTTTGACTGCATTTTTTTAGGACGTTTTATGTTTTTTATCGATTGATAAAACAACGTCCCATGTGAGGAGGAAAAATCTCCCCGGTTTACCTTTTCTCGTAAGGAATATAATGTCATGTTGTGAGTGATCGAGGGGAATGTGAAGAGTAGAACATGGACACGACCCTAATACCTATGACTTGAACATATTAATTAACGTGCACTAACTTAACTCATGGTTTAGGTAGTTTCTTATATCAACAAGGTTATGTGATGTTTTGTGTCTCTTTTGAGACCTCGGAAAAGTGATGTGATGTTTTGTGTCTCTTTTGAGACCTCGGAAAAGTGATGTGATGTCTTGTGTCTCTTTTGAGACCCCGTTGATAGTGGTGTAAGTGATGTCTAGAGATAGACCTGGCGAGTATCCGAGTGACTTGAGGTGATAACATATCTAACATTCGAGTACAGGCGAGTACCGGTAACAAGTGGTTTGCCACGATCTCGAGTAGAATACGTGGTGTCCTTTGGAATGATAGTTATACGCTCAAATAATGTTGTTGTGTTCCCCCTACTTTGTTGTTGTTGACTTGTTATATAAATTTCTCTTAAACCATGTGTTCCTGTACTTTCACGTAGTTTAAACACTATGAGGGTCGTTAAAATTGTACTATTGGGTGTTATCGTGCTTCTGATTCCAACTGAGTACGCAAATGGATATCGGTCCTTGTTATGTGGTTAACCAATTGAACCACCGTTGCATTGTGTATGAGGTCAACTAATGGCCTTATTATTATAATGATAATCACGTACCAGGACACGAAATGGTGCATCGGCAAAAGCGATAACATTAGGCTAGAGTAAGAGTGGAACACGGAGAATACCCTGCCCCAGTGAGAAAGGGCGCGAAAGCGGTGAATATGAAAAGTAATCGATGGGAATACGGCGAGTTGTGAGAGCGAATAATTATTGTTTCCGTGATATGTAATGCTATGTCTACATTCTTGCTTATTTTCTACTGTTAACCGCATTTTGTATGAATTTCGCTTGTGATTGGTGTCTATTCTGCGATTTTTTAGTGTGAATTTACAGACTTGGTGAACAAAAGCAGTGAAGAATGGTCAACGGAAAACAATCCAAACTAGCAAGGAAAGAGGAAAAGAAAGTTCTTCGACGGTTTGAGGACGTCTTATCGCGAGCAGGATTGCCGGACGACGCTTTTGTGAGTTAAAGTATAATAATGTGATTGAGTAGATTACCAAGAAGTCTCCGAGTGAAGTAAATTCATTTATTGATTTATTCAGGAGGTGTCGCAAGGCGCCCAGGGAGACAGCGAAAATGGGACGGAGCCGAAGGAAAATGGTGGTGCGAATGACCAGGTTGGTGTGGATTACATGATATTGGATGAGTAAATTTTATTAATGTGAAAGCAGACTGTGATATGTGATAATGAGACAATAATGACTGTTACAGCACGTCATTATAGTCATTAGAAGAGGTCAAGTGAAAAGTATCATTAGATAATGTCACCATGCTCCGTTATTAACGAGTTGCATCATAACTACTATATAACCTATTGAAATGACTGTAGCCATTGTTTTAAATAACAAAGCTAGTGCTAAGATGTGACTAATTAGAGTTTTCATGCGAATTTTATGTGAGTGGATTTTAATTTTATGTGAATTTTGTGTGATTTTATGGGTGTGATGGATTTCAGCAGAAAGAGGAAACAGTGAAAGAGGCGGAAGATCCCAACAAGCAAGATCAGGTGGAAGAAAGGATGGAGGAGGGAGAAGTGACGGAAGATGATATTCTATATCAGGTTGGTTATCGGTTATAATTATGTGTGAGAGTGATTTGACGAAAAAGTGAAATATGCCGCCTAGGTGAAGCGAATTTTATCCATATTTCAGATGGGAGCAATCCTTTATTCTTGCTATTGACGTGATATTGTTCGGTGATGTTTTTATGTATAATTTTCTGGCTGTGAGCGTGATGCGTAGATTTCAGGAATTTAACCGGGGAGAAATGGGAAAACTTTTATTGATTATGTGTGGAAGTGAGGAGTGTTAATGTGAGAGTAAGTATTATTGATTATGTGTGAAAGGGAAGAGAGAAAATAGGCTACTTGAATAGGAATTTACCAAATGAGAGTTCAATATGATTATAATCAGGACTGTGTGAGTGATACTAATAATATGGAGCTAATTACTATCTGAAGTATGTAAGCAGGAATGTGTGTAAGTGATACTAATATGACGTAATTAATTATTAACTGAATTCTGATATTGATATGTAGTATCGGTATCAAAGGGATTTCTTGTTGATCAGCATAAATTGTGATTTACTACTAGTAATACACCCTGGCGTAGCTCATTGATTGTTGTTTTGTGAATGAGAGGAAATTTAGCACTTTGTCGAATAACTAGGAGCAGTGTTCGTGTCTATTAACGCCCGAGACGAGGTGACCAGGTTACATCAAAGGTCAATCGTTATTAATGTGTCGTATTAATTGAACATTTGGTACACGTAGTTTATCAAATGTAATTGTGATGGTGTGAGCGATGCGTGTTCTACGTTTAGCAAACACAATAGGAATATTTTTTTTGAGTGCTAGGATAGGGAGTCCCTTGCGCTAAGCTACAATAACTCAACGTTGGTTATATCCCAGGCGCCGACTGATGATGGGTCGGAGCTCTCGCTTTAGTGAATGTAGTACAACATTTATACATCATTTCTTCTGAGTAAACAAGCAATAACTGTGAATTAGACGTATGGTGATTCAGAGAGTGTGAACATATTTTATGTGTGATTGTGTGTGCCGGGTGGGGAATAGTGTCCCAGTGCCGTGTGAGTGGACAATAATAGGTGTTTGGAGTATGCTACGGGTACAACGCCTCATTATTTGTCAGTAGTGAAAATTTACCGAGGGGGTAAAAGTGCCGTGTGTATCAGAGAGGTGGGTCGACTCTCGTGATAGGGTTGTTTTGTGCCGCGATTCCAAAAAGTGCCGTGTGTATCAGAGAGGTGGGTCGACTCTCGTGATAGGGTTGTTTTGTGCCGCGATTCCAAAGTTGTGTGTTTATCGAGTTAGTCGATTCCTTTGATATGGTGATTGTAGGCGACTAACTGGATGTTCGAATAAGTGAATGAACTATGGCGAGGTACCAGTCTATAGACCCTTGCTTTAATTTGTTCTTTGTGTGTGAGTGCGATGAAGAAACGAGAGGGAGGTATCATTGTACTCAAGATGATTTTATGGAAACATTAGCGGTAGTGTGGGGTATACTTCGAGCACGACCACTGTGTCTGGTTTGTCACTAATGAGTGTATACCGTAGTTAGGTGTTTGTGTGTAAGTGAGATGGGAGATAGGGTACGTGAGTGAGTATTGATGTGTGTGATAGGGTCAACTAATCCAGTGTCTGTATGTCTATCGGTGTGCCTGTGAGTACGTGACGCGAGCGGTCGCGATGCGTCACTTCGTGAGACGCGAGCGGTCGCGTAGCGGTTGTATCCTGAATCAGGGTTACCGTAACCCAGTGTATGTACCTAAAATTATTTTACCTAAATTTTTTCGGTACTAGTCATTGGTGATAGGAACTGTGTGATAGGGACAGTAGTGTGGGCTCATAATGTTGTCGATTCCTTCATACAAGTCATCGATAACGCAAGTGTGTAATTCGTTGAAGACTTTAGTGAAAAATGTGACGAATAAATATGAGAGTGAGATCGACAATGATGATGAGTCTATGACAATGAAGGAAGCGAAGAAACATAATCGGGCTATAGATAAGTATCAGACTCAACTGGAGTCTTTAGTGGATAGTGCAGAGAAGAGACATGGTAACGCCCTAGAATATGTGCAACACATAGCGAGCGAGGATGAGAGAGTGCAAGCAGAGAAAGATATAATAGTTCATCTTGATGAACAACGTTATAGTGAGACAGTGGGGAAGGCAGGAGAGACTGTGACATTGTTGTTGGCGAGAAAGATAGAAATAATGGGTATACTGGAAGATATGAAGGACAATTGCAATAACACTTCAGTTGTTACTTCTCCTAGCGTGACTAATGTGAGGCAGGCAGTGAATCCAACTGGACAAATATTCTCGGGTCCAGCACCAACTGTTAATGTACGTGTCCCAAATATTGAGTTGCATGCATATTCTGGCGAAGAGAGTAAGTTTCCTGAATTCTGGGCTTTGTTTAGTGCAGCGATTGATAAGAACAACCGTCTGAACGATTTGGATAGGATGTTACATTTGAAGTCGTTGTTGAAGGGTGAAGCAGCATTAGTCATTGAAGGATTGGAGCCAACCGCAAGTAACTATGAGACCGCATGTGATTTATTGAAGGAAGCGTACGAAAATCCGTGTGAAATTAGGCAAAGTTTGAGTCAGAAGTTGGGTGCAATTAACAAGGCACCTAATACGGTAGGAGATATGAAGGCAGTCCTTTTGAAAATTCGTAGTCTCTGGACACAATTGTCAGGATATGAGAAATGTGAGGATTCTTCTCCTACCAAGGATTTGATAAAGGCTAAGTTTCCTACGGAGGTATTGCGAGAGTTGGCGCGACGGGAGCACAAGGATGTGAGTGTTTGGAAGGTAACTGATCTTTTGAACAATATTCGGGATATTATCAAAGAAGAAGCAGCTGTCAACGTCGTGATGATCAATGCGGGCACGCCGTCAACGACTACTACTACTACATTGGCCGCTACGATTGAGGCCAAACCATCTACAGGATATGGACAGTCGAGACGAGGTCGAGGTCGCGGAGGTGCAGGTAAGGTAGATCGTCCTTGTTCATATTGCAACCGTACAGGCCATTGGGAAGTTAATTGTATTCAGTTTGGTGATGCGAGACAGAGAATGGAAAGAGCGAAGGAGTTGAGACTGTGTTTCAAGTGTTTGAAGCCGGGTCACATGTCCAATGAATGTACTAGGTCTAACTGCAGCAAGTGTGAAAAACCTCATAATGTGTCAATGTGTTTCGCGAATGGAAGTTCAGTGAGTGCCAGTGAGAGAGGGAACCGGGGACAGAGAAGACAACACGGTAATGGGCGACCTGGTAATGTTAATATGGGTCAGCGAGGTGGTAACAGTGATTCATGGTCGGGGCACGCACCGTTCCAACATAGCGATGGAACATGGTATGCACCGATTGAGCAATTCAACAATTCTGTTCAAATTGGATCTACGATGCGATCGCAGAATCAATCTCCTTTTCGGTGTGCCCAAACAACAATAGACCGTCATAAAACTGGTGAGGCGTCAACTCCATTTCCTCCTACACCGGATAGCGACATGGTAAGAACAAACGTGAGCACTAACTATGAGACTTGTAATGTAATCAATCATGCGCGTAGCGGTGAGTCCTCTGTATTAATGACAGCATTTGCGATTGCGGTGAACCCAGACACAGGTGAGGAGACAGAAGTGACAATAATGTTTGATACGGGCTCGCAGTCATCGTTTATCAAGAGAGAAGTAGCAGGTAAACTGAATCTACGATCTCAACTTTCCAGGAATCTGACAGTTATTGGAATGGGAGGTCATAGAAGTATAGTTGAATCTAATTTAGTATCTCTGCAATTGATGTGTGATACGGGACATGTTTCGAATATTTGTTGTAATACTCAGGATGTTATCACGTCACCATATTGTATGTCATCGTTGTCCACAGTAGACAAGGAAGCAATCCAGAAATTGTATCCTAGTTTCAAAGGTAGTGACAGCAAGAGGGTGGAACCATCGGTATTGATAGGAATTGATCAGTTTTGGAATCTAGTGAATTGGAATATTCCACCGTTGACACTACCTTCTGGATTAACCGTGGTTTCTACACTGTTTGGTCCAGTTATTTCAGGAGTGAAAGGTGAGCAAGATGTGGTTGAGAGTGTCAGTTTGCATGCGAGTGTGGTAGACTATGATAATATCTGGAAGTTTGAGTCACTGGGCATAAAAGATGATCCAGACCCCGGGTACGATGCGAAAGTTGATGAAAAAGTAGTGAATTTTTTCAAGGAAACAGTAATGGAGAATGACGGACATTCATATGTGAGATTTCCTTACAAGGAGGATCACCCGCACATTTCGGACAACTATCCTCTAGCGCGAAGACGTCTAGAATCCCTGTTGAATTCGTTGAGTTCTAAACCGGAATTAGCCAAAAACTATGACGCAATCTTTCAAGAACAACTGAGTACGGGAATTTTAGAGGACTGTCCAGATGAACCGTCCGGGGATGTAGTTTTCTATATTCCTCATCAAGCTGTTGTGAAACCTGGTAGCAACACGACAAAAGTGAGAATCGTACTGGACGCGTCAGCTCATATGACCGGACAGATCTCATTGAATGACGCGTTGCACCCAGGTCCAACCATTTTGCCTGACATAACTGGAGTGATTTTGAGAGCAAGAACACACAAATTTCTAATATTATCGGACATTGAGAAAGCTTTTCATATGGTGAGGTTACAGGAGTGTGATAGGGATGCGGCGAGAGTGTTATGGCTGAAGGACCCTACTTTACCTCCGACTATGGAAAATATTCGTAAATTGAGATATGCGAGAGTTCCTTTTGGTGTTTCTTCTTCTCCGTTTTTGCTGGCGATGACAATAGTTCACAATTTGTCAAAAGGAGACGAGAAAATTGGTTGTTCATTATCGAGAAACCTCTATGTTGATAATTTAGCGGTCGGATGTGAGTCTAGTGATGAAATTCTCGAGAGCTATAAGTTCACCAAGCAAGTTTTCTCGGAGATGCGTATGAATTTGAGAGAGTTTTCGACTAATGCGAGTGGAGTGATTGAGAGAATACCGGTAGCAGATCGCGCCAAAGATTGTGTGAATAGCAAACTGTTAGGGATTTCTTGGAACACAGTGACTGATAATTTGTCTATTTCACCGACTTTGAAGGAGCCAGAGGTTATAACTAAGAGGGAAGTCTTGAGCGAAACAGCAAGTACGTTCGACCCACTGGGAATGTTAGCACCTGTTTTCATACGCGCCAAGTTATTCATGAGCCAGTTGTGGAGAGAAGGGAAAAATTGGGATGATATTTTGGATGAGAAACAGTCAGCTAACTGGAAGGAAATAGTGAGAGACATCAATTTAGCCGGAATGTCAATACCTCGCGTGATAACAACTAGGAGTCCTGACGCGAAGTATTATTTGTCTGTATTTTCGGATGCATCGGAGAAAGCTCTAGGTGCGTGCGCCTACGTACGGACAGTCTACGGTAACGGGATAAGAACATGTAGACTGGTGATGTCAAAAGCGAGAGTGAATCCTTTGGCGAAAGCATCAGTGCCTCGACTAGAGTTGACTGCGTGTGTAGTAGCGGTTAGGTTGGCCAAGTATCTAGTCGAACAACTAGACCTGAAATTCGAGCAAATTGACTTTTTCTGTGACTCACAACCAGCATTGTACTGGATTTTTTCCAAGCAACAACTGAAGGTGTTCGTAGCAAATCGTGTGAAAGAGATAAATAGTGTTCGCAGTCAGTGGAGTGAGAGAGGTATCGAGTCTAGGATGTACTATGTGAAGTCGGAAGAGAACTCTTCTGATTGCATTACTAGAGGTGTGAAAGCGGTTGAGTTACAAGATCACATATGGTGGGAAGGACCGAAGTGGTTGAACAGGGGTGAATCTCAGTGGCCTACCAACGAGTGGAACAGTGAGAAAGAGGTTGAGGACAATGCAGTGATGGCCGAAGTTCGTGCTAACATTGTTTGCGTTGGACCAAAACACAAGTCAAGTATCCCTTTTGAACGAATTGGTTCCTATGAGAAATTATTGAGGGTGATGAGAAATGTGCTCAAATTTATTGGTAGGAGAGTGTACAACCGAGTGAGTGAGGTTCAGAAAGCTATGTTGAGTGAATGCATTCCAGGTGTGAGAGAGATAGCGGAAGGATGTAGCGGAGTGAGAGAATTATGTGTGACGGAATATATAGTTGTGAGAGAACATCAGCGAGAGGGTAAACTGGATGAGTTGATGAGAAGAGGTAATAGAAGTGATGTGTGGAAGGATGACAGAGGAATATGGAGGTTTAGAGGTAGATTGGGTAACGCTAACCTCAGTGAGAATGCAAGACAGCCTATGCTGTTAAGCAAAGACCACGCACTCACTACGATGATTATGCGAAAATCACATCTAGAATGTATGCATGGTGGTAAGGAAATGACAATGGCGGTATTGAGGCGCAAGTTTTGGGTTTTTGGAGGGAAAAACACGCTAGTTGCGATTTTACGGAGATGCATTAACTGCAAGCGTTTGAATGGTAGACCTTTCCAGTACCCTAATCCACCACAATTACCGGTTGAAAGAGTGCAACGCAGTAGACCGTTTGAAAACTGTGGGATTGACTATGCTGGCCCGTTTGTAGTGAGAGAAACCATTGCAGGACAAGTGAGTGAGAGAAAGGTGTGGATTCACATACTTACGTGCTTAGCGACAAGAGCAGTACATATTGAGCTAGTTGGTGACAATTCAGCGAAAGAGTTTATTTGTTCAATGAGACGATTCTTTGCGAGGAGAGGTATTCCTACCACTATCACATCTGATAACGCGAAAACATTTCAGTTAGGTGAGGTAGTAGTGAATGAGTGTTTGATGGTTGATCAGAAAGCTACAGAGATCGCGGATTATTTGCTAGGTAAGCGAGTGGATTGGCGTTTTATCACACCATTGAGCCCATGGAAAGGAGGTGTATACGAGAGAGTAGTGGGCTTAACCAAGAACTGTTTGTACAAGACGGCGCGGAACACTGTACTGACTTTCAGAGAGTTTGAGACATTGTTGTGCGAAGTAGAGAGTGTATTGAACAATCGACCGATTACTGCTACCAGCAATGATGCACGGGATCCAGTAGCAATTTCTCCAAATGATTTGATGGTGAAATCAGCAGCTCCCTTGATAAACAGCATAGTACTGCGCGAAAGTGATCCTTCTTTTCAAATCACAGTGTTGGAAACAAAGGAGCAAGTGTGTGAGTAGATGTTTTCTGCTAATCAGCGACTGAATTCCTACTGGAAGGTGTGGAGTGACTGTTATTTGAATGAACTGAGAGATAGACAAAAATCATCAACTAGAAAGAAACTCCATTCCGAAGCAAAACCAGGAGTAGGTGAGATCGTTTTACTGACAGATGAGCAGTTGAAAAGGGGTCTTTGGAAACTAGCTGTTATTGTGGATTTGCACCCGGGACAGGATGGTGCGCTGAGGACTGTATCTGTGAGAACAGGCAATGGCAAGGTAGTCAAACGCTCAGTGAACCATCTGGTACCTTTGGAGATCAAAGCGGTGGAAGAGATGACGGGAGAGAGTGAAAATGTGGAGGGTAGAGTTATGCCAAGTCGAGAAGCGAAGAAAAATAAGAAATACTGTGAGGAAGAAGGAGAGGAAGAGTGAGAAGCATAAATATAGGGAGAGAGTGATGAGGGACGAGAGTGAGGTAATAAGATTGGTGTGAGTAGTATTTTTTGTTTATTATTTACCGTTGCGTGTATATATATATATATAGGTTTGTAATGTGAAGGGGGAACAGACAGTGTTATTGTGACTTATTGTGATTGTTTTTTTTTGTGATCCTGTTATTGCGATTGTAAATATTCCAGGAGCCGACGCTGGAAGGACCGGAGTATGTCTGCGTGGAAAGACGCGAACTGCAGACAATAGCGAGAGGAATCCAAGAAATGGGTGACAACCAACTTGAAATTATCAAGTTTCTGAAAACGGTCATGCAACGGCAGTCCAACTTGCTGGAATACACGGCGAAGAACGATGATCAAGTAGCGAAGCAGCTGACGGAGATACTGGCGAAATTGGCACAGGTGAGGATTTTATTCCGGAATTGGTGTTTGAAAGAGGGATTCGATTAACCGGATGATGGATTTTTGATAAGGATAAATCAGAAAGTAATGTATGTAATTGTGAGAGTTGTTCGTTTTTTTGGGGGGGGAGGAAGCTGACTAATTCCTAATAGTCAGCGAGTGATGAGGCGAGTATGTGATCGGTTGTAACAGCCACCAACGTAATTTGGTTACAGAATCCTGCACCGCGAACTGATCAACCCTGTTGCTCTTCTTGGGCACCTACGGGACCCCGGAATGCTCAAACCCCGGTGAAGAATGGAAGCGGTGGAACCCCCGCGAAACGGCGATTCCTGTCAAGCGACCGACGAGAGATGTTCCGATGTGTCTATTGCGACTGCTCTGATCATTCGTATCATGATCAATGCTTCCGTTTCCGACGTGTGGGTGAAAGGATTGCGATTTTGAAGAAGAAGGGTCTTTGTACCGTCTGTCTGGCCCGTGACCATCCTGGAGCCGCCTGCCGCAGCCTTCTTGGCACCCCGAGGAGATGTCATCATTGCCATGAAGAAAACGCTCATCACTCCAGTTGCTGTCCGTCTGATGAGCATCGCGATCGTTTGGACGCTCTCCGAGAGGAGGATTTCAAGAAAAATTAAGGTATGAGTAAGTTAGTGCACACATTATTCTTACTTTATATTAATTTAAATTCTTACTTTATACTAGTTTAAGTCGTGGGTTGTGGGGAGTGTCGCGACAAGCGATAGCGATAAGTTGTGAGTTGCGTCAACCGTACGTCCTGGCGCATTCTTTGTGCGCGCGAAGTTCGGTAATGACTGAGTATTCAATGCGCCCCAGGCTAATAGCCAGACATGGGGAGGCTCCTTTTTGACTGCGTTTTTTTAGGACGTTTTATGTTTTTTATCGATTGATAAAACAACGTCCCATGTGAGGAGGAAAAATCTCCCCGGTTTACCTTTTCTCGTAAGGAATATAATGTCATGTTGTGAGTGATCGAGGGGAATGTGAAGAGTAGAACATGGACACGACCCTAATACCTATGACTTGAACATATTAATTAACGTGCACTAACTTAACTCATGGTTTAGGTAGTTTCTTATGTCAACAAGGTTATGTGATGTTTTGTGTCTCTTTTGAGACCTCGGAAAAGTGATGTGATGTTTTGTGTCTCTTTTGAGACCTCGGAAAAGTGATGTGATGTCTTGTGTCTCTTTTGAGACCCCGTTGATAGTGGTGTAAGTGATGTCTAGAGATAGACCTGGCGAGTATCCGAGTGACTTGAGGTGATAACATATCTAACATTCGAGTACAGGCGAGTACCGGTAACAAGTGGTTTGCCACGATCTCGAGTAGAATACGTGGTGTCCTTTGGAATGATAGTTATACGCTCAAATAATGTTGTTGTGTTCCCCCTACTTTGTTGTTGTTGACTTGTTATATAAATTTCTCTTAAACCATGTGTTCCTGTACTTTCACGTAGTTTAAACACTATGAGGGTCGTTAAAATTGTACTATTGGGTGTTATCGTGCTTCTGATTCCAACTGAGTACGCAAATGGATATCGGTCTTTGTTATGTGGTTAACCAATTGAACCACCGTTGCATTGTGTATGAGGTCAACTAATGGCCTTATTATTATAATGATAATCACGTACCAGGACACGAAAGGTTGCGCTGTGAGAGATTACATGTATTGGGGTGGTGACTGGCCTATAAGAAAACAATTAGGTTGTCGTAGCAACATTGCAGCCGGTCGGCAGGCTGGTTGTTTGTTTGCTTACAGTTCGACACTTTTGTGTTTATTATTTGATAGTAGCTCCAATACACTGTCAGCTTGCGCCTATCTAAACTATTCGGCAACCAGGAAAACTCATTCAGAAATAAAACTCATTAAAGTATATCTCATTCAAAAATAAATCTCATTAAGTACATGAACGTAGTGAAAGGCAAAAATCAACTTTCGAATTTTTTGGCATTTTTGAATTCCTGACTAAAAATAAGTTAATGAGTTTCCATTCTCAATGAGTTTTCCAGTAATGAGTTTTATTTTTGAATGAGTTTTACCTGGTGCCAAACTATTCAAGTTCTTTCACTGATTATAATTGCACTATTAATAATGGAACATTAAAAGTTATAAGTTAAAATACTTATTCACTGCATCTGCAATGTATTCAGACATACCATTCACTGATCAAGAGTACGCTCGACATCTTCTCACAGTGCAGAATAAAATCTCAGAAATCTGCCGAAGAAGTGTTACTAAGGTTGGTTAATGTTTCACTTGTTTTCATGATAATTCATCAAGTTTCACTGAATATGTGTTCAAAAATTCGGTTCATCATGACAGAGACCCCATTACTGTGACTACCGGTGGGACTGTTGTGGTTTGCTAGTTACCAATTCTTTGAGACATTAGTTTCATTTGTTGAGGGTTTGTATTCAACTCATATTAAGATTTGGTCCCAACTAACTTACTCGATGTGCAACCCAGTTCGTAGGAATATGTGAAATTTACAATTCTTTTGGAGATAATCACAGAAAGATACTCTGATTGTGTGATAAGGTGCACGTATGCCATGAACTCAAATATATTTCAGATGGTCGTTTTATCAGTGAATCAAAATGGATCTTTGAAATGTTTTGGATACTCCAAGTTGACTGCGGCTGTTCTTCGCTCCAACCTGTACGACAAAATAGAGTTTGCAAGAGACGAAGCAGGAAATGTTGTCGATTTCCCATCAGAGGTAAGAAAATAGGGTGGATATAATCGTTCAGAAGTAATGGCAGTTGTGTGATTACGCTCATAATTTAACAGTCTACAAGAGCAGTGTACACTGTGAAAAAGGAACAGTTGACAAACACAATTTCGAGCTTATTGCCATTTTGAAGCTGATCAACATGTATATTTTGAAGCTTATTGTGAAGCTGATCAACATGAGCTTAGGTTGACAGTATTGTATTGTGGATTGACGGACGTGAATCTATAAAGGTACTATCTCCATGAAGAAAAACTGTGGGATTACGTCAAAATCGGGCTTTTAGCCTAATTGGATTTCAAGTTTTGGTAGTTCAAGTCATTCAAGTTTCGATAGTTCAAGTGAGTTCATAAGTGTCAATGCAGGATCCTGTCGCTTTCCCTCAGCTGAAGACGTATTCAGAAGTGCAGCTGAAAGAGTTACCTAGAGAAACGCTCAACAGGCTTCTACTCGTTATACAGACGAGTTTGAATGTGGATGATAGAAAGCACCTCTATAGGTAGGTAGAGACACAGGTAGAAACATTTTACTGCTAAATAAATAAAGTAATTGCATTCTTCCCGTTTATCTCAAGAAGGGTGCGTCCACCGTTTTCATTCGCACACCAACGCTTCAGATATTTAGGGGAAATTCTGATTCTAAAATGGTTCAATATAATCTGGCTCATGATAGTACGTTTCAGGTCGCATAAAAATGAAACCCTCGAGACACCCTATTATTGGCCCCCTCGTGTGGATTTTCGTAGCCAGTTCGGCAATGAAAATATATTGGTTCAGAAACAAGAACGTAAGCTGTTTATAGAGTTTTGTTCAATTTTCTGTTTTAACGTTGTGGGCGTCTTCGAAGTGTAATTTCTCTCTGCTACAATTGTACAGTATATCATTCGGCGAATCAGTCCTCTTTGTAAGTTTTATGAAAACGAATTGAGTATGACGATCCTGAGAAAGAAGAGATAAACTGGTCATCTTGCTATTGCATATGATATTATGTATTCTAGGTGGTATCTGTTTCGAAAACAGAAGACAAGCCTTGATGTATATCATCCAGTATATGCTGGAAGTTTATCGTGAAAAAGTTTGGAGTGCGCTCGGAGTGGATATAGAAGGTAGAATCTTATGTTTTTTCCTGTATGTCTCACTCAAGTTTAACCATATATATTTCATTCGTATGATTCGATACCTCTCGGATTCCAGATGGGCACAAAGTTCTGTTAGACAGTCATATTGTTTGTGCAAATCAATATTATGGAGGTCAGTGTTAACACGACCTGATGTGAACTTTTTTCACGTATGCTGACGCAACACTGTTTGTCTTGTTGAATGTTTCATGTTACAGGAGAAGGTGTAGACGTAGAGACAGAGACGGAAACAATTTCGAAATCTATTTGCTGTCAAACAGAGACAACTGGAAACACTGCCACAAAGGCACAGCCACAGAGGTCGGTTTCTCATGTGAAGGGTGCAATTTTATGTTTTGTTTTCATAAGGGTCATGAAAATTGACCGAAAAGTTCGGGTAGGGCTACGATTTTACGTACGCCAGTAAGGCGTTTCTAGTCTTATGGAGAACCCGTTCATTTTCTATCCATATAATTGAAACATCATGGTTTCGCATCAAAAATCGGCTAATTTTTCAGATATTTCAGATAAAGGTTGTCCGTTTTTCCAATTTTTCTGACTGTTCTGAGATCTTTGCTGAAACCTGAGAGTTTGAGCGTTGTTTATATTGTTTCTTTTCTTGATTCCGCTCGTTCCAGGGCAAATTCCTATCACTTCCGTGTCAAAGTGGGAGGACAGAAGTTCGTTTGCGCCTGTGACCCGAAATTGCCCAAAAGTGCCGAGCCTGTGAAAGTACGTTTCTGCGCATCTTGTAGTGTACGTACACACACACTATGCTCGGAGATAAAATGTCATATCTGCGGATATTGCCCTCCTAAGGGTTGACTCTTTCTTTTGATTTGGTTAACTTAATTACCAATCGGCTACTTTCCGCCATATTTAGATTCCAGATTGGACTGTTTTAACTTATAGACATCTGTTCTGAGTTGTAGACATCTGTTCTGTTATAGACTACATGTTATGATGTTGCTGACTTAAGTTTACCTATGTTAGTGAACCTTTGTCAAAAAGTTGCATTTTCAAAATCGTTGTTATCAATGTGGTTGTTGTTGCTTTATGATCTCTATTTCTGTTCTTGTTGTCGTATTTTCATTGAACTGTTTTCATAGATCAACATGATACTAAATGCGCTTCGAATATGGAATAAATAAATACTTAGTGTTTTCGGTCTTCAACAAGATTTCTTCATTGAACATGGGTTACACTTTGTATATGTGTTGGATCAAACGGTTTTAAGTTATATGAATAAGTTTGGTGAACCAATAATAAGGTAAGTGCGTGGAGCATCTACATCCGGCTGAATACTGTCGCATTCCACAGAACATCTATAATTTCGTAATGTAACAAAAAGGAAAGTGTTAATGTAAAACTAGTTCAGTGGGAGACGCTTTGGGGGTAAGATCTAGTAACAGAATGCTCCCCTTGAGTGGATTAAAGTCATTGTATGAACAGTTATGCAAAAGCTACAGTAACCCAAAACTAGCCCGTGAAGTTAAAGTTCAAAAACTCAATAAAACCGTTCTACGAGAGTTTTGGAAAAGGATTTTTCCATCGTTGCACTCCCCTGAAGTGCCAGAACAGTTATAAACACTTTTTGGAAATAAGTTTTTTTTTTCGAATTCGACTGATTTATTGTACTGGAAATCGTGCTGAAGGAAGTCATCTCTACCTAGGACATGCCCAACCTGAAAAAAATTGTTGCACACATATATATCATCGTTCAGTTGAAATTTCTTGGGTTTACCTCAAAAACTCTTTACGCAGTGAGCCAGAAGGCTGTTTTGTGGAAGTGTCAGATGGCACAACCCTACCAAACACGCGATACGTGTGGTGAGCAACATTTACAGATTAACACTCTAAAACAAACATGAAGTATCGTTTTGAACTATTATGCACACATTCTGTGTCTTTTCATTGTGTTGATAATCAAACCACTCTCATTGTGGTTGTTCACAGCCTTTCCATGCCGGCCTTAGTAACAAATGGCTGCAAATCGGAAATAATATCCTAAATCATGGATCGTAAATCATATTTTATTACCTAAATGATACGTTTCAGTCTCAGACCACCATCCCACAAATAATTAACATGATTAGAACGGTTTTCAAGTTTCCTTCTGAAAATATCGGCCACGACACATGTGTCATGATTGTAGGATTGTGCCGTCTGACTCTTTAATAAAACAGTGTTTTCGCTCACTGAGGAAATAGTTTTCGACGAAAACACTAGATATTTGAACTGAACAGTAATTTATATGTGACAAACAAGTTTTCGTTGATTGTGAGTTTTCTAGGCTGAGCTGACTCTCTTGAGCACAGTTTGTAGCACATGTGTGCAAAAAAATTGGTCAAGTTCAAAAAATTATTTTTTTTGAAAGTTACCTAGGATTGTTCACGTGCTCCAGCTAAGTACAATAATTGAAAAAAAAAACTGAAAAATAATCATCTACAGAGACTTTCAAAACTTTTCTCGTTCCTTACCTCATTGGGGGATTACGGTAGTTTCGGAAGTTTACTGTAGGACAGTGCACCGTTATGATGAGAATACAAGTATATGCCACTCTCTACAAATGCGAGCTCTGTATTTGATTGTTTAATCCATAGAACACTTAAGAAATACCCATTTCTAGACCGTTTTCACTCACTCAAACTGTGTGTTGATACCACTGAGGCAAGCGCGTTTTTCCGGAGCGGCAAACATGTAGCTCAAATATAAGAAACTCGAGTGAAACACCATGGTTGTTCCGGAATATTACTTTGTGAATGACCCTGAACTACTTGTAGAGCTTTCATAAAGTTTACAATGTACTTTAGTTTTCGTTCAGGTTTCGATGCGCAGGAATAAGAACAAAGATTCCTTTGACTTTAGCAGAAGAAACCGAGATATTGGTCGGCAGAGAACACAGCCAGAACCACCGAGAGTCCGAGGGAGGCCTGTTCCCAATGATTTTGCTGTGAACCATTGTGAGTTGTTGACTGCCGTAAGCAATTCATCATTTCTATGTCTAGTACCCATATTTCCTGAAAACGTATTTTTCAGCGGATGACTTGAATGGCCCCATCCTGGACCCTGGAGTTGGCGCAGAGGAGATGGATAAACGGTATTACAAAGTTTCAATGACCTTCTGAACAAAACTATGTGTACTAATTTCTTTGAATTGTGTTTTTCAGGTTGTTGGCGGAGTCCGTCGATACTATCAGAAGAATGCAATGGCACTGGTTATTTCAAATTGAAGGTATGTTCATACATGGTCAACATCACGAACTATTAGGATGTATTGATTATTTTTACGACGGCGTTCAAAGTCGGCGTTAATAGTGAAAACATACGTATTGATTGGGGCCGGCGTTAACGCCAATAAAATCGATGCGTATGTTTTCTTCACATTAACGCCGGCGTTAAACGCCGACGCAAAAAGTTTGAAAGCGGCCTTACATGTGAAAAGTATCGGTGCCGAGTTAAAAATTGATCGATTTTACAAAACAAACGGTGAATCCTCAAAAGAAATTCGACGAGAGATGCCGAAACTTTGGCGGTGAATGGTCACGGGTATTATACCAGAACACAGAAATTGATGAACCACAGTAATATGAGCAATTGTAGATGAAGTTCACGTGGTGATGGCAAGTGCTGACAGGAACAAATTGCCAAAACATCTATCCTCGCTCACAGCAAAATACGTGGATGTACGCTTCAAAACAATCGACGGTATGTACTTCGACTCAAAACTTTCCACCATCTTTTCACTATCATGTCTGATTAAATCTGAAAAAGAAAACGTTAGTAGAATAAAGAATAATACCCACTTAATGTAGTAAAGTAGAATAAAGAATACAAGTTAAATATTTCAAGTTATAAGTAAGGAAAGGTGAGATAATGAAAAAAGGCAACTGACAAGCATACTGTGCTAGTTCTGAGAGAGCTACTGTTGTCTCTCAGCGCTCAGCCAAGTTTGGTTGTCAAGTTAGCCATATCACTAATTCATGAAATGAACTGTTTTTTTTCAGACCTACCCGTACCAATCTGCTCGTGTGATGAAGACTCGACCAGAAAGAATAGCATAGAATCAATGTCTGAGGCTACGGCTACGCTTCATATAGCGAATTGGGCTAAAGACGAGTGCTATCATTGCTCTCAAGTTAGGCTGCTATATAGTCCTCACCAATTTCATGCATCTGTCACTAATGCATTGAATGTACAAGAAGTTTTCCCACCCACCAAGTTGAAATGTGTGGACCCGAAGACTCCCCAACTCACCGGTGTCTGGGCTGCTAACCGAAAAACGGTGGGAGTGATAAGGACATACAAAAATGCACCTCCTACATGCCACTCCTGCGGAAGTACGAATTGCGACCACATCACTGCAAGGTTCGTTAAACCAGCTTAACAGTGATAATATGAAGACCACTGAAACACAATTTGGCATCAGAAAATACGTACTGACAACACAACGGCTCATTTCACATATAACTCCACATTGCTTCTGAATGAACTTTCCATTTTTCACTTCGTGCACTATATAGCCCACAGGAAACTAAACTATTACTATAAATGATATTATTCAAGTTTCTAAAAGTATAAAAGTAACGATTCTTTGAAAATGAGGTGTTTCTCCGTTAAAAAAACTTTTACTTCACTTCCCGCGCCACGCATTGAACCACCCAACTTCCAGAAAGGCCTGTCAGGAGTCTATCGAGCCTGACTCTGACGAAGAAATAGAAGAGGACGAAGGTGATGAAGAAAGCGTGAACGAAACATATATTGTTCCGAATTGCCCCATAACTGACAGAAATGTTCCCGCTGAATGTGTCCCTCTCCGTGGTACTGATCTGTGTGAACATGGAGGAAGTATGAAGAAAATCCTAAACAGAGGTGAATAATAGAATTAACACTTAAGAACGTAATAAAACTCCGACTGTCCTCACAAAACCTTAACGCATTTAATGAACAGATTCATTTTCATGCATGAAGTGAGGTGATTTTAAAAATTCGCCCGGTGTTCCTATTCCATGACCGCTTTATTGAGTATAATTTCATACCTAATTTAACTGCATGTACTTACAGCAATCACCTGTTTCGACTTTGAAGGAGTGGAGAAGAAAGTGTCCATCTACGATCTAGTGAGCGACTGTCCCGCCCAATGTTATTATGAATTGAGAATGGACGAGCTGACTAATTTTGTCTTTCTCAACGCTTCAACAGCATGCCACCGCCTTTTACTAACAAACTACCGCTCTCTATTGAAGACAAACGCGAATAGTCTTTCTGGCTACCATCGTTATCTTCTTTCAACTGCCGATGTCCGACAAGAGAAAGCTGCGGTATTATCGAAGAGCACCCTGCAGGTGAGAACAAAATCCACTAATAATTAGAGAGAAGTGAAAATGTTATCGTTTAGTAGAAGTAGAATAGACTCTGCAACTTTCTAGCAAATAAGGGGTAAAATTGTATAGAAAAAATTACTATTCTTCTCCTTGCCCCTGTCTTGTGACTAGAGAATTGTTATAGTTGGGCGCCAAGATGGCGGCTATTTCGGTTGATTCAGAACTATCAAAACCTAGACTCACACAAAAATAACTGCCGTTGCACTTGGAAGTTATTAAGTAACTACTCGGAATGATTAAAATAATTAAAATACTCACTGTCAATAAACAAACTTTGCAGCGTCTGTGGCGGGTATTCTTGAAAAACTCCGTTGAAGAAAGGGACGGATTCGGTTGCCAGAAGTGTGGAGACTTCCCCGAGGTTCTAATATTCGACGGAACTAGATTGGGAGTCAAAAACACTGCCTTGGGTTCGCATGCAGCTCAATTTTCCGAACAGGTAATTTGATAAAAACACCAAAAACCACTTTTGAGAAGATATATTACACCTGACATCTGTAAATCACCACATAACGTGAGTGTTGAAGAATACAGTCCAATTTTGTGAAACAATACTGAAATTCAATGAGACACTGGAGCTACTTACAGCGACTGAAAATTCTATAATTAATGTTCAGGTACATATTTGGATGAGTTTTCTACATTTCTACAGTTTTCCTATCCTATAGTTATAGTTTTTTGATTGATGTGAGTGACTATAGATGAGTTTATTGAAGTAAAATACGTACCTGTCATATATTCCGTGTTGCAGGTTCTTCCTACGATTCCGTACAGCAGAAGAGTATTGGTCAGAAACAGAGACAACCGCAGGCAAATCCGTCTTTATGCTGAAAGTAAAGTTCATTTCGGCGGACTTCGTCTTGTTTCACTGGAAGAAGATATAGCTAATGTACTGAATATTTCTGTCGGTGCAGATCAGATGTGTCTACCAGAATACAAGCGTCTATTGAAGGAGTTTGTGGTCGATGGGTCCATCGCAGCCTCCGTACAAGGCTCTCAGGAAGAAAAACTCCGAAGATGTTGGATGATGTTGATCGACGGTGAAACAGACTTATGGGAAGATCCGACCAAACTACAACTATTCATGCACCATCAGCCCACTTATTATGAATGTTTCAATGAACTGAGAGCGAAAGGTGGAATACCTGATGAAACGAGAAGAGTGCTTGCCAGAATGATGGAGGTGGCCGACTTCACCTATTCCCTACCAACTCCACCTGATACAGCATTTGGACCACCTACAGAAACTATTCGGGATTTCTTTCCGTTGTGGCCCAAGATAAGAGGCGATGGGAGATACAACAAGGATGCCATTGACGCTACAGCTTGTAGCGACAAAGTACAGGGTCAGTGACTATAAGTAGAACGGATGTGTTTACTTTCTACTTACTTACTTAGGATTCATCAACTATTGATGTGGAATCTAATCACTATGAAACAAAAAATTTCTCTGACTCCGTGACCATTAGGTAAATTAAATAAGGGAGAAAGATCCTACTGTCAAATTAGTGATAAAATCCTACGTGGTTCGGCGGTTTTTCACACGTCCCTTTCATGTTGTCTTCAAAATTGAACAAAAAACTAGAGGCTGTGGAGGACGAGTTCATAATGAAAATCGTAAATATGGAATTAATACCAATCCCTCATAAACGTAGGAAGGGGGGTTTGAAAGGTTAATCTGGTAATTGCGATCTAACGATGAAATTTACCTTCAGATGCCCATTATGCGTTGTCTCCCGGCATAATGGTGTGCGCCTGTCCGCATCAAGGGCTGTTTGGATTCAGTCTCCTCCAGTCGGGAGAATCTCCCAAACACGTTATGAAGATAATGCTGGAAAGGTGAATTGATTTGCGAATAATCGAAATCGATGAAGTCTATAGCTCTGAGTTCTGATGTTATGAACCTCTACTGGAGCGTTGAATCAGAATGTACGCATTTGTTTTAAAACTAGACCGTACGCAAAAATCAAATTAAAAAAACTAATACACGAATGTTGTATGCTATGTTAATTGAGCAGATGAGTTGTTCAAAAGTAAACGTAGTAAGAAAAAATCCATCCCGTTGTCTTCAGAGTACCTCATGGTACTCATGGCATACTGAGATAATATTATGTAAAATCTAACACATTTCAAGTGATGTTTATCACAGAATAACACGTGATGTTACAGAATACCTGATGATCGGCTTCCAACAATGGTTTATTATGATAACGGGTGCAAGTTGTTAGAATACGTTTTGTCCAGAGAAGCACTCCGATTCTCCCGAACGAAAATCATTATCGACGAGTAAGTCATGTGAAGAAGCCATGACTTCTTAATTCCTACGCACTCATGATAATTTTATCCCAAAGATGGGAATAAAGAGTTCTTACGAGCCTTATACTTGTCTCACGTCCAATTCTGCTTTTAAGAAACCTCAGCTGGCACTTTGTACGAACAAATCTATAAATTATAACATGACTCACCTTCATTTCACCAGACAGTGAACATATTCAACACATAATAAAAAACAATATTTGCAGCTTCCACTGTAATAATCACGTCGGGTGTTCAATGGAGATCCGTGCAAAGAGCTATAAGTTCAACAAGTCCATGAACCGCACAAACAGTCAGGCAGTGGAGCAACTGAATAGGAAGATCAAGAAAGTCAAGTCATTTGTTCAGTTTCTCAATGTAGACGATTTCATGAGAACCATGGCTATGTACATGTCAACTACATGAAATCGGTCTCAATTTCTTACTATTGTCTTCCTTTGTTGATTCTATGCTATTATTATTGTCTATGCTTGCTTTACTCCATAATTGGGCATTTCACGTACTTTATTAAAGTTATTAGACGTGATTCTCGATACGCTACAATTGAGGATATTGCAAAAAATGAATTGAATATCGCCTTCTATGAATATCTAACCTATGCTCGGAATCAGTTATGAATTTGTTGGTTTAAATGAAATTTTATCCAAAAAGAAGCGTCATAGTTGGACTACAGAGCAGAAAACTACACGCAATATACCAAAAACCCATACACTACACCTATACTACAATAAACAATTGAACAACAAAATAAAGTTATAACAACGTAAAAGATAATGAAGGTTTAATTAGGTACCTGCTCTTTGGTGTAGATGCTAACGTAGTAAACACAAAGTGAAACAAATTAAAGAGATATATAATAAAGATTTATAATTATTAAGTTGGCTCGATGAATATGTGGAAGGTGACCGCTTAGACATCAGCCGTGACGGTCCCGCGACCAAAAAGTGAACGGTTCCGCGACCAGAACGTGACAGTCCCGCGACCTATTTATAAATAGGTTCCGGGACCGTCGCAGACTCGCCGAGTGGTGTTGGGACCGTCACAGATCTCATGCCGCGAAATTCAAAAATTCAAAAGCTGAACATATTCACCACCCTTATTATTGATTTTTCCAGAATTCTAATATTGATTTTCTTTAATCAAAAATATTATAAACCTATTTTTCTGCCAATAACAAGAACATTTACAAGTATACAATTTATTTACATACAAACAATGACAATGTGAATATCTTTCTGTTGATGGTGTTCAGATCACTGTTTTTTTCCTTCATCGTACGATCCATATCTGAAAGTATTGATTAAAGTAATGACATTGAATATAATATGTAGTAGCCGAAAAGAAGACAAAAGGTCTACTTTTGATGAAAAATTCTTAACTTTCACGTGTTTACATCTGAAAATGGCCTACTTTTTGTAGCTTAGTCGGACCTTACTGGGGTATAATTACACAGCTTTATACTATTTCCCCTCGCTAATACCACTGTCAAATCCGCCTTCGTTTGATCCTCTCTCTAACCCTTGCGACCCTAATGTAAAAGTCATATTGGCATCACACAAAAATGTCTCCCCCTTTTAGTCTCCCAGATTATATACCTACAAGCCGTGGGGACGTTGAAATAATGAACATACCTGGTTTATGATGACAGAGGTGGTGCTAAGTAGTTCGGGTCCCTTCTTTGTCTCTTTCACAGCGAAATAAAGCTCCATGCTCCAGACTATTGTTGATGCCGATTCTGAAATGATACACTGTAAAGATAAAACCGGCGTTCTACTACAGTAGCGACACCGTACTACTGCCGGTTTACTGGTAGTGTTACTGCAGTATCGCTAGCCGTAAAATGATAGTAGTACGGTGTCGCTACTGCAGTACAACGCCAGTAAAGCTGTAGTTCCACGGCAGTGAAACAGCAGTACAATTATTTCGAATTATCGAATATAAAACACTTAAAAATTATTTATTTTATAAAACAAAATTTAATTATCCTTTTATGGCCCTTCTAGTATCTAGTCCCCACGTACTAAATACTGAGCTCGCCGTAGAGGTGAAAAGTACCTCAAACTTGGGTAATTAAACCAAACACAGCCAGAAGCCTGCAGAGCAGTCTCCCAGACATCCGTATCTAGTATAGGTATCACATCTGGTATTAGATATCTAGTTCAGTTTTGAAGTTACTTGAGATATATAACCGATTTACTGGTAGTAATCGTCATACAACGTTACCACAAGTTTACCACTGAATCGCGGGACGTTTACGACCATATCACCACAGTTTAACTATTACTACCGTTCTACCAGTGTCTTAACTGTCGGCTAGAAGTTCCTATGTAGAAATCGTCTACTGTCTAAGAAGAAAACTTGCAGCTGAGTTCCAGCATAACTCTTGTTGATCAACGCTCAACATACCTCAGGAGACTCTGGATATATAGTCCAGTGGCCGTATTTTGTAAGCTCAAGTAGCCAAAGTAAGTTACATACTCAAATTTTCAATCGCTTATTTCTGACTCAGCTCTTGATAGTCCTTACTTGTTTGCTCTCAATGGTACCATTTACTTCTTCAAAATAAGCGGAGGGATGTTGTACCATAAATATCAGCAGTTAATAATTTTCCATCTGAAATTTGCTCGAGTAACTTACATGGCTACTTGGACTCACAAAATACGGCCACTGGAGAACTACGGTTTATACCTTACCTAAATATAAGACAAAATTCAGAGCTCACTGATCGGTATTTGTACAAATAGCCTTTAAACATTATTTGAAGAAGTGCAGTCACACAATAAGCACTCACCATAGCTTATTGCTCTCCATGATGATCACTGTGGTGCCAGACTTCTTTCTTAGCACAGCCTCATGATTACATCTGCAATGCCATGTGTAGCGCGATCCAAAATGTCATGAACCATATAATATACATTATACATGAAGTCATCAAGAAAGTTGTCTCATCTAAGAAAGCTGTTTTCAATGAGCATTCTCGTTTGATTATCATGTGATTCATCTGGTTCTGCCACAGTTAACTTGCGAGAAAACTACTCACTCTAGATATAAAAAGCATATGTTCAAAATCAGGACAGTTCTATGCTACTTTAATTCAATAAATATATGAGTATTTGCAGTTATTACAATAGTTATAGGTTGTATAGTTATAAGTTGAAATTTATATCATCTTATCAGTTATTTGTTATGGAAGTATACTAGTTACTCCTAACTTTGACGGTATCATCCTACTCTAATGCAACGAAGTTATGATTATTCTATGAAAAAGGCAATAAAAATAATATAAATAGTAGAGCACTGCCACTCAATGACAGGAACTGTTGACTGACTGATGGCCAATCAATAACATTTGTGATGGTGTGTCGCGCCAATACTATGGTTCCGGGACCGTCGCAGGACTTGTTGACTATGCGAGCCATTCTGCGACGGTCCCGCGACTTTTCAGTGGTGACGGGACCGTCAAAATTTGGCGAAAAGTTCCGGGACCGTATCGGCTGATGCCTGAGGCGCACGCCCTGTTTTTACGCCGCCACTGCACAAAATAATGGGCGTGTCCAAGGGTGTAGTAGAAAGTCGTTTTTTGACTCAGACCCTTTCTGATTTTCTGTCCTCTACTGTTTCTCTGTTGTGTTCTCATTGAATTTCATTAACAGATAGAATATGTTCGGGGAGTTATTGATTCATTGAGAAGTTACTGTTTTTAGCGGGTGCAGGAGCAGTAACTAGCAATTACTGAAATTCAATCCAATGTTTTAGAACCATCGTAAAGAATGAAGTCCAGATCTGAAGTCATTCAAGGTCCAGAGCTGTTTGGTACGATCAATAGAAATGTCGAAGAACTATCCTATGTACAAGTGAACTAGCAATTACTGAAATTCAATCCAATGTTTTAGAACCATCGTAAAGAATGAAGTCCAGATCTGAAGTCATTCAAGGTCCAGAGCTGTTTGGTACGATCAATAGAAATGTCGAAGAACTATCCTATGTACAAGTGAACATCTACGGTACAAAACTGAACGATCTACGAAGGAGAGGAGTAGATGTTCTCAAAATTCTGGTCAGTTGTTTGAGTTCTGGTGTTCAAACAGTGTATGTTGTTATATCTGCAAAAAACGCGCTACTTTCTTATAGAAAACGGGAAATTTTGCCTCGTTATGGTGCAAAATCGTCAATTTTCACTCGTGAAAACCTGAAAACGGACTCCTTCTTCACTTCTTGTCGCATAGTCGAACGGTCGGACCTTTCTGGTGTATGATGGTTTTATATTATATTAAACATCTATTCTCTCATTTTATTTCATCAATCCCCCGTTGCAGAAGGGTTTGGGAGTAGACGAGTGTCTGATGTTAGAGGTCCCACTGCCCCCTTTTAATGACAGGCAAACCGTGAAATTGGGTGGCAGCAGCGGCAACCTGGCACCTTCTACCAGAAAAAGTGTGAGTCACAGTTACAGTTTATTGTTAATTTACAATATTGAGCAATAGTTATAATAAGAATTAGACTTAAAAGAGTGTGAGGCTGTTAGTTACAGTCACACACCAGTGAGGTGTGGTTATTCTACGAAAGGGAGCCCGTTTATTTATCGATTCAAATACTTGAAAATGGATGTTTTTGCATCAGAAATAAGCAAATGTTTTCTGATATTGACGTAAATTGAGATTATAGAAACCTCATGATCTTCAGATGTACTCATTGTCATTGTTAAAATAGTAAGATAAGTAAGTGGTAAGTAAATCTTTTAAATAGTTTAGATACAAATAATAAACGTTGTTCATGTTTCAGCCGGGTCGAGTGCGACCATCTTTCTCCACGGAGAGTTCCTCGTTCGATCGGTCGAATATGACCATCAAAGAGGAAATCGGGGAGGAAGAGGCATACACCAGCAAGGTTGTACGAATAGTCAGAAAAATTCGCAAAACGGACTACTTTCAAGCCGAAAATATGAAAATCGGTCTACTTTTGATGAAAAATCCTGAATTTTCACGTGTTTACATCTGAAAACGGACTACTTTTCGTCGCTCAGTCGGACCTTAGTGATATATGGGAAGAGGGGGTTAGCGAGCAGGTTGGAACACTTTATTTAACATTGTTTTCACATTCTTATACATTTTGTTGTGTAGAACACATATGAGAGCACAAAAACCGTCCGTTTTGCTGGCCGATTTGCGTAAAGCCATATGTTTCTACGTAGATGACTCGAAAACGAGCTAATTTTCACCATACACCAGTAAAGTTGTCCTAATAGTCAGAAAAATTTGGAAAACGGACTACTTTTTTGCCGAAAAGAAGAAAATAGGTCTACTTTTGATGAAAAATCATAAATTTTCCCGTGTTGACATCTGAAAACGGACTACTTTTTGTCACTTAGGCGGACCTTATTGGTGTTTGCTTTTCACACACTTTGTGAAACCAATAGATGATAGAAAGATACATGAGGTGAATTTGTTGTCCACAAGCATTTATTGAAAATGAGGTGGTTTGTTTGATCAACTAAACCATAAAACTGGGTGGGAAGTACGGTTTGCACTAGTAAGTGCGACCATTGTAAAAATAGAAGTGTTTCGAAATTCCGATTTCAATAAAAACGAGGGGTTCAATGGAGTAGCCAACTACCCTTCGTTTGAATAGGAACATTACCACTTTTCTGGTTAGATAGTTTGTTGTAGAACAGCCCATATGCATCATGTGTGGTAAAATAATCCAGCAAGAAGGTTTGACTCATTCGCGGATGGAACCCCTTTTCAATCAAATAACCTCAAATTCATTCTCTCAGACTAGTCGAGTTTCTCGAATTTTCCGTCTATTTTTCATAGAACGAAGGTTTTTCTGGCCATTTCTGGTCTAGTATACTGGTATCAAACTGTTTCATATTTCAGAACGAGAGAGAAGTTGGAGGGTTGTCACAGGATTTGGCGAGAGGTCAGTCACACCAAGTTGGGCCAGTCATGTATGCCACCGGCTCAAATGCCTCTCACTCAAATGCGACCAAAATCACTTTATATGATCAATATTCAGACACATATGATCGAGTTGCATCTGAATTCTGAAATCGAACTAAAAACTGTTCACATAATCAAAAAGTTTCATTGTAGCCAAGTTTGGTTGCATTTGAGATGTTCTACCACCTGAAAAGTAACCAATGCATTCGATACGTTTATTTGAAAAGTAACCACTAGTTTTGTACACAGGTATTTGGATTGCATGTGCAAATCGCCATCAATTTTTCCCGTCAATCAATAGAGAAAATGGGCTGCTTCCTTTTTGAAATATTTGAAAATTCAGATGGTTGCCAAGATATGCTCCAGGAGAGTGAACCACTGTTGAATTGTTCCATCAGCACCATCCATTCTTCTAGAACAAAGGATCTCGGAGAAGGTAGGTGGTAGGATCATAAATAAGCTGAATTCTCGCAGAGAATTAGTTATCAAAGTATAGGAATAACATATGGGGTCTCTTCTGAGATGACCCAACCAGAAAAGTCAGCTGGTGAACGGATAGGGCATACGTATGTAAATGGTCCTCTCTAGGGAGTGGATATTTTTACTGTAGAATGTTTTCACCCGGTTTCTTAACCTTAACGTATAATTAATGATTTCTTTTCTATTCAGGTACGTAGCACATTTTTTGTAAAAATAATCATTTTTTATTTATTATTATTATTATTATTATTATTATTAATCAGGTCCCGTGAGATTGGCACGTCGTTCCACTGTCAATTCCGACTGCACCGGAGATGTTTATCCCCCACTAGTAGTCATTTCTCCAACCACAAATGAAGTCAATGAAAAAGATGATAATGGTACGTGTTTTTGGTTTTAATTTAATTTTAAATCTAGTTCACAGTATTACTGTTTTGTAAATAGTTGAAATTTCATAATATTCTATACCAAAAGAGTCCGTTTTCTGATTGAAAAACGTGGAAATTGACGATGTTGCATTAAGAATAGACAATTTTTTTCTCGTTTTTAGCGAAAAAGTGGTCTGTTTTTCGATAGTTAGGCTATTCGAACAACTTTACTGGATTTCCAATCTAGTTTACAATAACAATAATAATGTTTTAAGATAGTTAACATTTCATAATTTTCTATACCAAATGTGCACACGTTTACTTTGATTTCACTGATCACATATTCAGCTGACACTTATATGTCGTTCGTGCAACATCAGACCGCGCTACAGGTACTCTCACTCGGAACGATGTAATATCAAACTAAAACTTCATCAATGATTAATTCTTTTAGATAGTATTATTATTTATATTCATTCATTTATCTAATAACTTTATTCTGGTTTACTCTAAAAAATTAAATCCAATTCTGTGCATTCAATTCTAAGTTCGATACAAGGATGAAAAATACGAGCCTAAAATAGGCTAAATCCAGGGAAATTTAGGAAAATCGAAATGGCTGGATTAGAACCGAATTAGGCTTGTTGGCACCTATTTTAGGCTTGTCGGCACCTAATTTAGCCTGGTAGACACCTAATTTAGCCTGGTAGACACCTATTTCAGGCCTGTAGCCCCTATTTTGAGCTGGAATTAACCTATTTTGGGCTTGTAACACCCAAAATTTATTTTTTTCGCGAATGCCTGAAATAGGTGGCTACGAGCCTAAAATAGGTTAGTTCCAGTTGAAAATAGAGGGTACAGGCCTGAAATAGGTGACGACAGACCTAAAATAGGTGTCTACTAGGCTAAATTAGGTGCCGACAAGCCTAATTTGGTTCTAATCCAGCCATTTATATTTTCCTAAATTTCCCTGGATTTAGCCTATTTTAGGCTTGTAACTTTCACCTGAGTACTGCGACCCCTCACCCACCGAATAAAACAGGGCATAAAAATCTAAGACCATAAGAGTTTTTTGCGGTTTTCAATGAATTTTCCTACAACGTTGCAAAGTTATCATTCTTCTGTTAAATTGCTTATTTTGAGAGGTAAGGTCGGTCAACTTTTCGGTAATTCCTGGCCGGAAACACTGGACTGTGCTAACTACAGGGTTTGTCAAACCATTACGGACAGCGTACATTTAGTCTGGTAGAGGGCGGGGCTTGGCGAGCGGCCAGCTCGTCTGCGTTTCTTTGATCTGTGCTCTCTCTCTCTCTCTCTCTCTCTCTCTCTCTCTCGTTTGTTGGCAAGTATGAGCGACCTCGGCCTGCGCCTTATCAATTGAGCGTGGGCTGAGCCGTTTGCAGTCATTCTCGGGGATATGACTAACTATAGCATTGCTCACACCCAGCCTTTTTTGTAGCGGTCACGATGAGAGATTGTGCGGGTCAGAGAGACGCAGATGTCTGCGGCCTCATTGACCTACATGCTCTCTCGCTTTCAGAATCGTTCTGGGTATTCCAGGTGTGATCGCTGAAAAAGTGCAAGATGACGTGGAAATGAACGCCGCTTTGGACGATGACACCCATCTATTCGATCCGAATATCGATTATTTGGCCACGCCTCCTCTCGTTGATGACGGCATCAATGTGGGCGGGGCTAATAGTGACATCATGAGAAGGGAATCTGGTGGAGCGCAAAACTTTGGGCAAGGTGAGTAGTTTTATGTTTAAACGGAAGTTAGATACTCTTGCACGGTCGTTTTGGTGTTAGTTTCATGCAGCTTGAAGGGTTGGCAGTAAAGTTGTTGAAATAACTGAAACATTTGAAAAAAAGGCCCCCAGTTAGGGCATTTTTGGGACATTTCAGGAAATAAGCTCATTTCTGAAAGTTCTCCAGAAATTGCAGCAATTCAAACGTGACCAAATGCAATATTTGCTCAATTTATGAAATTCAAATATAAAACAAAGTTTCGTAGTCTTTTTAATTCAGATGCTGCCATGGCTATTTCAACTGATTCTGCCGCCCTCGACCCGTGTCGATCACTTGTGAAGGAGAGCTCAACTGATGACGTCACAGAAAAGGAGAGGAATGGGGCTCATCGGGTGAGGCATCATTACTTTTCAGCTTTTCACGTGTTTAAAGGAGACCGGAACCCACTTAATCAGAGGTGTTCTTCCGGGCTGCATTTAACTGTATTGAGATCAGAGAGCACAAATAACTCGTATATTAGTTTGATCAGTCCACGTGACATTCACTTGAGAATGCCGCACGACACACAACGCGTCCAATTAAAAGTAGGATACAGCAGCTTTACGAGAAACCATGTTGCTTTCTGGTCTCCTTAGAAGGACAATCATGCGGTCCGATCACAACGCTTCCAGTCCTTTAAACTGCAATACATTTTTCAATTGCAGTTTAAAGGACCGTTGACACGCGATTGGTCCACATAATCGTCCTTCTTTAAGTCTAAAACGGACTACTTTTTGTCGAATAGTCGGACCTTACTGGTGACAATCGAATTTTTGAAGTTACTTTTGCACTAAGTTTAAAAAGTCGCTTGTGGATTCACAAACCAGTACGTTGTGACTATTCTACTGCCTATTATATTACGGGAAATTGCATTATGCATAAGTTCCCTTGGAAAACAGACAAGTTTTCCCGATGTTGACGAAATAGTGGTTCGTTGCACTTTTTTGAGTTTATGTGGCTACTCGGACAACTACCTCAGTTCAATGATTGCGGTGTTTGAAATTTTTTATTTAAACGTTATGTTTTTATAAAGTATTGTGCTTCAGGGGATCGTTCCCATTGGAGAACAGATCAGTTCAAAAGAAGTCTCAGCTATCCCGGCTTCATCAGAAAACACCTTGGAGAGTGTGGAGAGGTATGTTATTGTCCATGTATTCTATATCTAACCGGGTAACCCTTTTTGGTAATTTTTCCCGGTTACTTGAGTAGGTAACCGATCCTAATACATGTTATTTTTGTTATTAAACTTTCAAAGTACAGTGCGCTCGTGTTCGTGTAAGTTATAAATTGAAAGATTGCTTCTTGTATTTTTTGGTTGGAATCCTAATGTTTTTGGTTATACGACTTCTGATTGCATGGTGCATGCTCGTATTTTCATCAGATATAAAAATCTTTCATTGGCAGCTGCTTCAAACCTAGGATTACGTAAATCACTTTAGAGAGTCAGGTTTTTTTTTTGATTTTACAGAATGTATCTATTAATAAGTGTTGCAGACGGAACCAATCGGTTGGTGAGAACCCACCCGCCGAACCAGCAAAAGAGGCAGTCGGTTCGAATTCCCACGATGGTTTGGATGCGGAAGAGGATGAGGAGTTCTTCGACTGTAGTATAGGGTCAGTATAGTATTTTAGTAATAATGATATTCAAAGGTTTATTCCACAAAAATCACAATAGTGTTAATAAATCACTGTAGTGTCAAATCTAGTTTTATCGTCAGGACACGTGTTTTCTGTGCGCTCATGGTATTCCATATTTGGAGTATAAGAAGAGTGCGACTGAGTGGAAATTGTCTACCCCCTGGGCAATTGCAAACATAGTCCAGTAAGGTCGAAAATGGACAAATTTTCTCGTTTTTTGGTGGTAGCCTGATTTCCGAAATTTCCGATTATTTCCGGCTATTCGGACATTTTTCCTTGGTTTTATGGGAAAGTGTGACTCATACACCGCCAAGGAGCTCTTATTTTTCTTCTGAAAGCTCGCGATAATACCCCCCCCCCCCCCTCTTTTTTGAGTGGCGATCCCTCCAAACTAGTTCATAACTGCGATTTGCATCAATTTTGGTTTTTTTTGGCCAGATTTGTATTAAATTTGCTGGCTTTCAACTGGCTACCCCTACTTTTCATGAAAATTAGTTCGCAACCCCCCATATCAGAAGAGGCATTGGCGGTGTATGGTGTGACTAAATGAGAACTGAGATAGCTTGAGAGACAGGTACAAATAATAGTAATCGATTGAGCATACAGTTGCTCGATAGGCTCATTTATCGTTTGATTTATGATTCTTCCACACACCAAAATTGGGAAAATCGGTTCACTTTTTGTGCTGAATCATTAGTTTTCAATTGTTTTGCTCACATCTCAAAACGGGCTCGTTTATGTCGAATAGTCGAACGGTATTGGTGTATAACTCAAAGATTTCTAAAGACACTATGAAACGTTGCAGTCAAACACCAGTAAGGTCCGACTAAGCAACAAAAAGTAGTCCGTTTTCAGCTTCAAACGCGTGAAAATGGATGATTTCGCACCAAAGATAAATTCTACCGTTTTCAGCAAAAAAGTAGTCCGTTTTTTGCATTTTTCTGACTATTCGGACAACTTTACTGGTATATGGTTGCAGTAGCTTCCCGGATGTAGAAGATGTGTCAGCGGTTCAGTCCACGTCTGCGAACCTCATTCGTCCAATCCCTGTTTGGGTCAGTTGTTTGTTTCTATACTATTTTAAATTAGTTCGTTTAGTATATCAGTTCTGTAGTAGTTATTTAGTAGTATACAGTTTATTAGTTTGGTTCAGTTGTTTTATTTTGATTTCAAATCATTTTATTTAGTATGTTGTTCATTTGTTCTGTAGTATTCATTTAGTAGTATTTAGCTCATTAGTTTGGGTCAGTTGTTTTATTTTAATTGTAAATTCACACTTGTTACGTCTACGATCGAGGTCACGGGGTTAATAGTGAGGTTAATAGGTTGTCAGTTAATAGTTTTACCAGAAAAGTCATGTTTGTTGACAGTGGAAGTGGTGTGTACCACACATCGTCCAATTAATTATTAATGATTAGTAGTGTTATTCAAAAGCGACACACTAGAGTGACTATAGAATGTTTCCCCCGCTTTTACAAGCTTTAAATCGGACAAATTTTCGATTATACATCTCTGTTTGCCAATATCCAAATTGTTGATGATTCTAGATTAGAGATCAATTAATTTGAGCGAAATCCATCAACAAATAATAATAATAATAATAATAACATTAATGTATTCCAGCCTCGCGAGACGTGTTCTCTTCTGTCTGGCCTAGGAAATGGTCCACATGTAATGATGAAGGGAATAGAAGGAAATCGAATGAGCAGTTTGCAGGAGACACAGAGATGTTCGAATGTAATTGGGTATGTGATACAACGATACTACAAACTACAATAAAGTTTTCTATTTGACCATAACATTTTGAAAATATATGTATTTTGATGGAAAATCATAGAGTTTCACGTGTACACAGTTTGCAGGAGACAAACAGAAACAACTGTGCGGGTGTGGTTGGGTACGTGACACCTGACACAGCGAAAGTACAGATTACAGTGAAGTTGTAGTTGTCCGAATGGCCATGACGTTCTGAAAAAAAACGGGCAAAATACGATAGGTTTGATGCGAAATACGCTGCTGGTAACCTTCCCACTTGGTTGTCTCTCTTAATTGGTGGTCACCAGCAGCCGCACTCGCCAACTCTTTGTCCACAGTTACTCAGACAATTCCCAGCCAATTGGTCAGCCACTTTTTTATTGGCTGTGCGAGAGAGTGTGCAGGTCAGAGAGACCCAGATGTCTGCGGCCTCATTGACCAGCACACTCTCTCGCTTTTGTAGCTGGCCAATCGAAGAAAATTGGCGCCAATCGTTCTGAGTAGCGAGTGCGGCGGCTGGTAACCCTCAAAACATTTGTGCCCCAACATACTTGTATTTTCTTTTCCCACGGCCTTTTGATGCACAGGTTACCAGCAGGAGTGCATAAGCTCTCCTGAAATAATGTATTTATTTTGCATAGCAAAATCATAGTTTTACTTGTGCCATTGCATCTGTGTTTCAGCCTGTCTTCTCTCCCAGTTGATGTCTCCAAATGGAGTTCTCCGATCGTCATTTCATCTGAGATCCCTCAATCGACAGCGAAGTTGCCGTCAGAAACGGCAGTTGCACCACTGAATCCGCAAAACGAAGGTAGAGTGGTGTTAAAGTAATCGTTAACTTTATTTTTCTCAAGATCTTGAGCTAGAAAAAGGAAAACTGTACTGATAACCTCGTTTTCCAATTCTATGAAGAAATAGTTGCGTGTGGGTGTAAGATTTCATTGTTTTTAACACCATATGTTATTTTTGAAGGGAGTTTGAAAGCTGTCCGTGCTTGAAAAACAGCATTATCTAGTTCATAGACAAGGCTGTTCTGACCTGATTTCTTGAAATACATCTGCACAAATTTTGATGGTGTCTTACATTTTCATACATTTTTGTGTTCATTGTATCCTGAATCCTACACTACTGGCATCGAAACTCAATAGTTCAAACATTATATCATTTTCAATACTTGTAAATAGTTCGTGTTTTCAGGCTCCGTGAACGATGTCGATTCAAACGAACCTGCCACTGTGGTGGATTCTAACCAGACGCCGCCAATTCAAACTGCCAGTTCTACGTTGAAACTGAGTAACCAACAGGTTAGTCATATACATATTTCAGTAAATTCGTCCAAACAGTCGGATAATTTGGAAAAACAGGCTACTTTGGCGCGGAAAACAAGATGATTTGTCTATTTTTGATGAAAAATAATTGATTACTTAGTTTTCCAATAAAAAAATGGAGACCTTTTTGTCGAATAGTCGAACCGTAGTTCTGTATGAATAAGAATCAATAGTTGAATTTGAATTCATACACCAGTTGAGTTGTCCCAATGGTCATAACTCAGAAATATTCGAAAAACGGACCACTTTTTGGCCAAAAAGACGAAAATCGGTCTACTCTAGAGTCCTTCGACAAAAAATCATTAATTTCCCCGTTTTCCAGTCTAAAAATGGAATAGTTTATGTCGAATAGTCGGAACTTACTCCCTTACTGGTGTAGAGTAGGCATCAATAGTTGAATAGTATAGGGGAAGACAGTAGCTGACTGCTGAGTTGTAGTTTGAACTCGGCACACGCCAAAATGTACGAATTTTGACTGAACACTGAAAAACAACGGGAACGTGATCAAAGTACAAACACAGCGGGCCATGACAAACGGGTAATTTTTGGTGACATATTGATACAATAAAAGTGTGGTGATTGGAGGATAATTCGAATACAAGTATATTTGTAATCGATCTGTCTGGCAAAGTGAGAAATTGTGTTGGCTCGCTCAGAAACATTGGCGCCAATTTCCTGTTATTGACTAGCTACAAAAACGAGAGAGCGTGGAGGTCAATGAGGCCGCAGACAGGCTGAGACACTCTGCGTCTCTCTGACCTGCACACTCTCTCGTTGATATCGCTACAAAAGTGGCTGGCCAATTAGCAGAGAATTGTCTAAGTACTTTTCGTTTCAGAAAGAAAGTGAATCGGAAGAGAATGGGAGGGGTTTCTTCTACGGAGGATTGTACTTTGATGCCTCGTTCCGGTCGGTTGTCTCTCATCCCTCGCTTATCATGGAAATGGAGAAGACGCCCAATAAAGGTCGGTTACTTGGTTACTTTCTGGTGTTCATGGTAAACAAATACGGTAAACAGTAAACAAACACTGCATTCTGCTCACGTGAAACTGTTTTGCATCTAAAAAAGAGGGTTTTCGCGGAATTCACGGTGAAAGTGCAAAAAAACATGAACTGGTCCATGGAATGGTATAGTAGCTTTAATAGTTTATAATGTTGAGTTCAAACTCCAGTAAGGTCTGACCAAGCGACAAAAAGGAGTTCGTTTTAGATGTGAACATGGGAAGATTTAGGATTTTTCCATCGGAAGTAGACCTATTTTCTTAATTTCGGCGAAAAAGTAGTCCGTTTTTCGAATTTTTCTGACTATTTGGACAACTTTACTGGTGTATGGTTGAGTTTTTGACAGATTTTCATAGAGAATTTCCTCAATTAAGTAAATGATAAATAATTTCCAGAATCGGTTGGCGCTCAGCATTTCGAAGAAGTGGTGCCTGTGAATGGGAACAGTTATGGGAAAACAGCGACTGGAGAGGAAATGGACCATTCTATCAATCAGGATCGATTTATGGTGAGTTGACTAGATATGTGGCCAATAGCAAAGGGGACGAGGCTTGACAAAATAATTGAGGGTAAAATCATAATTTTCAGTACTGAGGTGACTACAATCACTAGTAGTACCATATAAACGGTTTTAGTTAGCAATGTGAGCCGCAGAACTAATATATGTCACGTTTTACCAGATATATTTGTCACACCCTCGTCCCCTTTACCCCCCTTTGCTATGTCCCCTTTGCTATTTCCCTAGGTATGTTGATAGCTTTGGTTTTTTCTCGTAATCTTCCAACAAATATGCCACTTGCGTGGAAAGATCTCATGTCGTTCAGTAAAGTCAAGAACATACCCCGTCGAGGTTTTCCGTAGCAGTTAGAGAGGGCGGTCGAGAAAAGGTTCCTAAAGCTGCACATATACTCTGTTTCACCAATCGATGTCCTTCTACAGTAATCCGTCAAATATTGAGGAGGTGTTTTCTAATGAACGATTCATCATTTTGGTCCTAATCTTTCAAAGTTTGTAGTAGTAAAGATAACGAAGAAAAGAAGACATCACGAAAATTTGAAGAACATCCAGAAAGGTCAACATACCAAACGTTGACCTGCAAGTTTGAGCAAATTACTGTAGAGGGTTATAAGTCGGTGAAACAAGCTATATTTCCCGATGTTGGCAAAGGGCAAACGCGGAGGTCCGTTGTCTGTTGGGCGAATTCACTGGCGAACCGGGTCCTTCCCGAACCGAACCGCAAACCGGTCACTGGAGAATCGAATCGAACCGACATTCTAAAGCGACTGGTTCTCCAGTAAAAGATTTGAATCGGACCGAAGTTAATCATAATTTAAACAAACAAATCGTGTACAAGGTGAAATTAGTGGATTCTCACTCATTTTACATTGTATACGATCCGGTTCGGTCGGTTCGTTTCGGTTCTGCAGTGACCGGTTCGCGATTCGGTTCGGGAAGGACCCGGTTCTCCAAGGAATTGGCCCCGTTGTTGCTTTGTCTCATTGTTGGGACAGCTGTACTGGAGTAGGCGACTAATCACTAAAACCATGTTTCACCACGTAGTTACCCGAAAACCGATTCTTTATTGTAGAACAGTCAACGTCATACCTTACCAATGTGTAACAATGGTCCGTTGTGGGCACACACTAGTAAGGTGGGACTATTCCACAAAGAAGTACGTTTTTCTGTATGAATACGTGAAACGTTTTGTCGTTTTTTGGAAAGTTGGCCTTTTTTCGACGATATCCGCGAAAACGGAGGTTTTCGGAATTTTGTAGCTTTCCACGTTCCACGTTTTCACCACACAACAGGATCATGATGAATTACATCATTGTTTAACAGGACCAACCCATGGAGCCCTTGACTGGTATATCCTCAACTGCCTCCATGGAAGAAACAAGCCAGCCGCCAGGTTCTCACCGTCCAGCTGCCAGCACTTCCGATGGACTACTGATTGATCATCCCAGATTATCGATTGATGAGAAGGACTTATCAATTGATCGCCCACGACCATCAACTTCTTCATCGAATGTATTGATTGATCACAAGGAGTTATCGATTGATAGAAGAGAAGATCAAATGGTTGCGGATCCTCTTCATGTATCTGCCACATTGGACCATGAAGATTGTAAAACGGGTCTTGAGCAGGGAATCAGCTCCTCCAGCACAGTGAAAGTAGAAGAACGAGGAAGAGTCACGTGAGTAGGTCAAAAGATGCGTGAAATCAAAGCTTTTAGTGAGAATTGTGTCGATTGGAGTGTTTGAAGAGTTAATCATCTCCTCATAAAAATGGGGGGAGTTTTAGAGCCGTTTAGGTGGTTTCTAAAATGTTCAAATATCAATACAATTCATTGGCTGATCTGTGATTGTTCTAACAATGTCGACCACTTCTATTTTGCATAGTGTTTTTTTTATTCTAGCCGAGGGTAAACGTCATTCTATTGATGAATTTAGTGTTTGTAATTTTGTAAAATTATTTATGTTTTCATGATGCCTATTTCAGTCGCAATGGCAATAGGATAAGAACACTGCGAAAACGGAAAAATAGCCAAGTCTCCTGTGATAGCTCGAGCAGCAAGGCAAGTTTTCGTGCACTTTTATTGATTTCGATTTTTTTTCGAAAGATGACTTTAAATGTGTGTACATTACGTTACTCATACTGTACTGATTGATATTTCGATGTTAGTTTGTACTAGGACAATTCCTGGCCAATAAGCAAGCCACTATAGTAGCGGCCTCGAGAGAGAGAGAGAGAGAGAGAGAGAGAGAGTGCAGGTCAGAGAGACGCAGACTGTCTGCTGTCTCATTGACCTCTGTGCTCTCTCGCTTCCATATGTTGCTGTCATAGGTAAAAAGGTGCCATCCTGAGATGGTACTACCTTCACTTTTTGACATGAGTTACCAAAAAACCTCCTTCACTTTCGCTGCGCAATAGGCAGTTCTCAGACCAGCCAATGGATGCTACCCCCCCCCCCCCCCCCCCTCACTTTTCAACAAGAGCGGTCTGACTACCTTCACTATTGAAGAGCTCGGTTGGACCATTGTTTACCTATGGTTGCTGTTGCTAATCGCAGAAGATCGGCGGCGGCGCAATTGTGTACTTGTACAATGTGGCAAAGTGTACTTGGCTTTGGTTGAATTGCCAGCAATGACAGACATTTTTCCTAATTCGAAAATGTTATCGGTTTGAATGATTTGATTGAACACATATATTTGTTCGGAAAATGTATTCAGGCCATATGGGTTAAGAATAAACATTAATCAATTATATTCTGTTTCAGAATTGTACCCCTCGTGGCACCGTAGCAAAAGGAGTGGAGGAATTCCAGTGCATGTACCCGGTTCGTGTCCTGAGATATCTTGACTGCGTATTAAATGTTTGAATAGCAATGTTCGAAAAGTGTTCGAATAGTCTTGACTGAGTACCATATGGGGAAAATAAGAGACAAGGCAAAGTGTTTGGTGTCAATCATTCTTGACACCGTTTATCACTTTATTATATAACATTTATATCATTACACTTTATCGATATTAACCGTATATGAACTGTGGTTCGCCAGATAGCTATTGGTATATATGCGGAAAATGAAAAGTAGGTGTATGATTGAAGTTCCCAACGGGTTTCCTACTCAGGTAACGTGATTCGAAACCTCTCGTGTCACTACAAAGGGCGGTTAGATAACCATATATTAAACATTATAAAATATTCATATTGACATGTTGACAGGGCTGTCGTTCGAAGATTCAATGGAGAAGAAGGTACGGAAAGGATAGACTTCTGAATCACGTGAGACTCCATTCACCGAAACAATCGAAGAAGTGTCCGCGGTGCGATTTCACGGCAGCCGTCGGCAGAACGGTACGGAACGGGGGTTACGGTATCTTGGGGGGAGGGGTTACGGTATATTTGGGGGAGGGAATTGGGAATTGATTACGGCGTATCCCGGCTGCCGACTGAGGTCGGCAGCCGGGATACACCGTAATCAATTTTAAAAAGATTTGGAAGGATTACGGTATGTGGGGGGGGGGTGGTACTTACTTCTTTGAGCCAAACTCATACTTTTTATAACGCACGATTGAGTTTTGTACAGAAAAAACTTTAGTCTTTTTCACTGGACGTAAATGCTGTCGGAACAGTTTACCATCTAACTTTCGGGTTCTGATTCCTTTATGAAAAAAGTGTTCGGGAATGTCTAAAAAATTTAAAACAGTCTGTTGGAAAGCTTACGGTAGGAGTCTCATTAGGCATGATATTAGGGTTGTTAAAAAATAAACTCGAACTCGAAAAACTCGAATTTTCTGTAACTCGAAAAACTCGAATTTTCTGAAACTCGAAAAACTCGAAATTTTCAACTCGATTAACAACCCTACATGATATGGACTATTCACCCCATACACCCCAAAGCCCAAAGGTCTTCCATTACTCTGAATGCACGCGATACCCTCTCTTTTTTGAGTCGCGACCCCTCCAAAGTAGTTCAAAACTACGATTTCATTCAATTTCCGTTTTTATTTTCACTAGTTTGTATGAAATTTGCTAATTTTCAACTCACTTAACTGTTAGTCAGTTGCACAGTCACGTGAAACACGGTAAGCACAGCAGAACTCAGAAAAGTGTATTGAAAAAGTGCACGATGTCTCAGTAGAATGCTAACTTTACGTGACTATTCAATGTACTTTTAGTATAATCTCATCTAATGTTCTTTGCAGGTGCGTCGTCATTTCGAGCAGGAGCACGTGAACGAGAGATGGTCCGGTCACGTGAACCTGGAGTCTCTGGACGATGTGGCAGAACTGGTCCAGTTGTGGAGCACGTGCTTCCCGTCCGCTTTCCGTGGGAACGACTCAGATTCCCGTGGGAACGACTCGCCGCCGGAAGAATGGCCGCGTGAGATGACACGTATCTCGGAACTGTACACACCGAGAAACAGGCTACAAACTACAAGTGAACAGGTTTAGGTCTATTATTGGTGAATTTGCTTGTCAGGTACGTTGTACGCTAGTACACTAGTACGCTAGTACGATGGGATTATGGTGATTGAAAACTCTATTAAATAGGTTTTCTCCAAAATTTGGCAATTTTTGAATCGAACCGACTAGTAGCCGACCGTAGGCGTTTCGGAGTTTGATCTTTGGTTTGGTGGGCGTTTGCTGACAGATTACACCAAAATTATCTATATGTGTGGCATAAAAATGAACCTTTCTCCAATTATCATGATTGTTGTGTCAGAGTTCCCGTCTTTTTAATCGATGAATTTCATTGAGTTTGTTTCTATTTGTGATGGCTAAGAGTATTTATTTCTTAGTAGGTTGCTCTATGTAGGTCAACTTTTTGGTTTGTAGATCATTTAGGTGTAGCTTGTGAATGTTTTTCCACCTGGGCAAGATTTTCACGTCCTTTTTAGAATTGAGTGATTTTTTAAGTATAAAATTGTCCATCTAATATGTTCCGGTAAATTATTGCTCATTTTCTATTATAATTATTATTTATATGTGGTTGTAATTGAATCAGCTTTTTGATAGACAGCGCACTTAGGTATTGGGGTATTAGTTTGTAGAGAATAGTCTTTTGGTTAATGTTTTGCTCGAAGGTTTGTTTACAAATGGTAGTTTATAGTTTGGTAGTACGTGGTTAGTGTTTTAGAATATCTATTGTACAACCGCCAATACATTGTAAAGTAGCAGTTGTATGTTAGATGTCATATTTATTCTGTAGTTACATTTGAACGAGTTGTCATTTCATTTTTGTTCGTGTTTTGTTCTGTATCTTTTGGAGTTTGGACGCGCTGTGAATGTTTTTGTTTCATTTTTTTCATTTTTTTGTGTTTCTCGTTGATAAATGTTTGTTTGGTTAACAGTTGAACTCGACCTTTTCATTGAGAGATCGAGGGTTGAAGAATAAACTCAATAAGATATCATATTAAAGTTGATAAAGGTGGGAGAAAGTAGATTACTGTAATTGCAGTGTAGTTTTATTGTCATTCATAGCAGACATTGTCATTTGCCACTCAAATACAAGTGGTCAAACTACAAAAAACACGTCTTATATGAATCGAAATCGTCAACGCATAAATCCGTGAATCCCGGTATCTTCATAAAAGTTCGCCGATACTTTTTATAACCGTAAACTACACGTACAGTAGAAGAAAACAAGTATTTAGCGCGTCGTTCCTATAGCTTTTTTGTAAAACCATCATTTTTGTACTATTAAATGTTTGAACTGTTTGCTGTTGGCACCGAACTTGGCTTTCTTCCGTGCTTGCATGTTTCACCCTGGTTCTGATTCGATTGTGGTACGCATCTCTTCATAAATTTATTACTTCTACAATTACTGCTCACACATTCACGGATGCAGTTTCATATTACAAAGTTCGTTTTACTTTGTTCAACACGATGTTGATTACAGAAGGTAGCAACCACAATTCATAATATGGTCCCGATTCGCGATTCCATGTGCTTTGCTCAAACCACGTGAATGCGAACCTCTGGGGCGCACTCAAATGTTGCGCGTGGTCTTCTTAAGTGGAAACAACGCGTCTTGGTAATCACTTAATCGCAAACGTAGCAAACAAAGTAATAGTAAACGATAACTGCACAGTATTCACGAGCAGTAGACTGAATAGAACAAACAAGTTTTTCGCGCATTTTTCCTATAGATTTTTTTGGAAAACCACTATTTTGTTGAATGTTTTAATTGTTCGGTGTTGGCACTGAACCTGGATTCTTGCTACATTCACTAGTGGTTTTGTGGTTCACTTCTGTATGTACTAATTATTACATTTCAAGTTTGTAAAGTTCGCAATTTATTAATTCGTTTCAACGTCACACGAAAAGTTATAATTCGAGCACGGATACTCTATTCCTCAGAAGTACAGGTTCGTTAGTCGATAAGTATTTGATAGATTCCTTACTACTCTGGCTGCAAGAGACGCAGACGAGTAGAGAAAAATCAATTCGTGTTGCTGTCACGCCGTATATAACGAGTATTCATTGTATTACAACCAAGCTAACAAGCATAGTACGAAAATCTTGAAGAGAAAATAATTAAAGACCGAAATCTGTTTAATATGATGAATTTAACCCCACTTTCGTTGTTGTTGAGAAGTTTTCTGTTTAACTTTTTTGTTGAAAGATTCAAAAAGAGATTTTAGAACAATCAGTTTCAAATGTTTCGAATTGTTTGCTCTTAGCATGGGAACTGGTTCCTTTTAGTATTCGCATGTTTCACCCAGTCTATACAGGTGAGGGTTTCCTTTTAATGAGATCCGTAGTCGATAAGCAAATCCACGGTTAAATCGGTGCAACTCCCACTTTTACCATTCGAACTGAGGATATACTAAAGTATAACCTTCGCTACGTCGGAAGATTTTAAAACTGAATCAAGTAGGTTTGTTGAATGGGAAAATAGGCCTCTTTCTTCTGAAGCTTGTACCTTGCGGAAAAGTTCGAAGATTTCACCCATTCTTTCATCAGTCGTCGAATATTACTTGAGAATATAAAAATTTTGTTGGATGTATGGGACGGAGGCTAGTGTCGTCGCGCACAAGGGATTGAAGGTGGGAGGACTCATCTGTAGAGAGTGACACAATACCCGCTATACTTTGATCTTTGATCTCGATCAAAAAGCTGCAAGTTCAAACTACAAACACAGTAAGATGTGGAAACGTACATCGTATTGGCTTCATTTGGAGAGAGAAAAGCCTTTATAAACATACAATTTTATCGATCATTTCATCGTAATGCCCTACAGGCGCTTTAAAAACACGAGAGTTGGGTTGCAATCTTGAAAGTTGTAATTAACTCTACCGATCATAGTTGTTGGAGACCGTTGTTTTGTAGCAGTTTTATTGAGTAACATAAGGTATACTGTCAGTTAATCGCACAGTCACGTGAAACATGTTTTACACAACAGAACTCAGAAACGTGAAATGACAAAGTGCACAATTCCTCATTAGAATGCTAACGTCACGTCAATATTCAATTTACTTCTAGTGTATCCAAGTTCCATGTACAAATGTGTGTGTGTGTGCGTCAAGCTTCTCTGTCTAATTGTACATAGTACATTGATTATTTTATATAGTTTTATAGTGACTGCTGAAGTGAGAGACAATGAGCAAAACATAATAAGCACGGTTCATGATTTGATCTGTTTTCGAACTTCATAGTTTTATAAAAACATGAGAAAAACCTGCGAGAATTTTGATCGAAAAAATGCAATAATGATTTTTAGATATGCTGAATAGCACGTCTAATTTCATCCCATCGTTATAGTGGGTGCCAAATTTATAACTTCCCGTCTCTCACCGAAATCGAACCTGCGAGCAAAAGATTCGCAGCAAGCCACTATCCACTGGGCTATTAGAGTACATAACGGGCACATTTTGCAATCAAAGACATGTGTGCTTACACAGCGGAAAGTGAGATATACAGTATCCTCCCGCCTTTCCGTTGGCGACGACTGTATGTCTGTATGTACTGATTGATTCTCTAGAGTAGCAATGTATTTGACGTATTCACACGTAACACTAAACAGCAGTAGGCAGTCAAGTTTAGTTACTCACAGCTATCTAGCAAAGAAACTTTCATGTTTTATATGATTGTTACATGTTCGACTATTAAATGAGAATTTACCTATTTTCGAATCTAGCTGAACAGATAGTTCACTCACACATGAATATCAACTAATGTTGTGAACTTGTAAGGCATACGCTTTTCAATGTTATGAAGTTTATAGGATTCAATTACGTGAATGGGGCAGCAACATTTCTCAAACGCACTCGAATGTTGCGCGCCGTATTGTTATATGGTGAGGTAGCAATATTAAATGATTGACCGATGTCTGAATCAGTCTGAATTTTTTTGACTTCATTCCATTTCGTGATTTTGTGTTTCAATCCAAGAAGAAATGCGTTCTCCCACTTTGCGTAAGCTTTCGAAAAATGCTTCGAATACTTCCGCAGTAACGTTTTGACGTATACACGAATCTGCATTAAAAATGGAATGTTTAGTTTTACTTATGAAAATCATTGAAAAACTAACTCATAAACAGATTTAAATACGGCAAAATTCTTTCAGTAATATTTTCTTTGAGATTGGAACCTCCCAAGCTTTGGAAACTGTCGAGGTTGGTTTTTTGCTGAAATAAAAGCAGTCAAAACTGTCCTTGTAAACATTTTCCGACTAAACCTCAAGGGACAGAACAACTATAACTCACATGAAGTAAGTTTTTATTTGAATTGTATGGAAAACTCTGTACCAATGTATAAATGAAATGTATCTTGTCTATTTATAAGCCTTCTCGACACTTGGAAGTACTACCGCTACAATCAGTGGCCACATATACGTATTAGGAGAAACGTTGGAGTACGCGAAAAGTTGAAGTGAGTTTGAACAACATACCATCGAGCTCAAGATACACTGAACAACAAAAACACTTGCCAGCTTACCAGTGAAAGTTTTAAGCTTACATTCATACTCCCGATCTAAAATTATGTCCTGGACGTTTTTCACTATGTCACCAGGTCATTAAACCTATTCAAACTATTTGTTTAATAGTTCTGATTGATCAAAACATCGAAAACGTAAGATTAATGATATAGTGAGTGCCAAATTTATTAATTTCTGTCTCTCGCCGGAATCGAACAAAAGATTCCCAACTGGGCGCTAACAACTGCTCTATTAGAGCACATAACCGGAAAGCTTTGAAATCGAAAACATGTGTGCGTACACAGCGGAAAGTGAGATATACAGTACCCTCTCGCCTTTCCGTGGGCGACGGCTATACACACAGTTTCCATTTCAACGAAAAAGAAGACAAACACTCGATAGAATTAGCGATGTGTGGCGAAATGTTGATCACCTGCCGACTGACGAGAGAGTGTGTAGATCAAAGATACGCAGATCAGATAGCCGCTCGCCGAACCACGCCTTCCACCAAATTGACCGTACCCTGTTCCACACGGTTTCACAAAATATGTGTTCCAGAACTAGGAAGAAGAAGAAAAGAAATAGAGCTTGAGAAATGTCTCAAACTGTCTGCGGTCTCAATGACCTCCATTCTCTCTCGACTAAACTCAGTAAATCGACATTAATCAGTAGTTCGATTCACGATTTTACCATTTTTACTAGAAGTAACGTTTCGAAGTTCTGCGTTTCCGGGTATTAGCGACAATCATGAAAACTATATACGTATTAGGGTTGTTAAAGTCGAACTCGAAACTCGACTCAACTCGGAATATCCCAAAACTCGAAAACTCGAAAACTGGAAATTTCCCAAAACTGATAAACTCGAAATTTCGAACTCGATTAACAACTCTAATACGTATTAATAGTGTGGTTATGGTTTACAAGCGTCACAAAGCGGTCGATTTGAAAGGGGGCCAAAATAAATGATCCACGGTTGATGGCAGACTCTAGAAATTTTTTTTAAAGAAACGTCGGGAAAGTAGTTTTATGGGATGATAGAATGTTATGTAGTTTTATCTCGGAACTTGGCAATCATCAAGTTTCTGCTCTAGGTACCTTAGGATCGAACTACAGAAACAGATTATTTCAGAATGACCATGAAGTTTTAAAACCTCTAATACTTGAATTATAATGTTTTGACGAAGATGAAAGACTCCAGAACATGTTGAGCTTCAAAATCGTTTTCTACATCTATATTGCAACACTATTGTGATGATAATTTAGGTGTGTTCCTTATTCTTTCACCCAGTTTGTTGCTTGAAATTATTTGTGTTTTATTTACCCTATTTTGAAGAATGCACCGATCTCTCTATTACCTTTTGCATTTACACCATTGTTATAGTTCGAATGTAAGCAATCGGACGAAATAACTTTCTCTATACCGTGCAAAATAAAACCTTGACAAGCTATTCAACTTGCTCTGAAGTAGTTGCTTCGTACCATAAAAACGTTTACTCGATTAACTCGAGTTTAGATTCAAATAACAACCATAGTTCTTCCCATACATACGAGTTTTCCAACTTGAGACGATTTCTAAACCAATCACCTGGGTCGAAGCCAATTTTTTCAGTTCCACCAAGTTTAAACTTTAACTCACCACTTTGAGCATATTTAAATTCACCTAAAAAATTTCGTCTTTACGATCAATTTAACGGCTTTCCCGGATATTTTAATTGTTTATAGGATTATCATAATTGAATAGAAGAATAGAATAGAATAGAATATATTATTGAAATCGTAAATGATTCAAAAGTGTGAATACAAAATAAATGCAAAATGATTCGAAAGTCCCGTGCGAAATGGTTGTTGCTGTGAAGTGATGATGTATGTTTTGTCTGCAGCAACTCCTATAGAACAAAACGCAAAATATACTATAAAAACAAACAGAAAGTAATGAAAAAACTCAGTTAAAGGGGGACAGAAAGGAAAGTTAATATGAAAGATCTGCTCGAGAGAAACTGGTTGATACCTTTCTTTGTTCAAACTGACAAACTGTATTTGCATACGGTTCACATGTTTTAGTCAGTTTGGTCCGGCGCAACCGTATGTTTAGGTACCCCGGGGTACCTAAACTAGCTTTCCATTCTGCCCCCCCCCTCCCCCCCCCCCCCTTCAAAAATCAGACTACAAACTACTGGCATTGCTTATACTTTATAATGTTCAGAGATTTTGGCGAGAAGAGTACACATAAGCATAGTGTATAAATATATTTTTTGTATGTTTCACCACGTTTAGCTTTGATTTTGTATTCGTAGTTTAAAGATCTTTAACTAAATTGTGAACGCATCAAAAACAACAATGCGAATAATTGAACGAGATCAACAGTTTTAGAATCGAGGAGAAGGTTGTAACGAATGAACGTCTCTTGCACATATTTATCCTATCGTCGAAACATGGCAGTGCGGTATATTTGGATGGTGCGTATAATGATAGTCAATTGCAGAGTCACGTGAAACATGCTAAACACAGCAGAACTCAGAAACGAGCAATGACAAAGTGCACGGTTCTTCATTAGAATGTTTACTTCAAGTGACTGTTCAAATTGCATATCGCTAAATTTGATCGATTATCAGTTTTCCCGCCCCGGCGCCCGCACCGAGAGTATAAAAGGTACTCGAGGGGCGGCGCCGGGGCAGTCCGTGGTGGACAGGTGTTGGTGGGGTGTCCCTATGTCCTCGTCTCCCGCCTTCTCATGTGGCGAGCCCTTCTAAGAAGTGTTGGTCTTTGTATTTGGGCGGCCACCTGATGGCGGAGATTTCGCCGCCATTACAAAATCGAATCTGGAAAGTTACTAAGCAGACTCAAAGATAGTTGTTTTGTAACAGGATAATTATAATTCGATTACTCAAATTTACTATGTTGCTGTTAACGTTACATTGACACTAGTTTTGCCCTTTAAAAAAAGTTTGGTCAAATCGGATTCGAATCGTACTTTTAACGAAAAAAACCTACATTCAAGATGTAGTCTGTTTGGACGCGAATACTAGCTTTTGACGTGTAGTGTAGAATGAAAATTGATCACGTTCTAGAAGCGAAAAGAGATTTCGCAAAAAAAGATGTGTACTTTATGGTACAAATACAGCTTCATTGTGCAGTATTGCAGAACGCATACAATACATATTAAACAATGAGCGCACAATGGAGTAAACCCTACTCTACATCTTGTTTTGTCTTCTGTATCTCTATATTTCATCTTCTTATATATTTTTTCGCATTGGTGCCACATACACCGAAGTAAAAAAACATTACACCACACAGATCAATTTACAAACGTCGATAAATGGAGGCAAAATAGCAGCTTGATTGGTTTGCTTTCCATCCGAAAGAAAAAACGTGGTTGAATCAGAGAAATCCGGAAAACAATAGAAAAACACTCTTGAAATCGATTCGATAATAGAAATCGTTTCTACATCTGTTACCATTAGTTGAAAGTGCGTTTTCGATACCATTCGTTGTGGGAGTTTCACCATTAGAAAAATTCAATATACCAATCATATTTATACCACTGGCGAAACATTGTGGTGCGGTATGTGTGTCCCCATGCACCCATCCCGCGTTTTACGTTTGAGGCTTCAGACTTTTTCGAAAAACGCGGACGTTTTCACTGAGTCAACTCAACAATACAACAGTTACCTGTTCGATATTCACAACTTTGTATTGGATCAATGTTCATTAATGTGTTAACTAGTTTTGGCCGGTTTTCGATGTTTTCTCGATATTCAGAAAAAAGACCTGTTTTTTCGACATTGTGAATAAGCTGAAGTAATGGAAATCAATTACAGATCAGAATTTGTTTGTTTTTCTTAGAAATGACAGCAATTGAGCTGAATACCAAATTGAGTTATTGGGTAAACCTGGCGTTTTTTCATCGCGTTTCCCGCCTTTCAAATCTGAACGTTAATATATATGACGGTGCAAGAGAGATTGCTACATCAAATGTTTCAAAAACCCAAATTTGAGATCATCGTGTGTAAATTGTGAGCTTAGGCTCTAAATTGCAGACGAATATCAGGAATACAGGTATGCATGACTTTTGTGTGTATTTTATCGTTTAGGAATCGAAAGGCAAGAAGGAATCTTCATTCTGCTCATGAACGGATCAGACGACAAAATACTGGAAACGCCAACAATACGGATGGAATCATTATAACACTATAATAAATATTGGAAAAACATTTGCTTGGAGAAAAAACTGTAATTAGCTGTAAATTACACAATTCTTGTCCAGTACTTGTGCAGTAAAATGCATCTGTTAAACACATGAAATTGTCAAATTCAAAAATGTGTATACACGAAATTTTCCCATACAGAATTCAGCGTTTCAGTGAAAAATTACGTGACTATAAAAAAACCTAAAATTACAAAAACCTATGATCGCCAGATTAGCTAGAACACTGGAACAATGGTAGCGATAAACTAGTCGAACTCAGCCTTTTCTTTTAACTTTGGTGTATTTTCTCCCACTAACGAGATCATGCGTTTCCAAGTAAGTTTGTAGAACCTCTTCACTGTATCCAGTGTAGGTGCAGATAGATCGGTCGAATCCTTGCGCAATCGATCGCATTTGCGCATCAAATCTATCTAAAAGCGAAAATGTTCAATTTTGTCAGTTCATGTGATAACTGCATGCGTAGCTCCCGTGCAAGTACTATTGACAACTAAAACTGTACTCGGAAGCGATATATTTTGGTTTCGCAGAAGAGTTCGGGAGTGCGGTTTTTCACGTTTGGTTGGTCGTGAGAAGAGATGGGGAGTACGTTCGTTCCCCCTACCTTCTCCGCAAAATGAGAAAACGCAAGTTCTCGTTTGATAAGCTGACAGATGGATTGAAGCTTTCGAGATTTTTCGAGTCGAGTCGAGTTTTAGTGGTTTCGGAACCAAAAAATCCACTTTTTGACTCCGAAATTTTACGTTTTGAATTTTCGCGTATAAAATTCCGAGTTTTCGAGGTTTTGGAAAGTTTCGAGTTTTCGCGTTTTCGAGTTTTCGAGTTTCGAGTTCGACTCGATTCGAATATATATATATATATATATATATATATATATATATATATATATATATATATATATATATATATATATATATATATATATATATATATATATATATAAAGTTTATTACGCATAGATTCAACAACAAAAAGTAGTAAGAGTTAACTATTTGAGTTATTAAAAAATCTATGGTAAAACGTATCCCAAAGGACTGTATGTTAAATGTACAACCTACTTACAAGGGAGCGTTGATCAGACAACAAAGTGCAAAGAAAGTCAAGACGATGTTTGGGTCAAACAAACCAGACGATCGATAGAAACAACACGACCAGTAATCAAACATTGAAGAAATGAACACAAGTACTTACTTATTTGGGAATAAGGTAGGAACGCAGAAATACAAGGCGTTCTTTATGATAATTCTTATGCCTCATTTGAGAACAGAAACAAGAAGTACAATTTTGATTTAGAAGTTCAGCGGATATCATGTTTTGGACATCTTGAACTGTAGAACCTTGAGGTATAGGTGAAGAAGCAAGGAAACCCAGACTTTTTGGGGTACCAGGAAGCACGAGAGCAGGATCAGGCCTCAAAGGAAGACGTAGTTCGGGAGCAGCTTGTTGTGGTTCGGGTGTAGATTGGGTGACTTCGGGAGCAGCTTCTCCTCTGGCCTTCCGAGCGAGGAATCCCTGGAAACGTTGTTCCGGAGTCTCCAGTCTCCGTACACTGTAAGTAGAATAGGCAGAATTCGTTCTCATCAATTGAGCAAGAGTTTTAAGGTGAGGAAATTTCGTAGATTTGGCGATTTCAACACAGAGAGGACGGAACTTTCCATCTGTGCGAGGTTTGCCCAAATGATGCAAAACGGTAACGGCTCCGGACGGAATACCAACCAGGGAAAAGAGTTTAATAACCTGATCCCTGGTGGAATCCTCCGGGAATCCGCAGACGACCAGCTTTCTTCGGTTTTCGTGGCGTTGAAGTTGTTCGGTGATCATTGCAGGGATGTTCTTCTTCAGATCTTCTTGTTGAGCACGAGTTTCATTCAGCAGATTTAGGACTTGGTCAAGTTTTTCACCAAAATCGCGAATTGATGATGTTTTGTTGATTGGGGTGGAGGACGGGGCCATAATCAATAGAGCGACCGACCGACCCGGGCAGATAGAGAGGCCCGAATGAATATTTTCGACTTTTTTCGAGTCGACTCGAGTTTCGAGTTCGACTTCAACAACCCTAATATATATATATATATATATATATATATATATATATATATATATATATATATATATATATATATATGTGTGTGTGTGTGTTTTTGTATGTTTCACCACGTTCAGCTTTGATATTGTATTCGTAGTTCAAAGTTCTTTAACTGAATTGTGAGTACATTAGAAACAAATGCAAATGATTGAACGATATCAATATTAACTTCAACGAAAGCGAATGACCGTTTATCCTGCATATTTATCCCATCGTCAAAACATGGCAGTGCGGTGAATTTAGACGGCACGGACCGTGGCAAAATTTGATTGAATATCAGTTTTTCACGATGAAAAATCAAGTCTGGGCAGGTTATCCAACTGGCTAAGAGGATTTCTCATTAGAATGCTAACTTTACATAACTATTCAATTTACTTCTAGTATATACATATTAATATTGTGGTTGTTATTTACCAGCGTCATCACAAAGCGGTTGATTTTAAAGGGAACCAGAATAAATGATCCACGGTTATTATTTTAATCATTCCCCGTGAAGACATACCTTTTCAAATCAACAAATATATACTGTTTCGAAATACAGTCTAGCGTTTGTGGTATTGATACGGTAGCTAAGTGAGAATATTTGTCAGAACAGTCGCTCCAGTATAGAATGTATACAATATTTTTTTCCATGTCTACTGGCTGGGGATGTTCTTGCATACCGCCTCATAACTAGTTTCATTTCTCGTATGTTTTCAAATGAACGTCTACTTCTAAGCTTTACCCAACCTGTATAGTTGTCGATCAGATTCAATACCGGTATTTTGAGAAAATAGTCACTTAGTTAGAAAGAAAAGCAGTACTCTGAACGAAAGATGGCCTTATTGAAAATGTCATGCCCAGTCCGTTTGGGTAATGGGAATTATTCTCTCATCTGCGAATACTGAAACATTACATTACTGACGAGAAGTAAAGATAGAATAACCAAATGATATGAACAATTTATATCCGTATTTGTCGATTAGTTGAAAATGATTCAATTTTCTTAGGTAAAGAGAAAGAGTAAAAAACAGCAAAACATCTTGAGCAGCAAATTGTTACAATGTTGCTACTACTTCAACTCCATGGTAAGTATGGTAAGTACATATCTTGTATCTACAAATCTAATTTTTTTCTCATTTGAGAAGTTGGAATATAACATTTTAGTGTACATTTCGTCTTCAATTTCAAGTAGTACATAATTTGTTGTTTTCTTTTTGTGTTTTTCAATACTAAACTATGATAATTGGTACAATGGTTTGTTCTCAATAAAACTGGTATATTCTCACACTCCCATGTTTCACTGACTCTATATAGTAAACGAGAAGCCAGTGAAGTAATAAACCGAAATGTAATTCCCAAGCAGGCCTAAATGCAATAGATCGTCGAAATTCTGAAACGTGTGTGATTAGTGAAATCATGTTTTATTTGAATCTTTCAATGGTTTCGGAAAGATTCCAGAATGACGTGCTGCAATCTTCACCCTTTTTTCACTAACAAGTCATACTTGTTTGTGAAAAAAATGGAAGCCAGACTTGTTTACTCGGAAATATGCATAGGAACTTCTAGCCTACAGTTAAGACACTGATAGAACGGTAGTAATCGTTAAACTGTGGTGATGCGGTGGTAAACGTCCCGCGATTCAGTGATAAACTTCTGGTAACGATTACTACCAGTAAACCGGTAATGTATCTCAAGTAACCTCAGATCTGAACTAGATATATAATACCACACGAGATACCTATACTAGATACGGATGTCTGCGAGACTGCTCTGCAGGCTTCTGGCTGTTTTCGGTTTAATTACCCAAGTTTGAGGTACTTTTCACCTCTGAAGCGAACTTAGTATTTAGTACGTGAGGACTGGATACTAGAAGGGCCATGAAGAGATAATAAAATTTTGTTTTATAAAAATAATAATTTTTAAGTATTTTATTTTCGATAATTCAAAATAATTTTTACTGCTGTTTTACTGCAGTTGAACTACAGCTTTACTGGCGTTTTACTGCAGTAGCGACACCGTACTACCACCGTTTTACGGCTAGCGATACTGCAGTAACACTACCAGTAAAACGGTGGTACAATGGTGTCGCTACTGTAGTAAAACGCCGGTTTTATCTTTACAGTGTCGAAAACTTCTAATCGAAAATATTGAAAACTCATAAGTTTAGACTCGATCAACCTGACTAATTAATTATACTGTCAATCCTTATAAGGTTATTGAAGAAGCATGTTTGTCCATTCTTTCTATATAAACTGGACAGCTCTCACTGTAAGAGATTACGAATACGAACAGTTATTCCAATACATGAATCGAACCCCGCTACAATTTTTTTATAACAATTCACTAACTTTGTATAATTTTTGTTATCTTATTAACAGTTGCTGAGCCAACTGACGTGTGTTGGCAAAAGTTTATCAGCTGTTTTTTGTCTATCCGAAATTAGTAAGTATCCAAACGCGATTAGATAAGACCAAATATTTGCCATACATGTGAATAGTGGCATAGTGGGCTACAATGAGCATAAAAACATCCTAGATTTGTGTGACACAAAATGATGAGCTGGAGATATAGTCAATCATTTACTTGTTGCGTGTAGTTTGCATACAAAACTCGCCGGCCGTTTAACTCACCTTATTCTTATCAGAAACTTTTCCCGACAGAGTGCAAATTTGCTGTAGAAAAAAGTCAATAATAAGTTGCATGGGGTATGAAGAGTTTGCTATTCTCAATGTGAACCCATACGGTGTATGTCCGTATCCGGCTGTGCTGGTAGTGTAAACCACGTCGTTTGTGAACGGAATGCTTTCATGGTGTTGTGTTATGAGTGTCGCGATCGAACTACGCAAAGTTGGTTATTCTTCAGAGCAATCACCAACCAAACAGAATGTAGATACAGGGTCAGTATGTGTCAGTGGTCAACATGGACACCGGCGTTTTTCGAGGGCTGCCTCAAGTTACTGGCACCCTTGCAGTGTGCTCGATCTGATTATACCCTCTTTGAGGCACGAACCTTGTCTAAAAGTTCTAAAAGTTTAAGAGGCGTGGACGCTAACCACCATACCAACTGTGACTACACGGCAACGCTGTGTACAAATCGAACATATTTCATCTTACACAGCACAAAGTGGGATATACAGTATATTTCCGTCTTTCTCGGAGCGAAAACTGTGAAAGCTCGATCACAAATCGGTTACATAATTGCTAGATTCTTTGTACACGAACAGTATAGGTGAGTACGGGTTGGCTCAGGTGCTGACCAGAGGTATTCCATTATCTAAATCGAAACCCAGCTACACGGTGGTTTATAACAATTCACTAACTTCGCGAAATATTCGTTATCTTATTAACAGTTGCTTAGCCAACTGACAGTCGTGTGTTGGCAAAAGTTTATCAGCTCTTTTTTGTCCATCTGAAACTAGTAAGTATCCAAACGCGATTAGATAAGACCAGTTATTTGACATACATGTGAATAGTAGACTACGAAGAGCAAAAAAGTATGACCTGGATTTGTGTGACACAAAGGGGGAGCAGAGTGCGTATGCTAGAAGATTCCGGCCCCTTTATCCCATTCTGCGTACTTTCGCTCTGCCTTACTATTTAGCGCCACTCGTATCCCGGCGTGATGTGAGAGCAGAGAAATAGCGTATGTTGGAGGAGACGCAGGGTCAGATGAAGCTGCCGGGATCTTCTAGCATACGGAGAAAAAATGAGTTCTCCTGTGAGAGAGTTTGTTGTTCTCAGTGCGAGCCGATACACTGTCGCCCCGGTGTGTTCGCACGGAGTTTTCTGGTTGTGTTGCGTTATAGTCCGTTCCACAAATGAGTGTCCCTCTACAGTAATCCGTCAAATATTCAGAATGGTTTTCCCAATGAATAGATTATTATTTTGGTTTTGAACTTTCAGTGGTAAAGGTAATAAACGTGCACAAAACAGTACCAGAATTTACAAAGGATCCAAAAACGCTAATATACCAAACTTTGACCGGGAAGTTTTAGCAGGTTACTTTAGAAAGTTATAAGTGGGTGAAACAAACTATATGTGTGTCGAGATCAAACCAAAAGATGTTAATCACCACTAAAACACTTAGCTCACGTGAAAAATCAAGGCACTTTTAGGCCCTAAAAGGAGAATTTCGGGTGATTTGCGGGCCCAAAAGACCTTAAAAGTAATCACCCCGCCCTCTCTGAGCCAAACACAGAATATGGATACATGGTCAAAGTTTGAGAGTTTCACAGTTGAACAGGGTTACCGGCGTTTTTCGAGGACTGCCCCAAATTAATCCCACTCTGGCAATAAGCTCGACCTGATCAAGAACTAAATCTAATTCTGGTCACATATTTGCCAGGTATACGCACAGGGTAGGTCACCACGAGCTAATTCAGGTGCTAACGAGGTACTAAAGATGGCCTTTTCCACGAAGTCATGTTCAAGTTATTGAGTAATTGGTTTGAAAAAATAGAAAATTAACTTGGGATTTTTTTTTGGCGTATTCTGTAGTGCAGCAAACCAATCGCTTCCGTTCAGAAAGTGATGTGATCAAACAGGCGGCGTAGTAAACCGTCCCCCCTCATAAGAAGTTCATATGAGTTTCTCATGAGATACATCATAAGCTACTCGTGAACTCTTAATGTTGTAGCATAGCAATCAATACAATCTCATAAGAAACTCGTGCCAACAGCTCATGGGGTGATCTCATGAACTTTCGTGGCGATTGCGAGATCGAGAATCTGATCAAAATCCGACCAAATAGTTGTATTGGTTCCGGAGTGATTCATAATAACTGAACTGATAATAAGAATGCTAATGAATCTGCTGCCGGCTCACAGTACTTTTTTGTCTTACGAAAAGGAATGTAGATTACCTTATCGAGATTTTCTCGTGATTCCGATTCATACTCCTGCCTCTCTACTCTAGTATAAAATAGTTTCGATAAGAGTACATCGTCGTGGACAAGTGATTTGAAGTACATTTGACTGCTTTTCCAGTACCGTATTACACTACTCTCTCTCTACCTCTCTCTTTTTTCCCCTTTTCTGTCTCTGTTCAGTTTATTATATTCTCTTCCCCTTCCATCCTCCTAGCCGTCGTTCTCTCACTCTCTCTTCCACACACCCAGTATCTTTTTCTTTCTTTCTCTCTATTTGTGGTTTATTTTCTTCGTCTTTTTTCTCTTTTTTTCTCTCTCTAGCTCTTTTTTTCAATTCCATCGTAGATTTACAATCAATTCTTAGCGTGATGAAACGTGGCTCTTTAGTCTCACACTCAATTATGTACTTCAGATGTTACTAGAGTGGTTAACCAATTCTGAAAAACCCAATTCAATTCAATTCCGATTCCAACCGATTCTCAAGAAATCTCAGAATTTCAATTCCAATTCTTTTCCGATGGCGCAAAACCAATTCAATTTAATTCCAATTCCAACCAATTCTCAAAAAATATCCAAGTTTCAATTCCAATTCTTTTCCGGCGCCAAAAAAACCAATTCAATTCAATTCAATTCCGACCAATTCCGACCAATTCTCACAAAAAATCAATTCCAATTTCAATTCTAGATGCAGTTTTTTGTCAATTCGGTTCATGAAACAGTTTTTGTGTGTATTAACACTACTACCGCCTTGAGATTGAATAGAACACAGCAGAAAACAAGCACTTTTTCCACGCTGAAAAAACCAATTCCAAAACCAAAATATTATTGCTGATATTGAAAAAACCAATTAAATTCAATTTTAATTTTTCTTGATTTCAAAAAAAACCAATTCAATCCAATTCTAAGGAATTGGTTTTACACAAAAACCAATTCAATTCAATTCTTTGGAATTGGTTGTACAAAAAAACCAATTCAATTCAATTCTTTGGAATTGGTTTTCAATTCTTTTCAATTCCAATTCCAATTCAATTTAATTCCTTAACCACTCTAGATGTTACTCATCTCACTTTTGCTGACAATATCCGGACTGTGGAACGTGGAAGCGCAATGTCCCGTCAACGCTACTTATGATCCCAACATTAACAGGTGATCGAACAACTACACCTGAAGCCGTATACACCGAGCCTGTTTCCCCGGAAACAATTTTTTTCCTAAATGGCGACTTCCTTAGGGTAATCAAATCAAATCAAATATTTATTACACAGTGTGTAATAACAGCGGCATAGATTTTACTTTTACGGCAGCAAATATTGGCTCTCACCACTCTTAAAAGCCATTTTTCGCTCTTGGGCCTCTAGCCCGGAAGCATTTTTGCGTGAGAGAGCAGAAACGGCTTTTGGGGGAATCCTTCCCGAACCAATTCTTTCCGAACCAGAATCAGACCGATTCTTACCGAACCAGGTGGTCCGTTCCAAAACCGAACCAAATCACCTAATTATTGCTGAAGTCGGCTGACGACGTAACGCTTATCAGGGTTTGGTTCGGTTATGCCTAGATTTAATACGCAAATGGTTCGGTTCATTGCCAAACCACTCGACTGTGCGAAATTCGGTCAGGTTCTGGCTCGAGAAAGTTGGTTTGGAACAACTTCGCCAGACTTCCGTGAGACCTGTTGCGGGAAATAAAGAGCAAATTGGATTTGACCCAAAGAGCTTCGAATTGAGGAGAGTATATGATTTGTTTTATACGGGTGCAAATCTGCCACATTCATTGCTCTTGACGACGAACTCGTATTGATACGAATAACTCATTTCGTGCAGGAGTACGGATTCCTGGATCAAGGCTGATATAGTTCACACCATACCTACTGAGACTTCTACAGTAACCTCACCAACTTTCCGGAGGCTGTTGTAAGGCTGAAAATGTAGTTCATGAAAAATGCTCTCGTATATTTACTATACCTGAAAAGGAGAATGAGGTACGAAAATCCGCAACTACTCCGATGAAAAGTGAGCGGAACGGCTTGAAAGTTTTAAATTCCACTGTAGGAGTCTCAGTAGGAATGGAGAAGTCTAAACAAATGCATCGCAGTTTGGAACAAAACGTAGAGAATTGAAGTAACTAGAGCGGCGTTTCTGATCTACCGTTCACTTATTGAATAACGGTTTATTCGCACACTTGAAAGAGAATATTTTTGTCATACTCTTCATTTCTGTTCCAGTCCTCTTGAAACATATACCATGAAGTAACAGCTTAGGCAAGTCAGTTCGTCAACGGACACATAACTAACCAATTTTCCAGATGCTATATGTTTGTTACTGAACCGAAAGAGTGGGTGGAGGCTGAGGATGTTTGCGATAAATGGGGTGGAAATTTGACATCAATTGGCAACGGATTCCAAAATTATTTTCTAGTCGGTATGTCTAGTTTTCAGAAGTTTTCAGAATAAACAGGAAGGTTCCGATAAATTCAAAGAGATAATGTGATTCACTTGTGCTTGTCTTTAGTATGCGTATTGCCTTTTTTGGAGAGCCGTTGCGCTGATACTCTTTTAGCAGGAACGAGAGAGAGAGAGAGAGAGAGAGAGAGAGAGAGAGAGAGAGAGAGAGAGAGAGAGAGAGAGAGAGAGAGAGAGAGAGAGAGAGAGAGAGAGAGAGAGAGAGAGAGAGAGAGAAAGGGGGGGGGGAAAAGAGGAGAGAGAGGGGGAGAAGAGAGAGTGAAAGAGAGAGAGAAATAAACCGGAATAGAAGATCGATTTCAGACCAAGCTCAAACACTGTTCGCGAACGAAAGTGCTACTGACTTCTGGATCGGGGCCAATATGCTGCTGTCGGCGGGTTGGTCCTGGATGGACGACACTCCCTTCTACTTCAGCTCCTGGAGTCCCGGTAGACCAGTTTCGGAATTGAAAACACTATTTTTCTATAACTCGAAATGTACGAATCGGAACTGAGAACATTTCGTTAGACATTCGACGACCTTGCAAATCGAGAAGAATCCCATAGTATCACAGCATAAGGACGTTTTGATGTGACGACATCAGTCGTGGGGAAAAATCTCTCATTCACCTATTTGTTTCTTCAATGGAAGAAATGCTGGTCACTAGCTGGTTTTCGAATCTCTATTTGTTCAAATTGCCAACTCGAAATGAAAAATAGATGGAACTCATTGAACATAGTTAAAACAAAGGGGCGAATCGTTCCCAAGCTCTTTCGATGGCACAATACTAGAAATGAATGTTTTAACGGTTTGCTAAAGCTCTATCTGAAGAAGATATAGCTCGTTTCATTCCCACTGAGACCCATTGGCATCGTGCCAAGTTTTTTGGATGGCTATTTCTTAGACCAGATATAAGTTTTCTGGTGACTTTTTTTATTGACTTGTTCTTATGAATCTGAACAACGTTTACCAGCCATTTGTAGTTTATTGGAAAAATCAAAAGTGGTTTAAATCGTCTGAGATATTGATTGGCACTCAGTGGGAATGACCGGGACTATACTTACTCGAAGATCCAAATAAGAGAGATGGTATCTTTCACTGTAATTGAAAACCCTTTTTCCCCTCTAGTCAACAACGGTCCAATCATTACAGTCTTCAGCGGCATATCGCGGCGGAGCGCGAAGCGCTCTGCGTGAGTTGTCTTTGGTTTGGCCATTGCGGTCTCGTTTTTTCCTTTTAATTAACAAAAAGCTTCAAATACAATCTTTTTTTCGAAATCTAAACGAAGAGAACGTTAGAGAATCACGAATTGAACATTGTGTGAGAATTTCAGCCAAATCGGAATATTTTCGCCTGAGTTATGGTTTCGTGTCGTTGTTGAAAAGTTCCGCCGTAATTCGTCCCTCGTCACTCGTCCCTCGTCCCTCGTCCCTCGTTCCTCCACCCTCCACCCTCACGGAATTTGTTCGCATCGTAGTGGAAAAAACTACTTAACCAATTTGGCTAAAATTTGGAACATCTATTCTATGGCAAAAGTTAGCTCGTCGCGCCGAGTTTGAAATCTATATCTAATCTCTGGCGCCGGCGCGGGCGCCAATAGGCGCCAAAAACCACAATTGGAAAAACTACCGAACCGATTCAGCTGAACTTGAAACATGAGTTCTAATGCAAAATATAGTTCGTCGCGCCAAATATGAGATGTATAGCCTCTCATTGGCGCGGGCGCCAATAGGCGCCAAAAACCACAATTGGAAAAACTACCGACCGATTTAGCTGAAATTTGAAACATGAGTTATAATAAAAAAGTTAGCCCGTCGCTCCAAATATGAGATGAATACATCATCATTGGCGCCCGGAGCTGGCGCCAATAGGCGCCAAAAACGGCAAAACACTATTTATCGTCAACTAAAATGTTGAACACTAATTGAAATTGAATAACTTGGTGGAAAGTGTGAAAGTCTTTTTCCAAAACTGAAGTTTTTCTTCTGGCGCTCGAACCAGGCGCCAGATGGCGCCAAACCCAAACTCACGACAGCGTCATCGTCTGAAATTCGGTACACTAAATAACCATCACATGGCAAGTAAGATGCTCAATCTGAAAATCAAGAAAAGTTCTGTTGGCACTGTGCGCTGGCGCCAATTGGCGCCAAAGTTTGGAAAATATCAGTTATCGTCAATCAAACTCTTTCAAGTTAACAGATATTGAATATTCCAATGTGAAACAAAGATCCACAAATTCAAAATCGAATTTTATCGTCTGGCTCGGAACAGACGCCAAATGGCGCCAAAAAAAAACACACGAAACTGACAATTGAATAGTTTAAATATTGCTCCAATCAGTAATTGACACATGTAGTGTTTACTGGTTGCTCAAAAACCTAGAAAATTTCGTTTCGTTCTGGCGCCAGACGCGTGTGTCAATTAACGCAGGAATGAAAAAAAAGTTTCAACGAAGGTTTTTGATGTGGTATTGGAAATAATGGCTATATTGTAAGTGAGTTGGTGTCTCTAATTGTAGATTTGTCAATGGCGCCAATCAACATCGCTTATCGCCGCTAAAAGCGGTGTACATGTCAATCGGAACGTTTAGCGTTTTTGTTCAGTTGTTGATAGTCACAGAGCCAGTAACCTGCGTTATATTACAACATCAGAAATTTTATGGTCTGCATTCGGCTTCGTGCACACACAAAACTGAGATTTCCATAATAATATAATGAGTTCACACGATTCACTCTGTGAATAGGCAACATATGAAGTTGTAGGAGTACAACTAGCAAAAAAAGGACAATTAGTAAAAAGTGGGGGAACCAACAAATGTGTGAGTTGTGTTTGGTTCGACCTCGATATCAGCAAAAAGTGAACGAAACGAATTGCTCTGATACTGTAGCAGAAGTACTCTGCAAAAATAGAACAACACCAATTTTGCACAATGGTTCACAACGCACGCATGTCGTCAAAGTACACATGAAATACCCTTCGGCAATTTCTGAAATATTATGCGGGCTTCGTGAACCATTGTGCAAAATTTGTATTGTTCTATTTTCGCAGAGTACTTCTGCTACAGTATCAGAGCAATTCGTATCGTTCACTTTTTGCTGATATCGAGGTCGAACCAAACACAACTCACACATTTGTTGGTTCCCCCACTTTTTACTAATTGATAATTGATATTGTATTGTTCAGTCCCTGGCAAATTTTTTTCTCAACAACAAAGAACATTTACAATGTTCAGGTCAACCAAACACGAAGCACGGTAGTCAATTGTGCGCATCTTCTACGATATCAAACGGAATGTGGAAGTGAGACATTTCACGAATGTTGATGCAGAAATTAGTAGATGTAACTCACGTTCTTAACGATATACTAATAATTATTTAATTATCACAGTTGTTATATATCACGCTGGTGAGAATATTTCACGATGTATCAGAAGTAAAAGATCTCTGAAGAGTCGTTCAGTTGCAAAAGATATACCTCCTGAAGACGCGAGCTCTCTCGTTTGTAAGAGCACATGTCCCGTAGCAAGTATAATACGAAACGAGAAGGTGTGACTCTACTTTCCTTGTTACTAAGTAGGAAATGTTTCCCAAAAAATTATTCAGGTAGGGTTTGAAAACAAAAAGATTCATAAGGTTCACAACAAAACAACAAAAGCGCGGTGTCGTTGTTTGTGCCATCTCTTGGTTGTGGGCACTCAGATTGGTTTTTCAGGGCCTCTACATGCGTCTCAGCAAAGCCATTTGTCTGCTCGATGGTCTTCACTCCCACTGTGAAACCGACTCTACCACCCACACGTTTGTTCACGCGTTGGAACGAAGATTTGCCCATCGTTCGAATATGCGGTTTCCGCTAAACCGTAACTCTAAACAACACTATGTTAACTGATTCTAAAAACACAATGTGAAGTGGCCTCTGAGAAAAAATAGAGCAAGAGAGAAAAGAAGGAGAGAGAAAGAGAGAGTGTAGTTATTGGTTTCTCTCAGGTTTCATTTGTTTTATATTCTCTCATCGACGAGTACGCCATACGTTCCAGCCGCACCGGGTCATTGCGAAGGACTGGCTCACTATCTGAAACTCACCGATTCCTGCTACGCAGTAAGTCACCGGCCGGTTCACTATCATCTGATTCTCAAAACGAAATATTCATTTCTTCAATATAGATCAGAGTTTGAATTCCTATCGGTACCAATGTGTAAATATGTTCCGATAAATTAAAAAACGGTAAACGCAAGAGTAGCTTCAGTTTATGAACAACACTTTCCCAGAGTGTTTATCCAGTAGTGTTTCCTAACAACAAACATACTTAAAGCGAACCGTGTGATTTTGCATGAAACCATCTAAAAGTTGCTTCCATTCGAAAAGTTCCCCTGAAATTTGTATAATATCAAGAAATAAGATTGGGCACATGCACAATCTTCCTGTGAAGCAACCTGACGGGTTTTTTACTGTTAGATTGCATTTCTTTTTTCACTGCTCAAGTTTTATGTCGTAGATTATGCGGTATTCTAAAAATACGTTCGTACTTTCATAGGCTATTTCGATCATTCTCGTACATAAGGTCGATACGTGAGCCGCTTTTCTGAGGGAAAGAATAAATTTATATGAAAACATGAATGAAAACATGAATATTTATCCTGAAAACGTACATGAAAACATGAATGTTTATCATAATGTCAAATTGGTAACTCCGACATCAAAGTTATAGACACTTTCCTTCCAAAGCGTGAGGGATCTCGCAAACGAACCATGAGTGTCTCGCGAAAACTTATAGGTGGAGTTCGGACCCGTCTCCTTCAATAACGCCGAAAATTCATGTGTAGCTATTGGCGGACACCTGGCGTCTATTCATAGTAAGGAAGAAAACGATTTTCTCACAGGTTTGTGAGAATTCAGTCGAGAAAGAAATGCGGAGAGAATAAAACACTGTGATGGTCAGAGACATGTCAAGGTATCAACAGTTCAACAGCAAAACACGCACGCAAAACACCAGATGAAGTAATTTTCCGGTTTTCAGCAAAGTAATAAAAGACATACGGATTGTAACTTGGGTTATTTGGGTCTCGAAGAGAATTTGAAATTGAATGACAGCTCCCTCTCTTCTGCTGACCTGTTGAAGTGAATTTAAATTCCAGTCATCGTATATAGCTATCGGCAAAGTCATCAATAGTTCAATGAACTTTCTGGTAATTAGTTACTTCCCAATCTTTGCTCGATAAGCTTTATTGGTTGTCAAAAGCATAAGCCTTTTCCTTATTCTGGAACATAGAAAGAAGCCTAATTAGAAATGCGCGAAAAATGCATTCAGATGAGTAGTTCAGAATGTACAATTTTCAGAAATTTCCCGAACGGGAAGAACAACAACCGACGATTATTCGGCTCAGGTTTGGATTGGATTGCATCAGGCTGATGACAACAACGCTGCATGGAGGTGGACTGATGGAACATATGTAAGATGTTTTGTTCCATTCGGAAATTTACGAGTTGCTAGTCTTATCTTGTGGACATCAAAATCTCAGCGAAATGTGAAGGAGATCCCAGCGGGTGATTCTATCACCAGTATAATGCTCTGAAAGTAGTGCGAACAGTAGCGAATGAGACAGACCAATTGAGATACCGCAGCAGGTTACGTATGCATGAACTCATCGACACTTCAATGTATTCTATGTCTCTCGCTCTGCCATACAAATACTATCTCGTGCACGATTAGGGTTGTTGAAAATGAAATCGTAACTCGATAATATTGTTCCAAATTTCGGAAAATTGGAAAATCTGAAAGGTGTTATTATTTTGCAAGAACAATGTTTTTATGTTTTCGTGGTCGTTAAGTTCATCATCGTACTCAAACAAAATAACAAGTTCCAATTTTGTTGACCAGATAAGGGATGAAGAGTTAAGTGAAAACTACTTTGAGTTTCGAAAATTTGGAGTTGAAGCTTTTCCGAGTTTTTGGGATTTCCAAACTGAAATTAGAATGTTGAGTATATTTAACGACCTTAACACCGTTTTTTCTGCTAAGAAAAATAATCTTTGACATCAGTAAACTATATTACCTTTCTCGATATAACCCTCAAACTGGAACACAAAATTCGAAACTTGCATCATTTTGTTTTTCCGAATAAGAAGAATTAAACAATTCCATGTATTGTTTGTCACATCACAGTGTTGCACAGTGGTGATTCATGGCTGATCTCTCAATCGGTTTGTCTCTGCATGCTCTGAGATATTCGTGAATCTATATAGCATGCGTGCCCAGAATCAACAACAAGAAGTGGTAGATTCTGTCAGAGACCATTCAGAAATGTTGTGTATACTTCACTGAAGATGAAGAAGGTGAACCTCGTTTCAGTTTGGCTTCAGTAATTGGGGAAACCAGCAACCGGATCACACGCATAGCCAGGAGCATTGCGTTGAGGTGAGATCGCAGAGCTAAACTGGATACATGAATTTTCTGGAATGCAAACCGAACTACATGTTGTGGGAACTGTGGGATGAAAGTCTTTCACTTCCATCTGCGTATTGATTAGAGCTGGATCTCTGATCCTAAACAAGTCCATCCTACTACGATCGGAAAGTAATATAACATGTTTAAGTAAGAGTGATTGGCACAGACGTTCTCATCTATAAAGTTTGCTGGAGTGTCTTGAAAAGTATCTTGAGTGTAGACTCCGAAGAATCCTGACAAGGTTGGAGTACACAAGGCCTAACTCACTGAGAGATAGGTCTACGGCTTCACTCGTTGAAGGATAAACTAGTAAACAACATATATATCGATATATGATGTATTGTATTTCTCTTCTCATTTCCGGAGTGGCGATTCTCATTGTCCTACAGAAAATACACTTCACTATTATATTCCAGGTGTCGCATGCATAGCATATAGGCCAATTACACAAGCAACCGGGTTACATGCAACCGGGTTGCATGTGTAAAGACAGTTCGGTTGCGTTCCAAATGCAACCGAGTTGCTTTTGGCTTTTCTTTCCAAATGCAACCAAAAGCAACCAGATTGCAGTAAAAACAGGAAAATGTCTAAAAATAGAGCCTAGCGAATACTTGCAGAATCAACTAAACGCACTTGTCAACTAACGTTAGTTATAACTAAACTGATTAAAATCTTCTACGTTACCTGGGCGAAGAACTGAACACCCGTTGACTGTTTTGAAATACCATACGAGTGATTACATCTTACAACTTTGAATCACGAACTGTTTGAAAAAAGTTAACAAAAAGCAGATAGGTGAACAAAATAGGCAAACTCATTGGTAGTTTTCATCTTTTTTTATAACTTTTCAACTCGACCTCAAATGTCTGATACTTCTCGCTCTGCTAATTACGACACAAATGTCCCTTGAGATTGGAACTTCATTGGACGCGTGTTGTGTGAAGCCAATTCACCATACCTGATTATATGTGATATTCACCCTCAAACGAGTCGTTGTTCTCAAAATGTTCATTTTGAGGTAGAATTTTGACGGATAGGGTTGGGGAGTTTCCTAACGAACATATAATGATTTCAACAAACCAAAACTCTTTGTTAAGTTCACATATGTTTTTCAGTTACTGGCAGATTTCTCGCCCGCCGCAGAAGCCGGTGCTTGGAACGATCACACTTGTGAATGGACCGTTCGCGCGTATATCTGTCAGACAGCAGCTCTTCACTGACTTGTTGTGCTCACCAGTTTCTTGCATTCTATTTTCGTACAATAGGGTGTACTTCGTTTCAGCCATTTAGAAACACTCACAATATTCAGTCACACAGTAGATTATACGTATGCTAATAAACATATCGGTTTTCATGAATTCATTTGTTGTGGCGCACAATGTACAATTCTGTGGCCGTATTTCGTAAGCTCAAGTGGCCATGCAAGTTACATGAGCACATTTTGATTGGCAAATTATTGACTTCTGCTACTCATGGTCCAACAGATTCCGTGCCTATTTTCGAATAGGATGGAGGTGCCGGGAGCTTCTAGCATACGTACTCAGGACGTTCTTACATGTCTGGTGGCGTGAAACGCGCGCGTGGACCTTAGGGTTTGAATGGGAAACGTAAGAAAGGGTGTTACGTGAAAAAAGAGAACTATAGGACACAAATCAATAATGATGCTTGCTCTTGTAGGCGTTAAAAGGACTTGAGTGAAAGCCGATATTGCTGTTTCTCTGTTTAATGTAACATAAGGAAAGCCGCGGCAATAAAAATTAAATGCAGTACGCAGAAGAACAATATTCACATAAAAATGTCCTAATTAATGCATTGGGTGCATAAAAGTGGTCGGTACAAGTGTATAGTGGATCTTTTAGCAAAATCTCCACTTATAAGTACTGTGCGAAACATACGAGCACGATTATAAAAATTATCGGGAAAGAACTGTAACAGAAACCCCACGTCGTTTTATAAAGTTTTCTTTTTGATAACACTCAGGATTAACTATGCATTTCACATAATTTATAAACGTTTTTCAGTCTCATTCTTGGAGTGAGTTGTTATGGTTCGAAACTGAAAACTGTGAAATGTATCTTTAATCCTGACTTATGAAATGTATATTCAACTTAACTTATCGTTGAATACCTACTCTACGAGAGTTATTTTCATCTCTCTCACCAAATGTTTCATCCCACTTCTCCCAACTTCGATTGTAAGTCAGCGAAAAGTTTCAGGCGGTTTATTTAATCAGCATTCACAAACATAGTATGATATAGTGGAGTATAGTAATGATCAGAACTATGTAAGAAAGCATCATATTTAGTTTATTCTGGTGGTCTACTTCCATGAAGAATACAAAAGCTCCATGAAGGGTAATTACGTTTGTTTCTACACCATACTAAATCTCGCTACAGTTGAACTATTTGCATTTTTTGCTTTCTCAGCAGCCGAATGGGTAACTAGAAAAACCGTAGATGGCAAAACAAATGAACTTGAAAAGAAAATAAGAAGTTTAAACGAAAAAAATAATCGTCAATAAATACAATATTGAAAAAATATGTGGATCAATGATAAGGAAGCTTCTGAAACTTGCTCATGTACACCTCATTTAAGAGCAGTGTTGTTCTGCAACAACGTTCGCTGTTTACCTTCGCAGGAAACAGGCTACTACTGGAAATATAGAAATAGTTACCGAATTATACTAAATTAACTATCGATAATAAATTTTACTACTATTAACTCACTAAATTATCGATAGTAGATATTTATCTATGACAAAGTCACTCCAAAAATTGTTCTACATCAATGTCATTCCAGTTTGAGTCCCGTTTCCAAGCACAAATGTTTACCCGGTGAAGGCCGATTTCTTCTACCGAAGAGAACATTTGCGATCGGTTTGGGGTTTCACCGGTACTATAGAACAACTGAAAAATAACGATTAGAAAGAAGATGCAATACATTGAAGCAAAGGTTACACTGTGATGGTTTTAATTCCGTGGTAACAAATCAATAGCAAATCAAACTTATGTGGAAGCTGAGTTGAATGGAAAAAAAGACAAGAAGAAAAGGAAGTTGAGAAAAAACGGGAGAAAGAAACTAATAAAGATAAAGGCAGCGTGTAGAAGAAAGCAAGAGGATGCGAGGAGAAGAGAGGGAGAGAGTAGCTAAGGACTTGGCTGGGACATGGCTGGTGGTTGTCCGCCGACCCTGGGTGGATGAATACCCGGTGAAGACCAATATCGGCTGCACCCCGGCATCACCCACCAAGTGTCTTTGGATGTTGGGGAGTTCCAGCAAAACAATAAAAACCGCGATGTTCTATATTCTTATTAGAAGTATTCTTATTATACTAACTCTACAGTTTTAGTCCCGTATCCAAGCACAAATGTTCACCCGGTGAAGGACTAATTCTTCTACCGAGGAGAACATTTGCGATCGGTTCGGGGTTTCACCGGTACTATAAAGGCACTACAAAAACAGTGCTTTAAATAGGTTGGTTAGCGTAAAATGTACTAATTGATTAAGCGGAAAAAGGGTCGGAAATCGACAAACATCATTTGGTCAAAAGATTGTTGCAAGGGGCATGCTAAAAAGTGATTCTTAAAATGTGAGGATTGAAATGCAAGGGTTACAATGTGAAGTTATGATCAAGTGATCAAAACTTATCGTTAGAACGTAAAATACTTCACTACTGTTAAAATAGAACAAAACACAAAAAATAATATTTACAATAATACAAAATAATATAATACAACTTAAATATGTATACAATGTCAGTCACTGTGCTGAATATGTCTCTAGTCATAACTCATATCAACATGACCAAGAACACACACCCAGCAGAGGAAATAACAAGTTTAGGGGGGGGGGAATGGAAAAGTAGAAGGTAGAGAGGAAAGAAGAAAGAAAAGAAAGAGAGAAAGAGAAAAAAAAGAGTGAAAATAGAGAAAGACAGAGTGAGAGAAAAGAGAAGAGTTGAAGAAAAGCACTGAGATAAGTAAGGAACTGAACGCGAAAAGAAAGGGAGAGAAAGAGAAGAGCAATGAAAAATAAGAGAAGAAAAAGGGACTGGTCCGCTTTCCGGGGACAGCAAGTAGACTGTGATATGAGCACCGGGGCCAGATCAGCAGTACCTGTTGTCGCCGGTCGGGGAACCGTGAGGTACTCGGGAAATAATCGGAAGTTGGTGGGGGAGTTATTGGGGAGAAACTCGAGAGTTAATTGGGACTTAGGTGGAAGCTGAGTTGAATGGAAAAAAAGACAAGAAGAAAGGGAGGTTGAGGAAAAAGCGGGAAAAATAAACAAATAGAGAGAAAGTCAGAGTGTGAGAGGAATCAAGAGGACGCGAGGAGAAGAGCGGGAGAGAATAGCTGAGGACTTGGCTGGGACTTGACTGGATTTATCCGCCGACCCTGGATGGATGAATACCCGGTGAAGACCAATATCGGCTGCACCCCGGCATCACCCACCAAGTGTCTTTGGATGTTGGGGAGTTCCAGCAAAACAATAAAAACCGCGATGTTCTATATTCTTATTAGAAGTATTCTTATTATACTAACTCTACAGTTTTAGTCCCGTATCCAAGCACAAATGTTCACCCGGTGAAGGACTAATTCTTCTACCGAGGAGAACATTTGCGATCGGTTCGGGGTTTCACCGGTACTATAAAGGCACTACAAAAACAGTGCTTTAAATAGGTTGGTTAGCGTAAAATGTACTAATTGATTAAGCGGAAAAAGGGTCGGAAATCGACAAACATCATTTGGTCAAAAGATTGTTGCAAGGGGCATGCTAAAAAGTGATTCTTAAAATGTGAGGATTGAAATGCAAGGGTTACAATGTGAAGTTATGATCAAGTGATCAAAACTTATCGTTAGAACGTAAAATACTTCACTACTGTTAAAATAGAACAAAACACAAAAAATAATATTTACAATAATACAAAATAATATAATACAACTTAAATATGTATACAATGTCAGTCACTGTGCTGAATATGTCTCTAGTCATAACTCATATCAACATGACCAAGAACACACACCCAGCAGAGGAAATAACAAGTTTAGGGGGGGGGGAATGGAAAAGTAGAAGGTAGAGAGGAAAGAAGAAAGAAAAGAAAGAGAGAAAGAGAAAAAAAGAGTGAAAATAGAGAAAGACAGAGTGAGAGAAAAGAGAAGAGTTGAAGAAAAGCACTGAGATAAGTAAGGAACTGAACGCGAAAAGAAAGGGAGAGAAAGAGAAGAGCAATGAAAAATAAGAGAAGAAAAAGGGACTGGTCCGCTTTCCGGGGACAGCAAGTAGACTGTGATATGAGCACCGGGGCCAGATCAGCAGTACCTGTTGTCGCCGGTCGGGGAACCGTGAGGTACTCGGGAAATAATCGGAAGTTGGTGGGGGAGTTATTGGGGAGAAACTCGAGAGTTAATTGGGACTTAGGTGGAAGCTGAGTTGAATGGAAAAAAAGACAAGAAGAAAGGGAGGTTGAGGAAAAAGCGGGAAAAATAAACAAATAGAGAGAAAGTCAGAGTGTGAGAGGAATCAAGAGGACGCGAGGAGAAGAGCGGGAGAGAATAGCTGAGGACTTCGCTGGGACTTGACTGGATTTATCCGCCGACCCTGGATGGATGAATACCCGGTGAAGACCAATATCGGCTGCACCCCGGCATCACCCACCAAGTGTCTTTGGATGTTGGGGAGTTCCAGCAAAACAATAAAAACCGCGATGTTCTATATTCTTATTAGAAGTATTCTTATTATACTAACTCTACAGTTTTAGTCCCGTATCCAAGCACAAATGTTCACCCGGTGAAGGACTAATTCTTCTACCGAGGAGAACATTTGCGATCGGTTCGGGGTTTCACCGGTATTATAAAAGGAAGAATAATGGTGAGAGAGAAGTTGCAAAACATTAATACAAAGGTTACACTGGTTACAATTCATTAGTAACCAACCAATAGCTACAACTTTATGATTACAAAATAATATTAACAACTTTATGGTGACAAAGTCAGTCACTGTGCTGAATGTGTCTCTAGTCATAAATCATTAAAATATGACCAAGAACACACACCCAGCAGAGGAAAAGACAGGTTGAGGGGGGGGGGGGGGTAAAAGAAAGAGAGAAAAGGACAAGAGAAATAGGAAAAAAACGAGAAAAGAGAGAGAAAAATAGGGCGGGAAGAGGTAAGGAGACAAGGAGAGAAATACAAAAGGTGAGAAGAGAAAGAGCCTGTTCGTCCTCCCGGGGACAGCAAGTAGACTGTGATATGAGCACCGGGCCAGATCAGCAGTACCTGTTGTCGCCGGTCGGGGGACCGTGGGAACTGATAGGAAGGGATGGGAGGTACTGGGGAGATAGTCGGGACTTAGATGGAAACTGGGAGTTGCATGAATGAAAACCAGGAGAAAAGAGGCTTAGGAAAGAGAGGGAAGAAGAAGCAAATAAAGAGAGGGAAGAAGAAGCAAATAAAGAGAGGGAAGAAGAAGCAAATAAAGAGAGAGACAAATTGTGAAAAGAAGAGAGAGGGAGGGAGAGAGGGAAAAGGAGAAAAGACAGAGATTGGGACATAGATGAGAATGACTGGGACTTGGCTGGAACTTGGCTTGGACTTGAGGGAGAGTTGTCCGCCGACCCTGGATGGATGAATACCCGGTGAAGACCAATATCGGCTGCACCCCGGCATCACCCACCAAGTGTCTTTGGAGGTTGGGGAGTTCCAGCAAAACAATAAATACCGCGCTGTTCAATATTCTAAGTATTCTCATTGTACTAATTCTACAGTTTTAGTCCTGTTTCCAAGCACAAATGTTCACCCGGTGAAGGTCTAATTCTTCTACCGAGGAGAACATTTGCGATCGGTTGGGGGTTTCACCGGTACTATAAAGGCACTACGAAAACAGTGATTTCAATTGTCGGGTTCAATGTCGATTACTAATTGTTACAATAGGAATGCAAAACAGGGATGCTCACAACGTAAATGTTAAAGGGTTACTATGCAACGTTTTATGCTTAAATGGTTGATGATTGTTATCACAAAATATTACAACTTTATTACTGTTAAAATGGGAAAAAAACACAAAAACTATATTTAGAACTTAAATATGTATACAATGTCAGTCACTGTGCTGAATATGTCTCTAGTCATAACTCATATCAATATGACCAAGAACACACACCCAGCAGAGGAAATGACAAGTTTGGGGGGGGGGGAATGGAAGAGAAAGAGAAAAGAAAGAAAAGGGCAATAAGAGACTAGATACAAAGGAAAAAGACAAGAGAGAGCGAACCAGAAGAAAAAGGAAGAAATAGAGAAAATGAAAAGAAGCGGAAAGAGAAACAGAACGGAGGGAAGAGAGAGAGAGAGGGGAAGAAAGGGAGAGAGAGAGGAGTAGAAAGGGAGAGAGAGAGGGGAGAAAAGGGAGAAAGAGGGCCTGTTCTCCCTCCCGGGGACAGCAAGTAGACTGTGATATGAGCACCGCGGCCAGATCAGCAGTACCTGTTGTCACCGGTCGGGGGACCGCGGGAACTGATAGGAAGGGGTGGGAGGTACTCGGGAGATAATTGGGACTTGAGTTGCATGATGGAAACTGGGAGTTGCATGAATAAAAGACAGGAGAAAAGAGATTTAGGAAAGAGAGGGAAGAAGAAGCACATGAAGAGAGACACAAATTGTGGAAAGAAGAGAGAGGAAGGGGGGGGGGAAACGAGAGAGAGAATACAACTAGAGAGAGGGCTGGGACTTGGCTGGGATTTGACTGGGATTTGTCCGCCGACCCTTGATGGATGAATACCCGGTGAAGACCAATATCGGCTGCACCCCGGCATCACCCACCAAGTGTCTTTGGAGGTTCGGGGGAGGGGGGTTCCAGCAAAACAATAAAAACCGCTCTGTTCTATACTTATTAGAAGTATTCTTATTATACTAACTACACAGTTTTAGTCCCGTTTCCAAGCACAAATGTTCCCCCGGTGAAGGACGAATTTTTGTACCGAGGAGAACATTTGCGGTCGGTTCGGGGTTTCGCCGGTACTATAAAAGGAAGAATAATGGTGAGAAAGAAGTTGCAAAACATTAATGCAAAGATTACACGGTGATGGTTACAATTCAATAGTAACCAACCAATAGCTACAACTTTATGATTACCAAATAATATTTACAACTTAAATATGTATACGATGTCAGTCACTGTGCTGAATGTGTCTCTAGTCATAAATCATTAAAATATGACCAAGAACACACACCCAGCAGAGGAAAAGACAGGTTGAGGGGGGGGGGGGGTAGTGAAAAGTGGAAAGTAGAGAGAAAAGAAAATAGAAAAGAAAGTAAGAAAAAGAAAAGATATAGAAGATAATTAGAGGACTAGAGACAATAGGGAGCAAGGGAGAGACAAGAGGGAAAAAACGTGAGACCACGAAGGAGGGAAGAAGAGAATGAAAAGGGGAAAGAGAAAAACAAAAGGTGGAAGAGAATAGGACTGGACCCCCTTCCGGGGACAGCAAGTAGACTGTGATATGAGCACCGGGGCCAGATCAGCAGTACCTGTTGTCGCCGGTCGGGGGACCGTGAGAGGGGGGAGATACTCGGGAGTTACTCGGGACTTCGAGGAGCTGAGAGTTGAATGGAAAGAAAGACCGGAAGACAAGAAGAATTGGAAGTTGGAGCGGAAGAGAGTGTGTCGGAAAGAGAAAAGATAGAAAGAGCGGAAAGAGCGGAAGAGAGTGTGTCGGAAAGAGAAAAGATAGAGAGAAAAGAACTAAACAGAGGAAGCGAGAAGGGAGAGAGAGGGAAAACAACTGGAGAGTGGGCCGGGACTTGGCTGGAAGTTGTCCGCCGACCCTGGATGGATGAATACTCGGTGAAGACCATGATGGCTCCAACCCGATATCACCCATCGAGCGTCTTTGGAAGTTGAGGAGTCGACTGATTTCTCTGGATCCGAGGTCCCCTTATATGCGGTCCGTTCCCGCCAATTCGGGTAGAAAGTGGGCGTGGTTTGGTTGGATTCCCACCCCATTGGGGTATATCTGGGCGGCATGGGGTGACAAGCAGCTATTAGGGAGCCTGGGTCATGCCATCGGGCTTGCTAAGGGCTATAGTATTATCCGATGTAGGTTAGGGTAGAGATAGTGAAAGGGGAGAGACAACAGGGTTTTTTTAAACATGGTTTGTAATACAACGTATAGTAGGGCACTTGCGAAGGAGAATAGTGGTTTTGACCATAAAAGCTAAGTGGAATGACTAACATTAGTTTATTGTGTTGTCGTTATTTATATGAGACGTGCAACACTAAGCTGCTGTTCGGTATTCAAAGTCTAGAAAGTGCGTTATAGATAGCTTTAAACACAGTTTTTTCTTGTCTCCAAATTAGAAAATATATTATAACAACTGCTCTACCTATCAAAAGAAGCTTCTCTCCCGATAAGCCTAAATTTCTATCGGGACAAAAGCTTCTTTTGATAGTTTTCGCAGTTGTTATAATAATTATATATCAATAAACCTTACATAATATACTATTTGAGCTTAGTGAATACGGCCACAGATTTGTTGACGTGAACAGTAACTTAGATCATGGCAAGTTTCATCGAAACTTGACATTGAGAATGTTGAAAGTCACGAATTTCAACTTTAACTTTAACTTACCGTAATAAACCTGTTGTCTAAACACATCAAATAATAGCCGGGTAAGTTGTTTGAGCAACTTTTCAAAAGGGTTTTTCTCGCTCGGTTCTTTTCATTTTCTCTCGTTTCTTTCACACATTAAGGATGCTTGCCTAATCAACGAAAAATATACTGTACTTTGTGATTAAATAAAGGTACTATTGAAATTTGCACAGATAGCTTATCTTATAACAAACGTGCGACATTCGGCTGCTATTGAGATGAGTTTCACGTCTATTGATGCTTGTTTTTTACACACTTCTGAATGGAACCCAAGGTCACGGATTTAAACTGGAAGTAAAATGGATAGTCACATAAAGTTAGCATTCTAATAAGGAATTGTGCACTTTGTCATTGCATGTTTTTGAGTTCTGCTGTGTTCAACGTGTTTCACGTGACTGTGCGATTGACTAATGGTATAGAGGTGACGCAAGATTAAAGATGGAATTAGAGAAGCCGAAAACCCAGGACACGTTCTACACAAAGACAACATGTTTGAAGTGAATAAACTTAGAAAGATTTGTGATTTAGCTCTTGAAGCATTATGCACAGTTTTCTCACGCTATAAGTTTTATTCGAAGAAAAAAACGAAACATTAACATCTTTTTAGTCTTCGCTGTTGTTACTTATAGCAGACGTGTGACATTCAGCTGCTGTTCGATTTCTCGAACTTTCACCATTCAACGTTGATCAATGCTAGTGAAAAGTAAGTGTCAATAAGGGATTTGCTAACAGTTTTTTTAACTGCTCTAATTTCGTGTCATGCTGTTTAGCTACTACGTAATTGTAGCGGAGTAGAGCATTACCGAAGAAAAATTCAATATTTAGTTAACAGAACAGAAGTATTGAAACAACAAAAACAAACAAACAACAATTTTAGAGGACAAAACATTACACGAGAGGAACAACCAAATATCATTTGTCGTCACTTATAAGAGACGTGAAACAATTTATACCACAAACGAGAGTTCACAAAGTTGAAGGGCAGCGTTGAAAGGATTTCAAAATAGTTTCCTATTATCGGGCCATCTAATTCTAAGAACCATAATCATTTATTCCGGTAAGAGACAAGTATTTGTGGTGGATAGAACTAAAATTGTGAAAATGCAGAATTAGAGTAAAATACAACAAAATAACAGATTAAGTCACTTTTCTTAGTTCAAAATTCGGTAGACTTCACATTTCATGATGCATTTGTCTTTATAGTGCTCAGATTTCTCAACTGGACTCGTTGGCAGCGTGCCAAAAACTTTGGAAGACTGTTATTTAGATAAAACATATATTTTACAGAAAGTTTCCTTGAATACAAATTATAACGGAGAAGAAGAACCCTTCACATAAATTTCTATTTTTGAAGTATTTCAACATGTTCAAAAACTGCCTTGAAATTTCATTGGCAAGCTGCCCAAGTCCAGTTGGGAAATGTGCGAACTATAGCGAACAGTGACTTTGAGCAGGAACGATGACTAATTTAGAACAAAGTTTAAGAATAACGTTTAGTCATCGAACTTGCGACGATAAACTAGTTGTTATAATAATCAGTGAAACGGTTTGGGACTTAACATTCGTTTATTTGTTTGTCATTACTTGTGACAGGCATGCAACATTCAGATGCGGTGCAGTTTTCGGACATCTTCGTAAAAACGTAAATGGCCGTTAGTGATAACAGAATATTATGCAAAACTTATTGGATATCTCGCCAATTGGAAAATTCACCAAACAAAAACTTATTTGCCGTTACCTGTGAAAGAAATGTGCAACATTCTGTTGTTGGTTTAGTTTCTGAGCTATGAGCAACTGTTTCGGTGAATATTTGTTATTATGCTGCTAATTTTCATAAAGTAACGGGTTGATACAGTTGAATTGTTTCATACTGAATATGATGAGATCGTAAAGCGCGTGTTTTCATGATTATATATCCAACGTTGCCCAAGTGTTTCGTCACGATTAGCAAGAAATGCAAAATTTGAGATGGAATCCGTAAAACAAAACGTAATGATGAATTTTGTGACAGAAAGTAGTTCTTTTAATTTTCGAATGCGAAAATCTTACCCAACTTTGTTCACTCATTTTCAACGTGCATCATTCAGCTGCCGTTCTGTTTTCAACTTTTTCCACCAGAGTGAATTACCAATAAGGATATAACTCCTATTAGTATAAAAAACGAGTGTATAGAAAGTAAAGATTAGTTTTGGATAAACATGTACAAGAAATATAAAAGAAGTCCAATAAAAATATTTTGAGGAAAAGTCTAATCTCGCTCGGTTTGAGAATTCAAAAAAAGGATACCGAGTTTTTTGCTACCGGAAGAAAACTTCTGACTGCGACTCACAATAATCTAGCTTATACTCCGTTGTTTTCAAGAGAAGCGAGATTAGCATTTTCCTCAAAATATTTTTATTGGACTTCTTTTATATTTCTTGTACATGTTTATCCAAAACTAATCTTTACTTTCTATACACTCGTTTTTTATACTAATTGAACTCTTTTTCTATGGTTACGAAGTAACGGTCATTTTTGATAAAAATGATATTTTTGAAGAATAATCTAAACAAGGAATTTTATGTTAAACCGCGCCGTGGTTCAGAACGTTTGTGTAGTTGTAACCTCGTTCAAGTGATAGCAAATTTTGTGCTCCAGGCAGGAATCGAACCTCCGTTCGCCGTGCGTAAATAGAGCTTTTATCCAATCCGCCATTCAGACATGTGAATAGGAAAGAAAACCAAGCTGTACCCGCCTGTCATGAGTACTCCATTGGAGAAATGATTCCTACTACACGTTAAACTCTTCTTTCATTTTTATTTTCACGAAACCGGTCTATCCATGATTTTTTGCGAGACCATTTTCGGCTCTCTCACACGTAATATTCAAATTTCAGACATACCTGGAAAATACGTATATCTCAACTTTTTTAGAGCTTTTCAATAATGTAAAAATTTTGGGAATAAGTTAATTTTGTGCGAAACTATGCCAAGATTTGAGGAGGCGGACACTTTTGTCGCCGGCGCCGGCGCCGGCGCCGCCGCCCCGCACGGAAGCCATTTTTGCGAGACGTTGGGCCCTCTAACTCCTCTCAATAAATAACTACATGGAAAGTGAACTTGGTATCGTGTAGACGTGTTGCCCTTCAGTGATTCATGCGAAAATCTAAGAAAATGGTCGACGTTTTGAAGAAAATTGTAATAATCTGTTCTGTAATGTCTGCAGACCTTTGAACAAAAACTAATCTGCGCAGCGCTCCGCGCTGCGCACGATTATACCTACTGAGACTTGGCAGCGTGCCAATGAATTGTCTAGGCTAAATTTAACTACTTTGGACTTTTTCGAATAACTGCAAATTTTTGTTAGCGGTTGTTCAGTCCCATAGAACACGTAAATTGAAAAATAAATTAAATACTTGTCTGCTCTGAGAAACGGTTATCCGAAAATCCTGGCACAATGCCAATGGGTCTCAGTGGGAATGAAACGAGCTATAAGTAAGTGGTATGTGATTTTCACCCAGTTCACCCTTCCCTCCGATTCCGGGAACCAAGTTCGAGTTCTGCTGATAGACAACAAGTTTAGTCGAGTAAAATGAAAACCCGCGACTTGAAACACGAATGAATGAGATTTCAGGCATTGTTCCATAGTTCACTGTAATCCGTCTACAGTCCAGGAGGCTGTTCATGATGAACTATTCATTATTTTGGTTCCGAACTTTCAGTGTTTGTAGTAGTGAAGGTGCAGGAGACTCTCTGAAAATTTGGAGAAAATCCACCGACGCCAACATACCAAACTTCGACCAGGAAATTTAATCATATTACTGTAGAGGGTTAGAAGTGGGTGAAATAAGCTATAGGTCGTCTCTTTGCTTGTTTCAATGTTTGATCGTTTTATTTGAGCGCTCTCGAATAATACAATCTAGGGCTAATGAAGATTCATACTCATCTACCTGAAAAAGTGAATTCAATTCACTAGGTAGTTTATCAAATGAATGTTTAACTTGCTTAGAAACTAAATTGCTAATAGCAGATAACTAAAAACTTTTGTTGTGGAACTGGAAAAAGGAAACTAAATTCAAATCTAGAGAACATAAAGTAGATAAAGTGGAAATGAAGTGTGTCGTACGTGCTTTGTAAAACAATGAAGTCGCAATAAAAATGTCTGTTTCAAAAGATTAAAAAAACATGGATAAAAAGTGTTTGTCGAGAAGTCAGACAAAAAGTGAGGTTGTGCCTTTACTAGCAGAGATAAAAAGGACATTTTATGATAAGATTTTGAGAGCGAAATAGAACAAAACATTTTGAAGTTTCTCATTCAGTTAGTGTTCACTTCAGTGAATTCAACTAAGTTTTGTGTCGAATTTCCAGTGAACTGGAATAGATAAATATTCACATAAATCTATATCTCTGTCGGAAGAAACCTATACAAAATGACGGTTTTGAAGAACGTGAAAGATATTCACAAAAAGCTAAATTCACCTATACGAAAAATTTATGAAAGAACTAGTGATACTTATTCTTTAAACATGTTTTTGTTCTTATGGCACTGCATTGTAGGTTGTTAGAACAGTGAAATGTTGCAAGGGTAGATTATGAGGAGTGGGACGTTTCCATTGGGTTGACAATCACCTCGTTCTTTTTAATTCGCGTTTAATCTGAAAAATAGGGAATGAAAAAAAAGACTGTCGTTCTAAACTATTTTAATCAGAACGGCAAAACAAGTGGATTCACTTTTCAAACAGGCCGTAATCACTGAATTGCTGTCTCACAAAGACGTAGCTTTGCTATATTTCAAGACACCACTTCTAGTTATTTTTGACCTTCGAACTGGCAGTTTCCACCTATAGAGCTTGAACGCATGATAACGAACATATAACTTTTTATCTTCATCTTGTTTTCTCTGTTTTCTCATAATCGATATACGTAATGTACAAAACGAGTTACGTAGAAAAAATCAAGAAAATACTGATATAGATACAAAACTTTTTAAATACGTCTCAAAGCATATCAGGATAAAAAAATTAGTGAAAAAGTCAAACTCACTGAAATACTAATCTGAGCTGGATAGCGTCACACTGAAAATGTTCAAGTTCGGGTATGTATTCAATGTCATTAGGCAATTTTTCTCATTTTTAATTGATGATTATTGAAACACAATAGAATACACTTTTTCGATTCGGAAATTTGAGATTATAGGAAAATGGTCTCTTTAACATGAGTTCTAGAGTTAGATATTGTAAACTTTCATAAGTTATATATGTTTTAACCATCGGGCTGTAATCATTCATTCATATCATTCACTTTGTTCTAATAGAGTTTCAACACGAGGAATACATTTCTGTTCAAACCTTTAGTTATGAAATGGGAAAGACCTCAATTCAGAGAACTCTCCTATGGTCATCATAGTGTGGCACCCACGGAGTGCTAGAGTAGGTGCCAAATTTATAGAGTTCTGTCTCTCGCCGGAATCGAGCCTGCGAGCAAAAGCTTCGTAGCAGGGCGCTAACCACTACGCTAATTCATGAAAAAGTGGGGGCCCAACGACTGTGAGATTTGTCTTCTGCTGTGTGCCCCTTACAGCTATTCTCAAATGGAGCAGCTACTGCTACAAAAACCGAAAAATAATAATATACTCAAGTATAACTGTTCATCACAAACATACAAAAGTCGTAAAATATTTTTCAAACCTGTAAACTAGAATCTAGATAGAAACTAGAATCTAGATAGAAGATAGAAACTACAAATATATATATATCAACTCTAAGAAGCTTAGGTGGTGGTAGGAACTACAAATATATATCAACCATGAGAAGTGTAGGGATAGGTAGTGTTATTTTAATCATTCCCAGTGAAGACATACCTCTTCAATTCAACAAATTTATACAGTCTCGAAATACAGCCCAGCGGTTGTGGTACTGATACGGTAGCTATGTCAGAACAATTGCTTTAGTACTGAGTTCATACAGTATTATTATATTTTTCTTCCATGTTTTATCAATTCTTTTCATTAATTATTTTCACCATTGTCCTTTTCGGCAATCTTTCACTTTTCACACTTTCGTTCCGTTATTACACACTGTGTAATAAATATTTGATTTGATATTTGATTTGATACCGCGTTATGAGTGTAACTGAAAACGAGACTCGAGAAAAATCGACTTGCAGAATTTCTCAGCCTTTTCCTCGTTTTCTTTGCCTTTGTGGTCTTCGACCTTGAACTTCATTGGACAACGTCTCAAGAGGTTACGATTCCGCTCATGCGAGTCACAGTGAACGTCTTGACTGAAATAAAGTAGAAGATTGTTCGATTGATCAATAAATGGTAGGAAATTAGGATATAAAGTTTGGAAACAAAAAAAATATTTTTGTTCAGTTAATATCTCCTGAAAGCAAAAGCAAACCAATGTGGAAGATGCCATTATTCGCTGTGTTTCTAGTTTGAACCAGCTGCTTTTCGGTCGAAATTCAAAAAGTGTGCTGTGCTACTGATCGAATAAGAACTCTTGCGCGGTAGGAATCACGCAAAAACCTCACGAGATACTTCATGAGCGATATCTCACGGACTTCTCATGAGATTCTATTGATTGCCATGCTTGGACATTATAGTTCGTTTCAACCATCGATAGTCAGCCAGTTACAGTAGATTCTAGTGCAGGCGGAGACGATTGTGTTGGAAAGTTTCGAACAGCGACCTGCTCAATCAAAATTGTTGCATAACGTGGGTATCGAACGCAGATGCGATAGGTGGCGCGGCGCCCACAAGCAGGCCCGCTACCAAATCAATCGCCTACAATACTCAGAACGATTAGCGCCATGTTTCTGCAATTGGCCAGCTACAAAAACGAGAGAGCATGCAGGTCAATGACGCGCAGACAGGCTAAGACAGTCTGCGTCTCTCTGATCTGCACACCGTTCAGACAATAAAAAAGTGGCTGGAAGTTGTCTGAGTATTCTATATAGGGTGCGCTCAGGCCAGCATGGCTGACTACTTCCGATGGTTAGAACGAACTATAGAAGTTCTTTAGTGGCTCTGCTCAGGAGATTCTCATGAAATGGCCGCAAGTTTTTGAGAAGCTTTTAATACGATTCGAATAGGGATCAACGAAACTCACACGTAAGTAGCTTGATTGAGAGTTGTGGCGATACAAATTAATAGGAGATACCTGTAACGGTAAGTGGTTTGAGAAAAACTGAAACAACTAGATGGAAATGATAAAGTGAAAATTGGGGAGAAATCAGGAAGAAAGTAAGAAGAACATATAGCGAGAGACAGAGAATAATGGATAGAGAAAGAGATTACGACAAAGAGATATCCAATGAGAAACAGAGAGGGAGAGAAAGTGGAAAAGTGAAATGAAGGGAGAGAGAGAATGACAAAACAAGAGAAATAGTGAGAGAGAGAGAAAGTGAAAGAAAAAAAATGAGAGCGATGAAGACAAAACAATAGAAAGAAAGACATAGAGAAGAGAGAAAGAGAGTTGCAGAGTTAGAGAAGATAGAGTAAAAAAGAGGGAACAGAACGTACCGCAGCTGAACCATCTTGACGAAACGAGAAACCTAAAATGAAATGAGATCTCGGAAAGACTCTCGGAAATGCCCTTTCATGAACCCAAACAAAGAGTACAGTTGCACTCGCACCGCACGCGTAAGCGTATGAAAATAAATAAAAAAAAACTTCTTGGAAAGAAGCAGAGAGACTGTATATAGTCATCGCCAAGGGAAAGGCGGGAGGGTACTGTATATCTCAATTTTGCTGTGTACAGACACATGTCTTCTATCCCAAAACTGGTCCGTTATTTACCATCGTAGCGCGGGGGTTTGCGCCCAGGCACGAAACTTTTGCTCGCAGGTTCGATTCCAGTAAGAGGCAGAAAGTTATAGATTTGGCGCCTTCTACACGCAGTTTCAGAGGGTCGCGCACTCCTACAGTACGGAGTGAGCACTTTTAGCATCTTCAATAATCGTAAGGTTCAACAATTAGGTTATTTTGAAGATAGTGATTCTTTCAAGAAAGGAAAGATTCAGACTTTTCTCCGGATGATCGATGCATTTCGAAATGATTAGTGGTAATTTGGACTGGAAAACAACAGATCAAACTACAAACACAGAGGTGTATTGCGACATTTACCGCATAAGATTTTTGTTCGTAATACAATAATACAATACAATACAAGCTATATTTTTATCCCGTATCACTGAGTGTGTAAAGGTGTTTTTTATTCTCTCGTGTTCAAAACCTAAAGGTAGTAAAGCTGAGGACGAGAAGAAGGTAATAGTAAAGGTGAAGAAAATGTGAAGTAGGAGTGAACCGTATAGAGAAGGCGAGGACTATACTATTCTTTCGGTGAGCGTTCTAACCTGTTTTTCTGGAAACGTCCTTTTGGTATAAAGTCACGGAAACGTGTGGAAAAGTGTGGTATAAAAGCGCAAGGCGCCTTCGATTTCATCATTTTATACAGAGTTTTCTTTTTCGACAAGATGGTTCAGCTCCGGTCGGTGGTACACGCTCTTCTTTTCTCTCTCTCTCACCCACTTTCTCTTTCTCTTCCCCTCTAGCTCTCTGTCTCTCTTTCTCTCTCTCCCCTTTTCTCTCTCTCTTCTTTTCTCTCTTTTCCTATCTCTCTATAAATACCTCTAGCTTGCTGTATGCTTCTAGATATTAATTTGGGTTTTTATCTGCACTTCTCTCTCTCTTCATACCGCTATCTCTCTCTCTTCATACCGCTATCTCTCTCTCTCTCTCTCTCTCTCTCTCTCTCTCTCTCTCTCTCTTTCGCTTTATCTCTCTATCTCTGTCTTTATTTACAGTGTTCCTGTTCCATTATGAATATTACCTTTTCCAGAGTTATATTAAATATGTTTCTTTCAACCCTCTTCACTGCGTGTCCGACGGAGGCCGCATCGGAGACTGCAACAAAGAAAGTTACAAATTCTGGGTTAGTTTTTTCAAGAAAAGTTTTTGTTTATATTCTGTACACAGTTTTCGCCATTTCAACTGAGAATCAATGGTATTTGAATTTGTTCAATGGTTTTTCCGCCACTTTCTCCTTTCTGCGAAAAACAGTCATCCGAAAATCTTGACCATGGCAAAGAGTCTCAGTGCAATTGAAGAAAGGGAAAATATTTCGATCTAAAGTTCGCATAAGAATTTTATCGTCCAGCCGTATGCCCATTTTTGAGTTTCCAGTTTACGTATTCATTTACCTTTTCAGAAGTTCCAGAGAATCCGAGTGTTTGAAAGACCAGTTGTTCAAGGGGAGTTCTATCGCCTCCCTGTGCTTCCCACTGCTCGCTTCTATCTGTTCTCATATGTTTTGACCCTTTCCCGTTTTTTCTCTTTAAATGTACAGAGGTTCTCATGAAGTTTCTGGCTCCGTGATAGTTAGTTTTTCAAAAGTGGGAACCACACCAGAAAAGTTCCGAAGCCGTGAACTGGTGTCAAAACATATCGACTCCACGAACAGGAACTACACTCATTACTACGGTATTGATTGATTGATTTGTTTACATGCAAGCATGTGATATGCAAGAGTAGAAAATAAAACATCGGAATTGGGAAACGAAAACATTCAAATGCGAAAATAAGATGTCGGAAATTGTGGAACATCATTTGGTGATTACCAGTAAAGGAATAAGAAAACAATATTAGCAAAAAGTGGGGGACCAGGCAGTGTGTGAGTTCTGTTTGGTTTCACCGTTTTCAGCAAAAAGTGAACAATACGAGGTATAGGAGTGTGCAACAAAAATAGAACAATACATAGGTTTGCACAACGGTTCACAACGTACTTACGTCAAACCACTCTTACATTCACGCTAAAATCAGGATTTTTGTAATAAATGTTTTTTTTGTGAACAGTTGTGCAAACCTATGTATTGTTCTATTCTTGTTGCACACTCCTATACTTCGTATTGTTCACTTTTTGCTGAAAACGGTGGAACCGAACAGAACTCACACACTTCCTGGTCCCCCACTTTTTACTAATTGTTCTCTTTTTGCTAGTTCTACTAGTACAATCACTCGTAGATCGGAACAATCAGAATGAAATTTGAAAAATGGTGACTATAAAACTTCTTGATAACTGGGCGAAGTCTCGACTTCTCAAACGGTGTCATGCTTTCTAAAAATATTTGTGGCGTCAATTGACCTCTAAAATTGGCGTGGTTGGCAAAACTAGTAAAAACCCGTTGTTTTCTCGCCTATTTCATTCAAATCTGAGCTTTGTGAAAAATCTGAGTCATTCCAGTACAAGACATGCATTTACTGATTTGGCGCCAACGGGCGCCAGCGTTTGGCGCTAGTAATCTTGCATGTTATACTCCATTTGATGATAAACAACTGGAACGAACGACTTTGACCTATTAGCGCACTTTCCGACGATTTTTTGTTCGGAAACAATGTTCTCAATTTTGGCGCCAATTGGCGGATAAACGGGCTTTTCGGCGCCAAGTGTCGAAAAATCGTAGTTACCCAAGCCGCTTGCCAACTAAATGTATAGTTCTGACCTCTGTGAAAGAATACGGTTGTTACCCTCTTCGCTTGCGTCATTCTCATTTGGCACCAATAGGCGCCCGCGTTTGGCGCCATTTGAAGTTCATAGTACCATGTTAAGAAAAATAGGTTAAACCAACTATAATGCCCTCTGTGCGGAATTTCAAGCATTTTTACTCATGGGAACACATATTTCCCAGCTCTTGGGGCCATCTGGCGCCAGCGCCAAGCGTCAGACATAACGTGTGACATCACCAAACTTCTGGGACCGCGCTAATTTTGGGGTTTACACATGTGTGCCAAATTTTAGCCCAGGAGTTAGAAAAATAATTTTCTATGCGGACATCGGACGAGCGACGAGGGACGAGGGACAACGGAAATTTTCATAACGACACGAGACCACAATTTTTTTCAATCTCGACCGAATTTCCTAATTTTTTCACACAACATGTATTTAATAGATGGCTAGCTTTCTCTCTTTTTATAAATTCCGAAAAAATGTTTCATTTAAAGACTTCTGCGGTTTGGAAGCTGAAAACGGGTGCGCAATGGCCAAACCAAACAGAACTCACACAACAGAAAAACAGTAGAAGTATAATTTAAATGCAATCACCCAAAGACCTAAAGTGCTTTTTTTGCGGCTGATAACGACATCGGAATTTTGGATTTCTTGCTCAACTTCAAGTATTTGGATCCAGCCCGTACTGTGAAAAACTTGGCACGTTGGCTAGTTTTTTAGGTGTGGAAACTAAATTTCGCGCTAGAACCCCTAGTACGTGAAGGTTTAAACGTGAAAAAGTCTGTTGCACTTAATCCACATTATCCACCGTATTTGGCAGTTCGAGCAGATAACATGTAACATCTGTAAAATAAGATCATCAAACGATTATTTAAGTGTATTAGAAAAGCTCTTCTGAGTACGTTTGCCAATATATCCAGGTGCCTCCATCCCACCCTGCGTCTCTCGCCCTGCACACTATTTCTCGAGATCGGTACGACGTTGGAAGGTGAAAGGTTAGACAGCGTGCAATTGAGGAGACGCAGATTGGTATCGTGAGGTCCTCATTAGATACCTCACGAGCTTTATCACACGGCCATATTATGAGTTGCTATCGATTGCTATGCTTCAACATCCAAAGTTCACGAGTAGATCATGAAATATTCATGAGCTTCATATGGGATTTTCAAGAGTTTGAATGGATTGGAATCAAAAAGCAATGCACAATTTGATTCTGTTGTGGCCATGTTTTCAGAGTTTGGTGCCACCTCAGAACAACCGAAGCGTGAAAAATGATCAGGATTCCACATTGTTCGAGCACATTCTGGATACTCCATAAAAACTGTTATATTGTATTTCAAATTGGGGAAACAATCATGAAATAACTAGATTGAACATGTTTCATGTTGTTGGTTAATATTGCCAAGTGTACTAGAAGGAATGATAAGTCACGTTAGGCCTATCACAGTCGCCGCCATTTGGAACACGTGCTCCCAGGAGATAGAGTCTTTGTCTAACTTTCCAGAGAGAAGTGTGATGCAAGCGTCGTACGGCCGTACTTTAACATTGGGTGAGAGAAAGAATCAACCGTAGTTTCAGCCAGACTAGTGTGCTTAAGGCACATGTTTAGGCGTCTCCATAGGATGAGAACTTCGGCTAGTTGAATCCGGCATCAAAAATTCAGCGATGTACTGCGTGTAGCTCACAATAACTTTTTCACGGTGGTCGCCACAGATGGAAAACTTGAACATAGAACATGTTCAGCCCTCCTGAAATAATACTTGACAGGCTACTAGTGCCAAGTGTGGGAAATAATACGACAAATTGAAGTTAGATCATTTTGCAAGCAAATCTTGCGCGTTCGATCCGGACACCTGTGGTAGAAATCAGTCCCATTGTTTCCGCCATCGATGTTGTAAGAATGAGACACCACCCTCTATTCCTCCTCTCCGTTGGTAACTTAGTCATCCAGCGTGTGCCTATCACAGTCGCTGCCGCTAAGTTGCCCGACATTTTCATTGCGTAAAGACTTAACCTTCCAGCCTGTGCCTCGGAGACGTCTGACCAATCTAGGTTTCTCCATTCACAGTCGCTGCCGCTAATCTTCCCGACATTTTCATTGCGTAAAGAATTAACCTTCCGGCCTGTGCCTCGGAGACGTCTGACCAATCCAGGTGTCTCCATTCACAGTCGCTGCCGCTAATCTTCCCGACATTTTCATTGCGTAAAGACTTAACCTTCCAGCCTGTGCCTCGGAGACGTCTGACCAATCTAGGTTTCTCCATTCACAGTCGCTGCCGCTAATCTTCCCGACATTTTCATTGCGTAAAGACTTAACCTTCCAGCCTGTGCCTCGGAGACGTCTGACCAATCCAGGTGTCTCCATTCACAGTCGTTGCCGCTAATCGTCCCGACAATTTCATTGCGTAAAGACTTAACCTTCCAGCCTGTGCCTCGGAGACGTCTGACCAATCCAGGTGTCTCCATTCACAGTCGCTGCCGCTAATCTTCCCGACATTTTCATTGCGTAAAGACTTAACCTTCCAGCCTGTGCCTCGGAGACGTCTGACCAATCCAGGTGTCTCCATTAACAGTCGTTGCCGCTAATCGTCCCGACAATTTCATTGCGTAAAGACTTAACCTTCCAGCCTGTGCCTCGGAGACGTCTGACCAATCCAGGTGTCTCCATTCACAGTCGCTGCCGCTAATCTTCCCGACATTTTCATTGCGTAAAACCTTAACCTTCCAGCCTGTGCCTCGGAGACGTCTGACCAATCCAGGTGTCTCCATTAACAGTCGTTGCCGCTAATCGTCCCGACAATTTCATTGCGTAAAGACTTAACCTTCCAGCCTGTGCCTCGGAGACGTCTGACCAATCCAGGTGTCTCCATTAACAGTCGTTGCCGCTAATCGTCCCGACATTTTCATTGCGTAAAGACTTAACCTTCCAGCCTGTGCCTCGCAGGCGTCTGACCAATCCGGGTGTCTCCATTAACAGTCGTTGCCGCTAATCGTCCCGACAATTTCATTGCGTAAAGACTTAACCTTCCAGCCTGTGCCTCGGAGACGTCTGACCAATCCAGGTGTCTCCATTCACAGTCGCTGCCGCTAATCTTCCCGACATTTTCATTGCGTAAAGACTTAACCTTCCAGCCTGTGCCTCGGAGACGTCTGACCAATCCAGGTGTCTCCATTCACAGTCGCTGCCGCTAATCGTCCCGACAATTTCATTGCGTAAAGACTTAACCTTCCAGCCTGTGCCTCGGAGACGTCTGACCAATCCAGGTGTCTCCATTAACAGTCGTTGCCGCTAATCGTCCCGACAATTTCATTGCGTAAAGACTTAACCTTCCAGCCTGTGCCTCGGAGACGTCTGACCAATCCAGGTGTCTCCATTCACAGTCGTTGCCGCTAATCGTCCCGACAATTTCATTGCGTAAAGACTTAACCTTCCAGCCTGTGCCTCGGAGACGTCTGACCAATCCAGGTGTCTCCATTAACAGTCGTTGCCGCTAATCGTCCCGACAATTTCATTGCGTAAAGACTTAACCTTCCAGCCTGTGCCTCGGAGACGTCTGACCAATCCAGGTGTCTCCATTCACAGTCGTTGCCGCTAATCGTCCCGACAATTTCATTGCGTAAAGACTTAACCTTCCAGCCTGTGCCTCGGAGACGTCTGACCAATCCAGGTGTCTCCATTAACAGTCGTTGCCGCTAATCGTCCCGACAATTTCATTGCGTAAAGACTTAACCTTCCAGCCTGTGCCTCGGAGACGTCTGACCAATCCAGGTGTCTCCATTAACAGTCGTTGCCGCTAATCGTCCCGACAATTTCATTGCGTAAAGACTTAACCTTCCAGCCTGTGCCTCGGAGACGTCTGACCAATCCAGGTGTCTCCATTAACAGTCGTTGCCGCTAATCGTCCCGACAATTTCATTGCGTAAAGACTTAACCTTCCAGCCTGTGCCTCGGAGACGTCTGACCAATCCAGGTGTCTCCATTCACAGTCGTTGCCGCTAATCGTCCCGACAATTTCATTGCGTAAAGACTTAACCTTCCAGCCTGTGCCTCGGAGACGTCTGACCAATCCAGGTGTCTCCATTAACAGTCGTTGCCGCTAATCGTCCCGACAATTTCATTGCGTAAAGACTTAACCTTCCAGCCTGTGCCTCGGAGACGTCTGACCAATCCAGGTGTCTCCATTAACAGTCGTTGCCGCTAATCGTCCCGACAATTTCATTGCGTAAAGACTTAACCTTCCAGCCTGTGCCTCGGAGACGTCTGACCAATCCAGGTGTCTCCATTCACAGTCGTTGCCGCTAATCGTCCCGACAATTTCATTGCGTAAAGACTTAACCTTCCAGCCTGTGCCTCGGAGACGTCTGACCAATCCAGGTGTCTCCATTAACAGTCGTTGCCGCTAATCGTCCCGACAATTTCATTGCGTAAAGACTTAACCTTCCAGCCTGTGCCTCGGAGACGTCTGACCAATCCAGGTGTCTCCATTAACAGTCGTTGCCGCTAATCGTCCCGACAATTTCATTGCGTAAAGACTTAACCTTCCAGCCTGTGCCTCGGAGACGTCTGACCAATCCAGGTGTCTCCATTCACAGTCGTTGCCGCTAATCGTCCCGACAATTTCATTGCGTAAAGACTTAACCTTCCAGCCTGTGCCTCGGAGACGTCTGACCAATCCAGGTGTCTCCATTAACAGTCGTTGCCGCTAATCGTCCCGACAATTTCATTGCGTAAAGACTTAACCTTCCAGCCTGTGCCTCGGAGACGTCTGACCAATCCAGGTGTCTCCATTAACAGTCGTTGCCGCTAATCGTCCCGACAATTTCATTGCGTAAAGACTTAACCTTCCAGCCTGTGCCTCGGAGACGTCTGACCAATCCAGGTGTCTCCATTAACAGTCGTTGCCGCTAATCGTCCCGACAATTTCATTGCGTAAAGACTTAACCTTCCAGCCTGTGCCTCGGAGACGTCTGACCAATCCAGGTGTCTCCATTCACAGTCGTTGCCGCTAATCGTCCCGACAATTTCATTGCGTAAAGACTTAACCTTCCAGCCTGTGCCTCGGAGACGTCTGACCAATCCAGGTGTCTCCATTAACAGTCGTTGCCGCTAATCGTCCCGACAATTTCATTGCGTAAAGACTTAACCTTCCAGCCTGTGCCTCGGAGACGTCTGACCAATCCAGGTGTCTCCATTAACAGTCGTTGCCGCTAATCGTCCCGACAATTTCATTGCGTAAAGACTTAACCTTCCAGCCTGTGCCTCGGAGACGTCTGACCAATCCAGGTGTCTCCATTAACAGTCGTTGCCGCTAATCGTCCCGACAATTTCATTGCGTAAAGACTTAACCTTCCAGCCTGTGCCTCGGAGACGTCTGACCAATCCAGGTGTCTCCATTAACAGTCGTTGCCGCTAATCGTCCCGACAATTTCATTGCGTAAAGACTTAACCTTCCAGCCTGTGCCTCGGAGACGTCTGACCAATCCAGGTGTCTCCATTAACAGTCGTTGCCGCTAATCGTCCCGACAATTTCATTGCGTAAAGACTTAACCTTCCAGCCTGTGCCTCGGAGACGTCTGACCAATCCAGGTGTCTCCATTCACAGTCGTTGCCGCTAATCGTCCCGACAATTTCATTGCGTAAAGACTTAACCTTCCAGCCTGTGCCTCGGAGACGTCTGACCAATCCAGGTGTCTCCATTAACAGTCGTTGCCGCTAATCGTCCCGACAATTTCATTGCGTAAAGACTTAACCTTCCAGCCTGTGCCTCGGAGACGTCTGACCAATCCAGGTGTCTCCATTAACAGTCGTTGCCGCTAATCGTCCCGACAATTTCATTGCGTAAAGACTTAACCTTCCAGCCTGTGCCTCGGAGACGTCTGACCAATCCAGGTGTCTCCATTCACAGTCGTTGCCGCTAATCGTCCCGACAATTTCATTGCGTAAAGACTTAACCTTCCAGCCTGTGCCTCGGAGACGTCTGACCAATCCAGGTGTCTCCATTAACAGTCGTTGCCGCTAATCGTCCCGACAATTTCATTGCGTAAAGACTTAACCTTCCAGCCTGTGCCTCGGAGACGTCTGACCAATCCAGGTGTCTCCATTCACAGTCGTTGCCGCTAATCGTCCCGACAATTTCATTGCGTAAAGACTTAACCTTCCAGCCTGTGCCTCGGAGACGTCTGACCAATCCAGGTGTCTCCATTCACAGTCGCTGCCGCTAATCGTCCCGACAATTTCATTGCGTAAAGACTTAACCTTCCAGCCTGTGCCTCGGAGACGTCTGACCAATCCAGGTGTCTCCATTCACAGTCGTTGCCGCTAATCGTCCCGACAATTTCATTGCGTAAAGACTTAACCTTCCAGCCTGTGCCTCGGAGACGTCTGACCAATCCAGGTGTCTCCATTAACAGTCGTTGCCGCTAATCGTCCCGACAATTTCATTGCGTAAAGACTTAACCTTCCAGCCTGTGCCTCGGAGACGTCTGACCAATCCAGGTGTCTCCATTAACAGTCGTTGCCGCTAATCGTCCCGACAATTTCATTGCGTAAAGACTTAACCTTCCAGCCTGTGCCTCGGAGACGTCTGACCAATCCAGGTGTCTCCATTAACAGTCGTTGCCGCTAATCGTCCCGACATTTTCATTGCGTAAAGACTCAACCTTCCAGCCTGTGCCGCGGAGACGTCTGACCAATCCAGGTGTCTCCATTCACAGTCGCGGCCGCTAATCTTCCCGACATTTTCATTGCGTAAAGACTCAACCTTCCAGCCTGTGCCTCGGAGACGTCTGACCAATCCAGGTGTCTCCATTCACAGTCGCTGCCGCTAAGTTGCAACTTTTCACTACCGATACTTCAACCCAAACACTTTCTGTAATTTCTCAATGTCTATATCTTCCGTTCTAGTGTCGATAATGAACTGCATTTTTTATTTTCCTCATTTCAGAGTCGATTCCAATGACTGTTACACAATGACAAAAGGCGTAAAAAAAACTCAAGAAGGAGGCGGAGAAGAAGGGAATCAAGATCGACAAAAAATACGACGACGTCGGCGAAAGTTCTTCCGTTTCCGGAAAGACCGTCCTGACCGGAATCATCGCCTCCGTAATTGTATTTGTCTGATGTGGAAGAATAAAGTATAGAAGGAGAGTGTCTTTCGAATTACAATGAATCGAGAATCGAAAAGTGTGATAAAAACAGCTACCAGGAATACCCATCTTACCCGAACGATCTGAACTCCAACTTGTTCCAGTTCCCACCATAAAAACTTCCAGGCGTAAAAACTTCTAGACTTAATTTCTGTTATTTGGCAGAAAAAGCAGCGCAAGCCGGTGAACGCACGAAGAGATAACAGTCATTCAATATATACCACGTACGGATCCAAGTGACTATTCAAAAAGATTTCCACGATAGCTTTTTTTGAAACATGGTCAACTCAACTTTCTCAGCTGATGGGCAAAACTACAACTAATGAGTGAAAAGTGGGGAATCAGGAAGTGATAGAGTTCTTTTCGGTTTCACCGTTTTCAGCAAAAAGTGAACAATTCGAGGTTTGGATGAGTGCACAGCGGTTCATAACGTACGTTAGTGGAACCAATATATTTTCACGCTGAAAATTATTCTTGTAGGATTGTAGGTATTGTTTTTGAAAACCTTTGTGCAAACAAATGTATTGTTTTTGTTGCACACCCATTCACAACATCTTATTGTTTCCTTTTTGCTGAAAACGGTGAAACCGAACAGAACTCTCACATTTCCTGCTCACCCACTTTTTTACTAATTGATTCCTTTTTGCTAGTTGTACTAGTACAACCACTAAGAGACGTTCAGTTTCAAAACGGTGTGATCCTGGTCTTCAAATTATTTTTCGACGCTAATTGACTTTTCAAATTGGGGTGATTGGCAAAAGTAGTACAAAACCAGCCCTTTTTTTCCTTTATTGAAAGCTGAGCTCTGTTAATTTCTGACGATTCATTTGTTAGGCCCCTATTTTTGATTTTGGCGCGAGTTGGCGGATAACGGAGTACTTTGGCGTCGACTGTCGGAGGACTGTCAGTTACAAAGCCGTATTATTCCTATTGCTGACTTCTGTGGACGTTTCCGACCGTTACCCTACTTCGCTAGCGCTGTTCTCAATTGGCACCACTGGGAGCCAGCGTTTGGCGCCTAATGTTAACTATAATACCACATTTTTTGAAAACAGCCGAAATCCATTTTTTCAACCTGTGTGCAAATTTTCGGATCATTTCACTCATGGGAACCCATATATTTCAGAGCTTGGCGCGTATTGGCGCCCGCGCCGGGCGCCAAAAGTGAAATGACATCACCAAACTCTCGGCATCGAACTAACTTTAGGGTTCACACATGTGTGCCATAGTAGCTGATTTGGTTCAGTAGTTTTTTCAAACCTATGGACGGGAGACGAGGGACCACGGAAATTTTCATAACAACAGGAGGACACAACTTTTTTCAAAGTAGACCGATTTCTCTAATTTTTTCACACAACATGTAATCAATAATGCTCTAGTTTTTTCTGTTTTTATATTCCGCAAATATGTTTTATTGGTAGACGTTTGTGGTTTGAAATTTTTTTATTGCAGACCTCTCTCTGAAATAAAGTTAACGAAACTCTTAAATGGACCCTTTCATTCTTTTTAGGCTTATTTGCAGGCTTCAAACTCTTCTTTCACGGAACTCGAACGCTGGGCTATCTTATCAGACGGAATGTTCGAACGGAGCTTGAATAAATGCAGTTCACAAACATGTTTGTATGTTCTGCTACACCGCTAAGTACAGTTTATTCATCTGAACCACACATCTTCAACAACTAATACATAGGTCGGTCAATTTTCACTCTCGACCAAAATGGATTTCTTGAGAACTTCAGATTCTGAATCCTTTCTTCTCATGCTACTTCTTGTTTCTACATCAAGGACCCAAACTTGTGTGTTTATGTGTGAAAGAGCATTCAAACTGAACGTTTTCTCAACTGAAACTGAGTTCTTAAGTTTCAACATAGGTAAAACCCTATACACAATCCTGTGAATTGCGGGAGTGCCGATCCTATGAAATGCAGCTATTGCGCACAGCCACCCCATTGGAGGGTCAACCGCGGTCGTGTTGCCTGGACGTTCTGTGTCCTTTCATACTAACCCTTTGAGCAAATATTTTTGGCAATCTGCCTATATGGCCTTGTTCTTAACCCTCGTTGCTTTGCGCAATCTGGATTTGCGCTAATGACCGGGACTCCTTATTTCTAACAGTGTTTGCTTCAACCCCACTAATTGTTATCGAGCGAGCCTGGTTTTGTAGCTATCAGTTGTTTTCCGCATGGACGGGAAACCCGTATTGAATATATATCTCTATCTCCATCTCCATCTCCATCTCCATCTCCATCTCCATCTCCATCTCCATCTCCATCTCCATCTCCATCTCCATCTCCATCTCCATCTCCATCTCCATCTCCATCTCCATCTCCATCTCCATCTCCATCTCCATCTCCAACTCCATCTCCATCTCCATCTCCATCTCCATCTCCATCTCCATCTCCATCTCCATCTCCATCTCCATCTCCATCTCCATCTCCATCTCCATCTCCATCTCCATCTCCATCTCCATCTCCATCTCCATCTCCATCTCCATCTCCATCTCCATCTCCATCTCCATCTCCATCTCCATCTCCATCTCCATCTCCATCTCCATCTCCATCTCCATCTCCATCTCCATCTCCATCTCCATCTCCATCTCCATCTCCATCTCCATCTCCATCTCCATCTCCATCTCCATCTCCATCTCCATCTCCATCTCCATCTCCATCTCCATCTCCATCTCCATCTCCATCTCCATCTCCATCTCCATCTCCATCTCCATCTCCATCTCCATCTCCATCTCCATCTCCATCTCCATCTCCATCTCCATCTCCATCTCCATCTCCATCTCCATCTCCATCTCCATCTCCATCTCCATCTCCATCTCCATCTCCATCTCCATCTCCATCTCCATCTCCATCTCCATCTCCATCTCCATCTCCATCTCCATCTCCATCTCCATCTCCATCTCCATCTCCATCTCCATCTCCATCTCCATCTCCATCTCCATCTCCATCTCCATCTCCATCTCCATCTCCATCTCCATCTCCATCTCCATCTCCATCTCCATCTCCATCTCCATCTCCATCTCCATCTCCATCTCCATCTCCATCTCCATCTCCATCTCCATCTCCATCTCCATCTCCATCTCCATCTCCATCTCCATCTCCATCTCCATCTCCATCTCCATCTCCATCTCCATCTCCATCTCCATCTCCATCTCCATCTCCATCTCCATCTCCATCTCCATCTCCATCTCCATCTCCATCTCCATCTCCATCTCCATCTCCATCTCCATCTCCATCTCCATCTCCATCTCCATCTCCATCTCCATCTCCATCTCCATCTCCATCTCCATCTCCATCTCCATCTCCATCTCCATCTCCATCTCCATCTCCATCTCCATCTCCATCTCCATCTCCATCTCCATCTCCATCTCCATCTCCATCTCCATCTCCATCTCCATCTCCATCTCCATCTCCATCTCCATCTCCATCTCCATCTCCATCTCCATCTCCATCTCCATCTCCATCTCCATCTCCATCTCCATCTCCATCTCCATCTCCATCTCCATCTCCATCTCCATCTCCATCTCCATCTCCATCTCCATCTCCATCTCCATCTCCATCTCCATCTCCATCTCCATCTCCATCTCCATCTCCATCTCCATCTCCATCTCCATCTCCATCTCCATCTCCATCTCCATCTCCATCTCCATCTCCATCTCCATCTCCATCTCCATCTCCATCTCCATCTCCATCTCCATCTCCATCTCCATCTCCATCTCCATCTCCATCTCCATCTCCATCTCCATCTCCATCTCCATCTCCATCTCCATCTCCATCAAAAAATACGAAGACGTCGGCAAACGTTCCGAAGATTCAAAGGATTCTAAAGATTCGAAGGACTCCAAAAACTCTGAAGAATCGGAAGATTCTTCCGTTTCCGGAAAGACCGTCCTGACCGGAATCATCGCCTCCGTCATTGTATTTGTCTGATTTGGAAGAATAAAGTATGGAAGGAGAGTGTCTTTGGAATTACAATAAATCTAGAATCGAAAAGTGTGATAAAAACAGCTACCAGGAATACCCATCTTACCCGAACGATCTGAACTCCAGTTTTTTCTCACCATAAAAACTTCCAGGCGCGAAAACTTCTAGACTCAAATTTTGTTAGATTGCTGTTGGGACCCTAGTGATATATATTTTATACTATGATCACACTATAATAATTATCAGACATAATAATTATTATTAGGGTCGCGTGTACTAAGCTCCGCCCAAAAGCTTCTAGAATGTTCTATGCCGTTCTATCCACTTCTATCCCTTCCATTCCTGGCATATTCTAGAAGCGTGGCTTCCGCTCACTCTTGGCTTTTCATTCTTTGACACTATTGTCTATTTATTCGCTGGAATAAATCTACAACTTCTCCCGCTGTCTTCTCACGACACAACAACTGGCGATCAGGATACTTTGGACATCAATTCCCGGATTCTTCACCATTCCTACGTCTGAGTGCTGAACAAAGGACTGCTGCCTATATCGGACTCCAGCTGAATATCAATCTACGTGGACAACATGGCATCAGAAGCTCTGATTCAACAACTTCTCAAACAAATGGCGGACCAGCAGGCCCAGTTAGCGGATCAACAAGCCCAGATGAAGGACCTCATCAACAAGTTCTCATCTGGAACCGCTCTCTCGGCGCCCGTCGACACAAATCAGCAGTTGATCGACTCCATCTACCGCAGAACCAAGGAGTTCAACTTCGACGCTGACAATGGCGAAACATTCGACGTCTGGTTCAAGCGTTACGAAGACATCTTCGAGGAAGAAGGCTCCGCTCTCGACGACAAAGCCAGGACCCGTCTACTGGTCTCTCGTCTGGATTCCCAAGCTCATACCCGGTTCACTGGACACATTCTGCCACAGAAACCAGCGGACCTGGATTGGGACACCACGAAGACCACTCTCCTGCAACTATTCGGACCCAAGAAGACTCTCTTTCGACGCCGGATCGAATGCCTCAAGACGACCTTCCATTCCAACGGCGACATCAACAGCTACGCCAACACGATCAACTCTCGTTGTGAAGATGCGGAATTCAAGAACATCTCCATCGACGCAATCAAATGTCTCTTCTTCGTCTCCGGATTCCAAGCACCTGAACTGGCTCCAAAGAACCGTTGACACGGGGTTGGTCCACATAATTGTCCTACTTTAAGTGTTGCACTTGCTTCTAGCGGTTCTAGAAGAGGTTCTAGAAGTGTTGCACTTGCTTCTAGCGGTTCTAGAAATTCACAGCTAACCACGTTTCAGGCTATATTACACTGATTATTGATGAATTCATTGAGTTGAAGAAGACCAAGGGTCACGCCGACATTTAATATCAAAAGTTTACAAAAGATATTATTCGTCTGTTTTACGGTTATGTGTGCTGATATAAGCTGAATTTCCAAAAAAACTAATGAGGGCAAAAGGTTTTCACGAAAATGTATACTGTAACTATTCATTAATTTGAATTGGCGCCTACGTGAAGCTGCGCCACGGTTGAATACGTACGAGGGGTCGGTTGGAAAAATCAGACGCCGCCGCGCCGTGAATTTCACTTTTTCTTTGTATTTTATATGTTTACCAATTCTCTGTGTTCCCATAGTATTGTACGATGAGGATAGTAGAAAGTATCGGGTACATGTGCTGTTTCAGAATTATTCAATGTTGTTTAGAATGCATCTTGCTCGGTTGATGTATTTCTTGACGAAAATAAAGGTTTTTTCCAATCTTAGGAAGGATTAGGGTAATAGAAATCCATCATATGAAAGATTGATAGAGAAGTAATAGCTAGAAAGAAATTGTCCTATGTTTTCGGATTATTAAACGTTGTTCAGCTCGTAAGACTAGTTTTTTGTTTGCTGTATTCACAAAAAACTTGTATATATGCGATATTCCCTTTATTGTGTTCCTAAACTTGATTTTCGTGCAATTGCGCACATATATGTCTGATACTACGAATTTTCAGGTTCTGTTCACGCTGAAGTGGATTCCGATTGTGCGATTGTCGGCCTCTTTTCCTGTGTAGTTATGGTCAGTTATCAAGTTTGCGTTTCTATTCTTTCATCGTGAATGTTTCTTCGAAGTTGTTGTTTTTTGTCATCATCTATCACGGCAACGAAAACCACTCTCAAGTTCTTCAGCCTAGTTGCTGAATCAGAACCACTGTTTTTTACATTCGAACAAGTTCAGAATTGGTTTTTTTGCATCGAACATCATTTTTTTTATTTCCCGCAAAAAAAGTAGCCCGTTCTTTCCCGATTTTATTCTACTTGGACAACCTTACCTAGTGTATGGCTGAAATTCGTTATGAAATTAGATTAATGAGTTGAATGAGCTGAGTCCAACTTTCTCTGTTTTCTTAAATGGATATCTTGGAAAGAAATGGAACAAAGTTTCTGAAGTTGAGCCATCTCCGGAAAGTATTGCCTAGTACTTTATATCGGTTGTGCTCAACACAGTTCATTCGTACTATTTTCAGATATAGGAGTGGTGAATTGGGATAGAGCTGGTTCTTCGTCCGTCTCTCTACTCCGTTGGTCGGTCGATTCATTTTCACCGCAAAAATATGGACAGCACCACGACAGCCACTTCTACTCGGAATATTTGGTTAGATTGTTATTAACGTGATTTGTTAATTGGGCATACTCTAAATGCTCAGCGTTTTGAGAAAACCCCCCTGTTGTTGGTCCGAAGATTTGGGCAAACCCCCCCCCCCCCCTCAAAATTGTCTGATTTAGCTATTTTCTAAATTAAGGGCAAAACCCCCTTATAATGGCTGAGGGGGAGGGCAAAACCCCCTGTTTGAAAAAGTCACAACTCTGATGCATTTAGGGTATGTAATTGGGTGACCGGTGTGTTTTACTTTTTTTTAGATGCTTTCAATGTTAGTCGATCGATGCTGTAAAATGTATTGATTACAACACCGGTCATTCAGACAAGACACTCAATGTAACGCCGTGTGGTTTACGTATATTTGCATTTTAACTTTACGTGTGAGCATATTTGTAGTTTGTTTGATATTACTGTATTACAATTTGGACAACATCACTGGAGTAAATTTCAAGTTTTAATTTCCCAAAGTCCTGTGGCATCGGCTCAAGCTCAATAATAATTGTTCAGAGTGATTCGAATCTGTATGAAACTCTGCATTTCTGACTGTTCTTGAACAACATTGCCCGTTTTTGCCGTAGAAACAACGTGAGCTTTCTAATTAAATTAGCCAATACAAACCTATCCTGTTGGTTTTTTCCTGTCAGACTCAAAGTGTAGTAAACGCACGATTAATACAATAGTTATTGAAGTGTTCTGTGAGAGCATTATTAATTCTCATAATCGAACACGAAATACTGTTCTCCCACTGTTCCATATTGTGGTATCGTGAAACCATTGGCATATTTTGTAACATTCACATTGCTGTAAATATTCTATATACTAATACTTGTATCACTCATTCTTTATTTCAGAATGATTTTTGAATAATAATAAACGTTATTTCATTTGTGTACCAATTCGCGTATTTTCAAAATGTTAAGATGAATTATATACATGTTTATTAATGAACTATACATCTTTATGAACAAAAAAACAATTATGCTTGTAGCTCCGTTTCTTGCTCCGATGTGATCTCGTGGTAAACGACAACATCTGGAAGACAATTTAAGACATTTCCAATTGTGATTTATTTTACAAGTGGGGAATCTATCCGCGCAAACAGGCTGAACGAAGTGAACTAACAGATTGATTTATTGATGTTCACTCTCTTAGATTCTTTTTTATACAAAAGAGAGACATGTCATTTTATGGAGATTATAGTCGCGTGGTCATGATATTTCGCATCTGATCTACACATAAGAGAAATAATTTTATGTTTTCAAATCAAACTTGTTATCCGTTGTTGACCGTCCAATAAAAACGGAAAGTCGGAAGGACCGATAATACAAACACTGGTTACTGACTTTTCGTGATGATTAAAGAATAAATACTGCCATTCTCGCCAAAACCAGTTATAGTACAAACGTGTACCGGGACTCACCTTAAAACCGCGTGCTTCTAATACACAGCGTAACCTTGGTAAGTAGGAGTGAAGATCACTATCCTGAAAGCAGATACTATTAGTAAAAAGTGGGGAAACCAACAAATGTGTGAGTTGTGTTTGGTTCGACCTCGATATCAGCAAAAAGTGAACGATACGAATTGCTGTGATACTGTAGCAGGAGTATTCTGCAAAAATAGAACAATACAAATGTTGCACAATGGTTCACGAAGCCCGCATGATATTTCAGAAATTGCCGAAGGGTATTTCATGTGTGCTTTGACGACATGCGTGCGTTGTGAACCATTGTGCAACATTTGTATTGTTCTATTTTTGCAGAATACTCCTGCTACAGTATCACAGCAATTCGTATCGTTCACTTTTTGCTGATATCGAGGTCGAACCAAACACAACTCACACATTTGTTGGTTTCCCCACTTTTTACTAATTGTCCTTTTTTTGCTAGTTGTACTCCTACAACTTCATATGTTGCCTATTCACAGAGTGAATCTTGTGAACTCATTATATTATTATGGAAATCTCAGTTTTGTGTGTGCACGAAGCCGAATGCAGACCATAAAATTGCTGATGTTGTAATATAACGCAGGTTACTGGCTCTGTGACTATCAACAACTGAACAAAAACGCTAAACGTTCCGATTGACATGTACACCGCTTTTAGCGGCGATAAGCGATGGGGATTGGCGCCATTGACAAATGTACAATTAGAGACACCAACTCACTCACAATATAGCCATTATTTCCAATACCACATCAAAAACCTTCGTTGAAACTTTTTTTTTTCATTCCTGCGTCAATTGACACACGCGTCTTGCGCCAGAACGAAACGAGATTTTTTTTGGCGCCATTTGGCGTCTGTTCCGAGCCAGACGATAAAATTCGATTTTGAATTTGTGGATCTTTATTTCACATTGGAATATTCAATATCTGTTAACTTGAAACAGTTTGATTGACGATAACTGATATTTTTCCATTTTTGGCGCCAATTGGCGCCAGCGCATAATGCCAACAGAACTTTTTTTGATTTTCAGATTGAGCATCTTACTTGCCATGTGATAGTTATTTAGTGTACCGAATTTCAGACGATTCCATTGACGCTGTCGTGAGTTTGGGTTTTGGCGCCATCTGGCGCCTGGGTTCGAGCGCCAGAAGAAAAATTTCAGTTTTGGAAAAAGACTTTCACACTTTCCACCAAGTTATTCAATTTCTATTAGTGTTCAACATTTTAGTTGATGATAAATAGTGTTTTGCCGGTTTTTGGCGCCTATTGGCGCCAGCGCCGGGCGCCAATGGTGGTGTATTCATCTCAGATTTGGCGCGACGGGCTAACTTTTGCATTATAACTCATGTTTCAAATTTCAGCTAAATCGGTTCGGTAGTTTTTCCAATAGTGGTTTTTGGCGCCTATTGGCGCCCGCGCCCGGCGCCAATGAGGAGCTATACATCTCATATTTGGCGCGACATGCTAAATTTTGCATTAGAACTCATGTTTCAAATTTCAGATAAATCGGTTCGATAGTTTTTCCAATAGTCGTTTTTGGCGCCTATTGGCGCCCGCGCCCGGCGCCAGAGATTACATATACATTCATACTTGGCGCGACGAGCCAACTTTTGCCATAGAATAGATGTTTCAAATTTTAGCCAAATTGGTTCAGTAGTTTTTCCACTACGATGCGGACAGAATTCCGTGAGGGACGAGGGAGGAGGGAGGAGGGAGGAGGGACGAATTACGGCGGAACTTTTCAACAACGACACGAAACCATAACTCAGGCGAAAATAATCCGATTTGGCTGAAATTTTCACACAATGTTCAATTTGTGATTCTCTAACGTTCTCTCCTTTTAGTTTTCAAAAAAAGAATATGTTTGAAGATTTTTGTTAATTAAAAGGAAAAAACGAGTCCGCAATGGCCAAACCAAAGACAACTCACGCAGAGCGCTTCGCGCTCCGCGCGATTAGAACGGACTCAAAGTTGACGTGCTTCAGAGCAACACACCAAAATTTAGAAACGTCAGATAGTTGTATTAAAAATATACGAGTCTCAGACAAAATCAAAATACAATAAGAGGCTAAGTAATATGTATTTTGGCAAAAAAGCTACTCAGATTTTAGAGCTTGTGATACGAGACATTTCGAATGATTGAGATGTTCCAACCCCGAGCAACTTTCATAATCATTTCTCTGTTAGAGCTATAAACATAGGTGTCGACAATGCAAATGACAAAAAAAATATGGGAAGAAAGTAGTAAAGAACGTTGTGAGAAACGAACCGTGAGCGAGAAAACCCTCAAAGTTACGGTACACTGAGAATGTCCGCAATTCCACCGGCTCAACTTAGAGATTTCTAGAGCGCTGCTGCCATTTGAAAATTTTGACCGGGAACGGATAAATCGCTTCTTTAAAGTAGTATACGTTGATAATTCACCATTCGTAACTACTCGGGAAGCGAAAAATATGACATAATTCAACAGAAATGCAATGTTGGCGTGACCCTTGGTCTTTAAGACACAAAATTGTTGAACAAGCCGAGACTAGCTTAAAGACAATAGTTTATGGAAAGTGCGAATATGTACTGTAAGAGGCTGAGTAGGAATGACACTTTATAGCTTTATTCTTGCAACTAACTTTACTGTCTCACCGCAACCATGAGACCCAGGATAACTTAGCAGATCAATGGGAGACATAATTTGAAGACGAAACAGAGAGGAAGACAGAGATAGGGAAATAGAGATATAGCTGAGGGAGAGATGAGAACAGAGAGGGAAAGAAAGATTGGAGAGTGGGAATAGAGAGAGCGAGTTAGGAGCGAGGTTAGGTTTGTATACATATGAAAACATGAGAAAGAGAAATTGAGAGAGGGAGGGAGAGAGAGAGAAAACTAGAACGAGAGAAAAAATTGAAAAGAGAAAAAGAAGGTAAGGAAGAAAAACGAGAAAAATATAGAGAGATGGAAGTAGTGAGAGAACCAGAAAGAAAGACGGAGAGAAAGAACGAAAGAGAGAAAGGGGGAGAGTGAGAGTGAGAGAGAGAGAGAAAAAGAGACAGAGAAAAAGAACAAGAGACAGAAATGGAGATATGGAGGTAGTGAATGAACTGAAAAAGAGCGAGAGAGAGCAAAAACGGGAAAAGAGAGAGAGAGACGAAATAGACAGATGGAGGTATTGAGAGCACCAGAAAGAACAAAATATCGGAAAATAGAAAAAGAGAGAAAGAAGCGGGAGAGAGATTGATAGAGAAAGAGAGTGAGAGAGGGAACTATTGAGAGAGATATTGACAGAGATAGAGAGAAACAGGGAGCTATTGAGAGAGATATTTAGAGAGATAGAGAGTGAGAGAGATATTGAAAAAGAGAGTGAGAGAGGGAGCTATTGAGAGAGATATTGAGAGAGATATTGAGAGGGATATCGAGAGAGATAGAGAGTGAGAGAGATATTGAGAGAGATAGAGAGTGAGAGAGATAATGAGAAAGATAGAAAGAGAGATAGGGAGCTATTGAGAGGGATATCCAGAGAGATAGAGAGTGAGAGAAACATTGAGAAAGAAAGATAGAAAGAGAGAAAGAGAGATAGAGAAAGATAGAAAGATAGAAAGAGAGATAGAGATAGAGATAGAGATAGAGATAGAGATAGAGATAGAGATAGAGATAGAGATAGAGATAGAGATAGAGATAGAGATAGAGATAGAGATAGAGATAGAGATAGAGATAGAGATAGAGATAGAGATAGAGATAGAGATAGAGATAGAGATAGAGATGGAGATAGAGATAGAGACAGAGATAGAGATAGAGATAGAGATAGAGATAGAGATAGAGATAGAGATAGAGATAGAGATAGAGATAGAGATAGAGATAGAGATAGAGATAGAGATAGAGATAGAGATAGAGATAGAGATAGAGATAGAGATAGAGATAGAGATAGAGATAGAGATAGAGATAGAGATAGAGATAGAGATAGAGACAGAGATAGAGATAGAGATAGAGATAGAGATAGAGATAGAGATAGAGATAGAGATAGAGATAGAGATAGAGATAGAGATAGAGATAGAGATGGAGATAGAGATAGAGATAGAGATAGAGATAGAGATAGAGATAGAGATAGAGCTAGAGATAGAGCTAGAGATAGAGATAGAGATAGAGATGGAGATAGAGATGGAGATAGAGACAGAGATAGAGATAGAGATAGAGATAGAGATAGAGATAGAGATAGAGATAGAGATAGAGATAGAGATAGAGATAGAGATAGAGATAGAGATAGAGATAGAGACAGAGATGGAGATAGAGAGATAGAGATGGAGATCGAGGTGGAGATGGAGATGGAGAAGGAGAGATAGAGATGGAGATCGAGGTGGAGATGGAGATGGAGAAGGAGATAGAGATAGAGATAGAGATAGAGATAGAGATAGAGATAGAGATAGAGATAGAGATAGAGATAGAGATAGAGATAGAGATAGAGATAGAGATAGAGATAGAGATAGAGATAGAGATAGAGATAGAGATAGAGATAGAGATGGAGATGGAGATGGAGATGGAGATGGAGATGGAGATGGAGATGGAGATGGAGATGGAGATGGAGATGGAGATGGAGATGGAGATGGAGATGGAGATGGAGATGGAGATGGAGATGGAGATGGAGATGGAGATGGAGATGGAGATGGAGATGGAGATGGAGATGGAGATGGAGATGGAGATGGAGATGGAGATGGAGATGGAGATGGAGATGGAGATGGAGATGGAGATGGAGATGGAGATGGAGATGGAGATGGAGATGGAGATGGAGATGGAGATGGAGATGGAGATGGAGATGGAGATGGAGATGGAGATGGAGATGGAGATGGAGATGGAGATGGAGATGGAGATGGAGATGGAGATGGAGATGGAGATGGAGATGGAGATGGAGATGGAGATGGAGATGGAGATGGAGATGGAGATGGAGATGGAGATGGAGATGGAGATGGAGATGGAGATGGAGATGGAGATGGAGATGGAGATGGAGATGGAGATGGAGATGGAGATGGAGATGGAGATGGAGATGGAGATGGAGAAGGAGATGGAGATGGAGATGGAGAAGGAGATGGAGATGGAGATGGAGATGGAGATGGAGATGGAGATGGAGATGGAGATGGAGAAGGAGATGGAGATGGAGATGGAGAAGGAGATGGAGATGGAGATGGAGATGGAGATGGAGATGGAGATGGAGATGGAGATGGAGATGGAGATGGAGATGGAGATGGAGATGGAGATGGAGATGGAGATGGAGATGGAGATGGAGATGGAGATGGAGATGGAGATGGAGATGGAGATGGAGATGGAGATGGAGATGGAGATGGAGATGGAGATGGAGATGGAGATGGAGATGGAGATAGAGACAGAGATAGAGATAGAGATAGAGATGGAGATAGAGACAGAGATAGAGATGGAGATAGAGACAGAGATAGAGATAGAGATAGAGATAGAGATAGAGATATAGATAGAGATAGAGATAGAGATAGAGATAGAGATAGAGATAGAGATAGAGATAGAGATAGAGATAGAGACAGAGATGGAGATAGAGAGATAGAGAGATAGAGATGGAGATCGAGGTGGAGATGGAGATGGAGAAGGAGATAGAGAGATAGAGATGGAGATCGAGGTGGAGATGGAGATGGAGAAGGAGATAGAGATAGAGATAGAGATGGAGATGGAGATGGAGATGGAGATGGAGATGGAGATGGAGATGGAGATGGAGATGGAGATGGAGATGGAGATGGAGATGGAGATGGAGATGGAGATGGAGATGGAGATGGAGATGGAGATGGAGATGGAGATGGAGATGGAGATGGAGATGGAGATGGAGATGGAGATGGAGATGGAGATGGAGATGGAGATGGAGATGGAGATGGAGATGGAGATGGAGATGGAGATATAGATGGAGATGGAGATGGAGATGGAGATGGAGATGGAGATGGAGATGGAGATGGAGATGGAGATGGAGATGGAGATGGAGATGGAGATGGAGATGGAGATGGAGATGGAGATGGAGATGGAGATGGAGATGGAGATGGAGATGGAGATGGAGATGGAGATGGAGATGGAGATGGAGATGGAGATGGAGATGGAGATGGAGATGGAGATGGAGATGGAGATGGAGATGGAGATGGAGATGGAGATGGAGATGGAGATGGAGATGGAGATGGAGATGGAGATGGAGATGGAGATGGAGATGGAGATGGAGATGGAGATGGAGATGGAGATGGAGATGGAGATGGAGATGGAGATGGAGATGGAGATGGAGATGGAGATGGAGATGGAGATGGAGATGGAGATGGAGATGGAGATGGAGATGGAGATGGAGATGGAGATGGAGATGGAGATGGAGATGGAGATGGAGATGGAGATGGAGATGGAGATGGAGATGGAGATGGAGATGGAGATGGAGATGGAGATGGAGATGGAGATGGAGATGGAGAACAAGAAACTTGCCTCGAGAACAAGAAACTTGCTCAGAACAGACTTGTCAAACATTGTTGTACCGGTTCACAAGAAACGCGAAATTGCGAGGTGTACACCAATTCTTAGTCTGCAGGTAGTCTTCACTAACTAACAAGACAGCACGCAGGAATGATTAAGATATGTATTTTTTTATATATTCAATACGGGTTTCCCGTCCATGCGGAAAACAACTGATAGCTACAAAACCAGGCTCGCTCGATAACAATAAGTGGGGTTGAAGCAAACACTGTTAGAAATAAGGAGTCCCGGTCATTAGCGCAAATCCAGATTGCGCAAAGCAACGAGGGTTATGAACAAGGCCATATAGGCAGATTGCCAAAAATATTTGCTCACAGGGTTAGTATGAAAGGACACAGAACGTCCAGGCTACACGACCGCGGTTGACCCTCCAATGGGGTGGCTGTGCGCAATAGCCGCATTTCATAGGATCGGCACTCCCGCAATTCACAGGATTGTGTATAGGGTTTTACCTATGTTGAAACTTAAGAACTCAGTTTCAGTTGAGAAAACGTTCAGTTTGAATACTCTTTCACACATAAACACACAAGTTTGAGTCCTTGATGTAGAAACAAGAAGTAGCATGAGAAGAAAGGATTCAGAATCTGAAGTTCTCAAGAAATCCATTTTGGTCGAGAGTGAAAATTGACCGACCTATGTATTAGTTGTTGAAGATGTGTGGTTCAGATGAATAAACTGTACTTAGCGGTATAGCAGAACATACAAACATGTTTGTGAACTGCATTTATTCAAGCTCCGTTCAAACATTCCGTCTGATATGATAGCCCAGCGTTTGAGTTCCGTGAAAGAAGAGTTTGAAGCCTGCAAATAAGCCTAAAAAGAATGAAAGGGTCCATTTAAGAGTTTCGTTAACTTTATTTCAGAGAGAGGTCTGCAATAAAGAAAATTTCAAACCACAAACGTCTACCAATAAAACATATTTGCGGAATATGAAAACAGAAAACGCTAGAGCATTATTGGATACATGTTGTGTGAAAAAATTAGAGAAATCGGTCTACTTTGAAAAAAGTTGTGTCTTCCTGTTGTTATGAAAATTTCCGTGGTCCCTCGTCTCCCGTCCATAGGTTTGAAAAAACTACTGAACCAAATCAGCTACTATGGCACACATGTGTGAACCCTAAAGTTAGTTCGATGCCGAGAGTTTGGTGATGTCATTTCACTTTTGGCGCCCGGCGCGGGCGCCAATACGCGCCAAGCTCTGAAATATATGGGTTCCCATGAGTGAAATGATCCGAAAATTTGCACACAGGTTGAAAAAATGGATTTCGGCTGTTTTCAAAAAAATGTGGTATTATAGTTAACATTAGGCGCCAAACGCTGGCTCCCAGTGGTGCCAATTGAGAACAGCGCTAGCGAAGTGGGTTAACAATCGGAAACGTCCACAGAAGTCAGCAATAGGAATAATACGGCTTTGTAACTGACAGTCCTCCGACAGTCGACGCCAAAGTTTTCCGTTATCCGCCAACTCGCGCCAAAATCAAAAATAGGGGCCTAACAAATGAATCGTCAGAAATTAACAGAGCTCAGCTTTCAATAAAGGAAAAAAAGGGCTGGTTTTGTACTACTTTTGCCAATCACCCCAATTTGAAAAGTCAATTAGCGTCAAAAAATAATTTGAAGACCAGGATCACACCGTTTTGAAACTGAACGTCTCTGAGTGGTTGTACTAGTACAACTAGCAAAAAGGAATCAATAAGTAAAAAAGTGGGTGAGCAGGAAATGTGAGAGTTCTGTTCGGTTTCACCGTTTTCAGCAAAAAGAAAACAATACGATGTTGTGAATGGGTGTGCAACAAAAACAATACATTTGTTTGCACGAAGGTTTTCAAAAACAATACCTACAATCCTACAAGAATAATTTTCAGCGTGAAAATATATTGGTTCCACTAACGTACGAAAAGATTTCCACGATAGCTTTTTTTGAAACATGGTCGACTTAACTTTCTCAGCTGATGGGCAAAACTACAACTAATGAGTGAAAAGTGGGGAATCAGGAAGTGTGTGAGAGTTCTTTTCGGTTTCACCGTTTTCAGCAAAAAGTGAACAATTCGAGGTTTGGATGAGTGCACAGCGGTTCATAACAAACGTTATTTTGGTAAAAATTAAAAAACCTCAAAGAAAAAACCTCTCGGAGCACAGTAGTTTCCAATCTCACCGTCTATACTCCGTAGTAGTATCACAAAAGTGAAAGTCTACTATACTTGAAGTAAATTGATTAGTCACCTAAAGTTAGCATTCTATAAAGGCATCGTGCACTTTGTCATTGTACGCTTGTGAGTTTTGATGTGTTTAACATGTTTCACGTGACTGTGCAATTGACTAACAGTCAAATTAAACTAGCTGTTCTTCAAACGCAAACTAACGCAATTGAATGTGGCGCGTTGTCTTTATATATGCGGCGCTTTTACAAAATTCAATCGTCCGTTTTTGAATTGACAATGAAAATAAAATGACTGATTGTATTCTAGTGACAAATTTATGTCAAATTGACACACTGTTCTCTAAAACTAACGTGGAATGTCATTTTGCAAATATTGATGAATATACTGCAGGACGAGAAACATATTATTTAGCAGACCTTCAACTCGCTCAATTCGTAGAACTACTCGACGAAGTGAACTGAGGCGTTGAACGTAACATAGGAATTTCGTGACCAGGGTTAAATCCGCAGTGAACCCGCAGTAAGGCGAACCCGTGGTAGATCTGCAGTAAACGTGCAGTAAACCCGCAGTAGATTCATAGTAAACTATTCACAAGTGCGTGCTTCGTGTGGAAATGCAATATTATAACGCAAAAACTAAAGAGATAAACGTATCGGAGATTACACTAATCAGTTTCGAGAAAATGAGCTGATAATTTTTTTCAAGTCTGACAGTTCAACTTTTTTTCGATCGTTCCATAGTTACATAGGAATTTCGTGACCAGTGTTAAATCCGCAGTGAACCCGTAGTAAGGCGAACCCGTGGTAGATCTGCAGTAAACGTGCAGTAAACCCGCAGTAGATTCATAGTAAACTATTCACAAGTGCGTGCTTCGTGTGGAAATGCAATATTATAACGCAAAAACTAAAGAGATAAACGTATCGGAGATTACACTAATCAGTTTCGAGAAAATGAGCTGATAATTTTTTTCAAGTCTGACAGTTCAACTTTTTTTCGATCGTTCCATAGTTACATAGGAATTTCGTGACCAGTGTTAAATCCGCAGTGAACCCGCAGTAAGGCGAACCCGTGGTAGATCTGCAGTAAACGTGCAGTAAACCCGCAGTAGATTCATAGTAAACTATTCACAAGTGCGTGCTTCGTGTGGAAATGCAATATTATAACGCAAAAACTAAAGAGATAAACGTATCGGAGATTACACTAATCAGTTTCGAGAAAATGAGCTGATAATTTTTTTCAAGTCTGACAGTTCAACTTTTTTTCGATCGTTCCATAGTTAATGGCTCATAACTTCAATTTCTTCACCAAATCATGATTGTCCAAAAATTTTTTCGATATCCTGATGTGCAATTAATATTCATGCATATTGGAAAATTGAATTCATTTTCACCCTTAAAAACGAATTTTGAAAAAAAAATATTTTCCGCCCTTACTTAAGTACGGACTTCTCCATCACTAGTCGTTGAGGTTTGAGTTGATTTCGGTTAAATTACCCAAGTTTGAAGTACTTTTAGAGAACAGAGAGATATCCTATTTTCCTTTGATGTTGATAGGATGCATGGAGCGCTCCTATTGCGTTAAATAAAACAATTTTTTGAAAAAGTATTATTTTAGATTATTTGTGGTAGATTTGAATATCAATTAGTTTACTGCACAGTTACTGCGGGTTTACTGCAGGTTTACTACAGATTTACCCCTGGTAGTACCGCTTACTACCAGCGGTAAATCGGCAGTCAAACCGGGGTAGAACTGCAGTAACTTTGCTGTCAATTAGCGGTTTTTATTTCCCTGTGAGTGTTTGTGTCTCTTTCTCAGTTATTATAATAGCATTATCTTCTATATAGCAAAAAATGCTGTTAGAAGTTAATACAAGTGTGAAAGTCTAACATTGTTTCTAGTTTTTGTTCATTGTACTGTGCGAATCGAATAGTGTGAGGGTTGATCTATCACTTTAACATTTTCTAGCCTTTCAGTCGATATTTACGTTGTACGTTGATAAGTTACGGACCCATTTTGAGTATCGAATTATCACAATGTTGTTACTTTTTTGTGTCGTACTGGATGATTTAAACAACTTTCCAATCAAATGAGAAGAATTGAACTGGGATGTGAACTGCTTTGGAACGTCATCACATTTAAAAAAGTAATAAAAACTTGAATTGATCTCGCTGCAATTCTGTTTCGATATGGGATTTTTTGATGTGCGCAAAAATCAAACTACAATTCTTCACTTCCTACACAAGTAATAACACTCTCTTGGCACTAAAATCGGTGTGGCAAATGATTTTATATTCGAAGTGACGTAATTCAATTAAAAAGGCATTTCACTTTTTCATAGATGGTAATTAGACAGTTTCAACATTTGTGAACATCTTCGTCCTGATTGAAAAAAATGAACTGAAGCCAAACTTTCCACCACTACTGCACACTTTCGAGATTGGAACATTGATTGCACTCAGTATATTGAAACGTGACTGTGATGTTCATCAACAGTGAGGAAGACGCAAAAAGTTGAATATTACAACGTTTCAAGAGAACCGAACTATTTGTATTTTCCGTATTGTTGCATATTTGTTCTAAACCATAAAGTAAATAACGGTTTATCAAATGAAATGGTCATCTTCATACTGCCACATTGTGTTAGTAATGTTCAGGGAATAACGGGTTCTTTTTGGAATTGGCCCTAACTCTACTAAAATAAAGCATTTCAATCGACCCGTACAAATAACAGTAGAATTTGAATCGTTTCACAATAATATAACGTGTTTTGAATTAAACTTGCTTTGTTGATCGTTCTTTCCGTTGGAAGTTATGTCAGTTGAATCATTTCTATTCTGAAAGAAAATTGAGCGCGGTTGAGTGTTGCGCCCTCTGTTTATAGATGCGCCGCTTCTCAATAAACAATACTCCCCACAGGCAAAGAACAAGTTGTCAAGAAATGTTTTTCATAACCCTTTTCATAATCCGTTCTACACTTATTTCTTTTCTCTAATTTTGAATGCATTTTCTATTACAACTGACCATAGTAATGTTTCAATTTACCGTTTCGAAGCGATAGTTGGTCTTTACACTTGATATTGAGGTTGTACACGGTAAAATGTATTGATTAGTTCATCGAACGCCTTCTTATTTGAATAATAGTACATATTGAAATAAAAAAGAGAAATAATCTTCTGGTTGCTTCCCATTTTGATAGTAGTTCAGACGGTTAAACAAAACCCAGAAAGACATTTTCTGAATTGCACTGAAATGCAAACGCGGTCGAATGTTGCGCGCTCTTTTCATAATCACGAATCAGTTCGACGAAACAGTGATCCGACTTAAACCTTAACAACGAGTAATCATAATAACCGCAAAGTCATTACAAGGTTGAAATGTCATGTTCATGTATAGTGATTGCCCCATCAATAAGGCTCGCTAGAAAATCTCGAAATTCATCTCAAATCCGCAGGAATTTACGCGTAAAGAAGTTTTCATCACGAATTGAAAAATATGAGAACAATGAGTCAATTTTAATTCACGAATTAAATTCAATATCGTGATTAAATCGTTTTGGGATAATATAGAATGGTGGATTCATTTGAGTGCGCAAAAGCAGAACCAATACTTGATTTACTGGCATACATAACACACCTTCTATAAAAGAGCATTTAACTAAACCTTTCTGTACAATAACACACATCTTTACATCCGTCTAATATACGTAGTGACATTGTTTTGATGAGAATATATTTGATCCATTTTCGACTGTATATTCAATAATATTACTTGCTGTACCATTGGCTTTGGCTGTATAAAGTAACCGAACAATTGTTTGCAAACAACTTGTGGTTCTAGAACTACCAATAATTGATTTCGATCGAGTGCTGCATTGATTTAGCTGGAACTCTCTGAATTTTTTTTCAGTACAATTTCGGAACACCTATGGAACAACTCTTAGATATTTTAGGTTTTGTTTTATATAAAAAACATCATAAAATATTCTATGTTTTTCATCAAGAAGGCAAAACTGACAGAAACTACCACACTCAAACAGAACAAAGGTGAACTTATGATGTATTTCGCCCCGTTCGGGACCTCCATGTAGCATTAGTGCCAAGTTTCATGGTGATATAATTCTGACATTTTGATTGGTGACCCGATGAAACATTGTTATATTGTCATATTACCAATGCGAAACGACAAAATATTGATCCGCCCTGTTTCATTCGAGAATACTCAGCAAAACAAACCACATAAATGGAACGACTCATGGATTTTTCAACTGAGTGAAACTTAGCCTAACAATGTGGTCAGTGGTGAGAAAGTAAGCTTACTTTTATGAAGTCTCTCCAAATGAACAATCAAGTAAATTGTTACACATATAGGTTTATTTATTGACATTGATTCAAACTATTTTCTCCAATTTCAAATATTTCATCACCTTTTCTGTCGGTTTCAATAAAATTTCAGTATACCTGGCTGGTGTTGTTCTATCGAAAAGTTTTGCTCACTCTAACGCTAAACGCTGTTCTTCATTTTCAGATAACTGCAGTCAAATGTTACGTACTCTGCTTAAAGGTGTGGCCCTTCTCACACATGCGTTGGGTAGATACGAACGGCATTATTCGACGAGAAATTTCAAGAGCGGGACATTGGAATAGGCCATTAGGACTATGGAACAAGTATGAGTCATTTAGACACTTGGGCATTGAAATGGGACATTGCGACATTGGAACCTTTACAGAATCAGCCTCATAGTATGCACTTTGGATCTGTCGCCTTTCCGAAGATGCGATCGACATTAAATAATAATAATAATAAAAAGGTTATTTGCATAGATACCAACATAAGTTATCCAAGTAGAAATTTACAAATTGATCACTCGAAATCTATGACAAATACGTATCCCAAAGCGTTGCGGTTTAAATTCGCAATCAACTTACAAGGGAGCGTTGAATAAAAACATTTAAAGAGAATCGGGAAATTGAGAAAACAATGTATGTAGATGAATCATAAATACAAACATGGACATCTGAACACTTATATTACTCAATGCATAAAACGAGGAACATCGTTGAACATATTACAATCAATGTGTCGCAATTTACAACGTAACTGATATTGGGATAAAACATTACATTCACTACTAGTAAAGCGCGCATGTATACAGTATCGAGTCGAGATTGTTTCGAACGCTGAAAACACACCGGAGATCTATGATTATTGAGAGAGAAAAAACTCAAATCGAGTAGAGTGAACAAAACGAGTTCAAAAACACTCCTCTGAACTTAAAGAAGGACGATTATGAGTTCCACTCCCAACGCTTCAGTCCTTTGAACTGCAACAAGTTATCCGACACTACATCTACAACACAGTCAACAAATTTTTCGATTGCAGTTCAAAGGACCTTTGACACGGGTATGGACCACATCATCGTCCTGCGTTAACAGACGGACTAAATATTTATTTATTTATTTGATGCACTACGAGGTGCGCTAAACGAGAAAGAAAAAAAAACTAAACACAGAATTACTTGGATACAATTGATCAAAGAAAAAGAACATAGTAAAATACAGAAGCAAAATCGAATAGTAGTCAGGAAAGTACACGTGTAGAATTATGAAAAATACGTCTACAAAGTCCACCAACTACACAGATTTGGTGTATGGAGTGATGAATTCAAAAATCAGTGTTTCGCCAGTCGAAGCTACATGCTCTGATGTATATCTGAATAGGAATCGAATCGTGTTGTTATCTTTCTCTGCCACAGAAGGTAAAGTGAACAACTACAGTCAGTCCTAAACAAACCCGTGCCCCAGCAGACACCGTATCTAGAGAAGGGAGGGGGCTACGTGTTAGACTAAGATTGAGTTATACCCATTAGATTTGTGTTTCCTAACCTACTATAGTTTGATATTTGATACTGATCCTAATTTCTGGTAAACCAGAAAATGTCGAGCGATTGTTTGGGGTATTGTACTAATATTGTTCGAGTTACCTAGTTTATTGAATACGACCTATGTGAGACAGAGGAAAGCTCAGGACAAAAAGTAGTTGAGCCATTTACTAACTGTGACAGAAAAAGATTAGTTACACAATTGTATGAAAGTGATATAATGGCAATTTAGTTCATTGATTCATCTGGGTATTCTCAAACGGACGATGAAGATAGTAAACTGTGCGGACAGTGCAGAGCTACCAATAAGAACTCGTACCTATGTACCAACTAAATCTACATCTACGGTATCACTTCTCTACAAAAAAAACATGCTAGTGGCGACGATGACTTGGAATGTAGTGGCCTCGTGATCAGCATGGTAACTGGAACTGGCTGGCCTGCACGGGAATGGCACTTGTACCGTCAAACGACTAGGAAACATCTGTAATCTTCAACAATTGCAGAACGTCTATAGCTCGTAATTTGCGTTTAAAAGAAGCAGAATTTTGACTTGTGATCAGTTCAACTGGTAACCTGTGCAACCAATCAGCCGTTCTAGTGAAAAATTCATTAGGAGTCAACCGAAAATGAGTTTTGTTTAATTTACGAGAAACTATTGCAAAACTACCCGTTCGCCCATTACTAGGTTTGAAACACCAGTATTTTGAACCCTGCAAACGAATTTCTCTCTTTAAAACTCGAAACGCAAATATCAAGTCCAAAACAACTTTTCTATAGAACAAACTCTTCAAACCTAACTTTTTCAATCTTACCTGGTATGATGGTAAACTTGCCGGGTAATTATCACTAGGAAAAACTCTATAGTACAGCATCCTTGTGAAAACGTGCTGTACTTTTCCAATTTTCTCAATGTCCTTCTTCAAATACGGAGACCAGACTTGGCAAGCATATTCTAGATGTGGCTAAACATAGGTTTTGTACAGTTTCACTAGAATGGAAGGATCCGCTAAAGCAATATTTCTGAAAAGAGAATGTAAAACACCTAGGGCCTTACGAGACACCGTGCAAACGTAATGTGATACCTTCAGTGTTTTCTCAATAAAATACCCCAAGTCAAGCATGGTATCTCTCGAACTCAACAAAATACCTTGATGAGAATACTCAGGTGCACCGTTTGAACCGATTCGCAGAACTGCACTTTTTGATATGTTAACATCAATACCCCAGTCGTGACCCCATTTAACAAAGTTGTCAATTGACTTTTGTAAAGCTCTGCGTACTTCACAACTGTTATTTTCATCAAACACCCCATAAACTTTGACATCATCAGCAAACATTACTACACTGATTGATGTGTGCGTTTTCAATAGTTGTGGTAGATCACAAGTATAAACCAGGAAGAGTAGAGGTGATAAAACACCCCCTTGAGGCAAACCACTAGTGCAATGATAACGATCAGAGTAACAGTTATTGATTTTGACTGTCATATAACGGTTATGGAGGTAAGATGCCACCCAAGCTAATAAACAACCACGAATCCCCAGCTTCTCCAACTTGAAAAGTAATTTCTGATGATCAACTCTATCAAATGCTCTTGAGAGGTCAAAATACAAAACATCAACCTTTTTCTTTTCGTTTATAGCACGAGTCCAATCAAAAACACAGTCAACGAGCTGCGAGCAAGTTGAGGCTCCTTTTACGAAGCCATGCTGCTTTTGAGGTAGAATAGAAAAACGTTCCAGCCATTTTGTTAACTTGATTTTCAAAAGTTTCTCCAGTATTTTGCAAGGCGGTGCTGTGATACTAATTGCCCGAAAATCTTTTACGGTGAGGGGGATACTTATTTTTGGAATAGGAGTGACAAGGGCTTCCTTCCAGCTATCTGGAACTTCACCACACATCAGACTGATATTGAAAATATGTGCAAGGGGAGTAGACAAAACTTTTGCACATTTTCGATAAACGAACTGAGGAATACCATCCATAGTTTAGGCAAGTGATGGTTTTATTTGGCGCAAAATTTTAAATACCTCAGAAGAATAAATGGGCCCCATGGAACATGTGAACGGAATAGATGTGGAAAATTGTGCACTACTGGTGGAAGAAACAAAAAAAACAGAGGCTAAGTATTTTCCCAATGCAATGGCTTTTTCTTTGTCGGTTACACAGCGATTATTTCCTTCATCGAAAAAAGAGGGTAGATCAGAATTTGGCTTAGTCTTTTTTCGAATGTAGCTAAACAGAGATCGAAAATTTGAGAAGGCAAACCGTCTTTCTTGATTGGCTTGAAAACGTTTAACGTGTGAAATACTTTTGCACACATTTTTGTAGATGGACTCTTGCAAGGGGTTCTGAAGTTGCAAAAACAGCCTCTCTTTTTGTTCGATAAGAGAACGGATATGAATAGGAAATTTATCAAATGTTACTTTTTGTTGTTTGAGCGGTACTTCGACTTGGAAAATAGAATATAAAACAGTACAAAGCCTTTTGTATACATCAGAGGGATCCACAAAATCATCGATAACTTGTAACCAATCAATTTTCGCAAGACGTGCGTTTATATTTTCGAAATTTGCTTTGTTGAAGTCTGGATAGGGAAGAGCAATATTGGGGTAACGAGGTAAAGAGAGGGAAAACAAAACGACATTGTGATCCGAAGATGCAAAAGGTGCTTGACATTTTGTATTCGTGATAAGTGTAGAAGAGCAAAGAATCAAGTCTAAAATAACATCCAATCTAGTTGGATCTTTGACAAACTGGGACAATGAGGCAGATTCAAAATAATCCAAAAATTTCTTGGATTTAGGGCATGTAGTGGTATTTTTGTTCCAATCAATAGATAAATTGAAGTCACCCATCATTACGATTTCGGAAGCACATGAAGTCAAATCAGTTAGCAAATCAATAAGTGAAGTATCTTGAGCACTGTTTGAATTGGGAGGTCTATATAACAGAAGTATTCTTATTTTAGAAAGTTGAACGTTATCTAATAAATCAAAACACAACACATCTGAGCTACTTTTGAAGGAGAAAGATTTCTGAGAAACTACAAGACTGGTACGGATCAAAGTACAAACACCACCACCCCTTTTGTGACCCCGATCAGAGCGAAAAGCTTATAAGGCAGAGACGAAACAATTTCAGAATCATTGATTTTTGAAGAGAGCCATGTTTCCGTAACAAATACCAAATCTGGTTGTTTTTCGCAAACAAATTGATGAAACAAATGGAGCCTATTAACTAAACTACGCGCATTAAACATGAAACATGAGAGAGAACTTTTAGTTGGAGGGGAGGACATTTTTGGGCTAACTGAAAAAGAAAGACATGAAGTAGGAGCTGGTGGAGATAGATTACTAGGAAGAAGAGAAACAGGAGAACATAAAGAAATAGAAGTTACATTAACATTTGGTTCTGTAGGAGAAACCGAAAGCAGATTATTTTGACTGACTACAAAAGAGGAGGATTTAGCAAAACTAGGAGGCGAAGAAATTAGTTTCCCCGAGTTTTTGAAGGAATTTGAGAAATGCGAATACACTCACCATTCCAGTTGCACCACTCACGATTCTGCAGTCCTTCATTCCGTTTCTTCACTTCCATTCGCGTGTCGTAGTCCTTTTGCCTTTCTTCCTTCGTCATGCTCTTTCTCACGTAAATGTCTTTTAACCCTGATTGTTTAAGATTTCGGGCATTCTTCAGAGCAGTATACCAGAAAACCTTAGCAGGGAGTACAACTTTTACAAGACGACCCATATCATTTGTGGGTTTACCCATACGATATATCGCAGTAGGCCTACACTCCACATCAAGGGCATCGAATATCAGTCATCTTGTTCTCCAGTTTCGCCTGTCTTTGAGAAGGTTTACTGTCATCGAACTCGGGAATTCCCGCAACAACTATACTTCTCTCACGGAGATGTTTCTCCACAACATCTTCGGTATGAGTCGCAATTGCTCTTATCTTTCTCAAAACTTCGAAAGATTTGTCATTTTGATCCAGTTTTTCCTTCAGAATATCCTCAAGTATAGAAATTTGATCAACCTTTGAGAGCGTTTTGAGAGCTCATATTCTGATCACCTTCTTGTTGAACTTGCATTCTGAGAGAAACCGGAGATTTGCTTGGTTTTTGTCTTTTAACCATTTGGATCAATGTATAGAGGCCGCCGCACACAGAGGACACAAGAGGCCAACTATAAGTATTTTCCATTACTAAACGTGTTCGTGTTTTCCCTATCAAGTTTTTGTTCGATTAGAAAAACATGAAGTGTAAGCAGGGTTTCAAAAGATTTGAGGGTTTCAAAAGACTTTCCCAAAATGTAAAATATAAAACATAAACAATTTTTGTGTCGGTAATATTGCGCTCACGAATGGAAAACAAGTTTTCTTCGAAACTTGACGCTGAAAATGACTCAAGAAGTAAAAGGGTGAACATGACTCAAAAAAGACTCGAGAAAATGAAAAGTTGAAAACTGGGTACGAAGTAAAATTTAATAATTATTATTGGTGTGTGTTTTGTTCCCAAGTTCACAAAAATCATTATTGATTTTTTTGTAGGCCAGCCGACCCCGCGAAAAATGAACCGGCCCAACTCCAAATGCGAACCGGCCCAACTCTAGAGCGCCAAAAACGACTGGCGCAACTCCTCAAAATAAACGGGTGCTGGACTAGTCACTGACTGGAGTTGGGACGGTTCGCATTTGGAGTTGGGCCCGTTCACGCCGGTGCCTAAGAGGTAGTTTATGTTTTTCGGGTCAAATCAAGGACACAGTCGGGAACGCCACCACGATTGACCACGCGGTCGAAACAAAATTTTTACGCTTTCTAAGTAATAAGGTTTTATAACAATGTAGGTGGACTATGCACATACTATTTGGACAATACGAGTTTCACGGGCACACACGTCAAGTATACGGAGATACAAAGGCACGGATGGAAAGAAATATGTTACGTTATGTTACGCAAGGTCTGTTTTTTTTCTCTTCAAACGCAACAAGAATTCATGAAAAAGTAAAAACAGATAGAAAACTCTTTCTAACCGTTTGAGTTTGTTTATACGATAAACAGGTAGGGGTTTGCAGGTATCCGGCTGCAAGAGGTGGACTGTGGTGTGTGACATTATCGGAGACCTTCCCGCGAAAAAGGGTAAGAGAAACACCGGTTCCGTGGTGTAGCGGTTAGCACTCAGGATTTTGAATCCTGCGACGCGAGTTCAAACCTCGCCGGGACCAATCTTTTTCTGTTCCGACGTCAACTATGACAAGAACATGACAACCTATCATCCCACGTGAAGCCACCTGCCCGAGATCAAAGGTTCCGACGACAACACCTGACAGAAGAAAGTGTATATAAGCAGCCCTCCGGCCAAAGAAATCAGACCAGCCCACAGCCCCGATGTGATCTCCCCCTCATCTCAGATCAGCCTCGATGTGATCTCCGATGTGATCTCAGCTATCTCCCCCTCATCACAACGTACAACCTGAAGTTTCGAAAGATTCTGAGGGCTAAACGAATCTAAGAACTGTTGCCCTAACGAGGGACGATGTTTTGTGAGTGGTTCAAATCCACGAACAATCCTTCGTATTCATAGTTATCACGAAAAACATTACTAACTAAGATCTCATAGATAAGTTTAAAGTCTTATAAGAATACTAGGATAGGATATAGAACAATTGAAGGAGAAAAAAGCAATACCAGATAATACTTGAATGGTGAAAGAGACATTTGAGTCAAGTAAGACAAAGGTGGAAATAGTCTCTATAGATATTCAATATTCTTGTGCATGTAAACAAAATGATAACTCGTAAGGAGGGGCGTATGACGTCAGATTAGAATCGGTAGAAGGCGAAACCTAAAGTTTCGAAAGATTCTGAGGGCGAAACGATTCTATGAACTGTTGCCTTACGGAAGACGTCTGTCTTGTAAGTGGTTTGAATTCACAAACAGGCTTCCGTACACATAGTTCTCAACAAAAGATACGTTGTACGGAAAATGTGTGTATTTAAGCCGAGCCTAAAAGGGGTACACGTGTGAAAACAAAATTTTAGTGAAAACAGAAAAAAGATAGGTCCCGGCGAGATTTGAACTCGCGTCGCAGGATTCAAAGTCCTGAGTGCTAACCGCTACACCACGGGACCGCTGTTTCTCTTCCCCCTCTTTGCGGGAAGGTCTCCGATGATGTCACACACCACAGTCCACCGCTTGCAGCCGGATACCTGCAAACCCCTACCTTTTTATCGTATAAACAAACTCAAACGGTTAGAAAGAGTTTTTTATCCATTTCTAGAAGTGCCAGTAGAATGAGTTGTGCCGATAATTGTGGTAACAATTCTGTAAGTAAGTTCCTCCAGTAATTTACGAAACTACACAAATATATAAAATTACAATAATCGAACTATTTGTTATAATTTGTCATTTGTCACTTCTGTTCAGTTCCAAAAATACGTTGTACGGAAAATGTGTGTGTTTAAGCCGAGCCTAAAAGGGGGTACACGTGTGAAAACAAAACTTTAGTGAAAACAGGGAAAGATGGGTCAAGGCGAGATTTGAACTCGCGTCGCAGGATTCAAAGGCCTGAGTGCTAACCGCTACACCACGGGACCGGTGTTTCTCTTCCCCCTCTTCGCGGAAAGGTCTCCGATGATGTCACACACCACAGTCCACCGCTTGCAGCCGGATACCTGCAAACCCCTACCTTTTTATCGTATAAACAAACTCAAACGGTTAGAAAGATTTTTCTATCTGTTTTTACTTTTTCATGAATTCTTGTTGCGTTTGAAGAGAAAAAAAACAGACCTTGCGTAACATAACGTAACATATTTCTTTCCATCCGTGCCTTTGTATCTCCGTATACTTGACGTGTGTGCCCGTGAAACTCGTATTGTCCAAATAGTATGTGCATAGTCCACCTACATTGTTATAAAACCTTATTACTTAGAAAGCGTAAAAATTTTGTTTCGACCGCGTGGTCAATCGTGGTGGCGTTCCCGACTGTGTCCTTGATTTGACCCGAAAAACATAAACTACCTCTTAGGCACCGGCGTGAACGGGCCCAACTCCAAATGCGAACCGTCCCAACTCCAGTCAGTGACTAGTCCAGCACCCGTTTATTTTGAGGAGTTGCGCCAGTCGTTTTTGGCGCTCTAGAGTTGGGCCGGTTCGCATTTGGAGTTGGGCCGGTTCATTTTTCGCGGGGTCGGCTGGCCTACAAAAAAATCAATAATGATTTTTGTGAACTTGGGAACAAAACACACACCAATAATAATTATTAAATTTTACTTCGTACCCAGTTTTCAACTTTTCATTTTCTCGAGTCTTTTTTGAGTCATGTTCACCCTTTTACTTCTTGAGTCATTTTCAGCGTCAAGTTTCGAAGAAAACTTGTTTTCCATTCGTGAGCGCGATATCACCGACACAAAAACTGTTTATGTTTTATATTTTACATTTTGGGAAAATCTTTTGAAACCCTCAAATCTTTTGAAACCCTGCTTACACTTCATGTTTTTCTAATCAAACAAAAACTTGATAGGGAAAACACGAACACGTTTAGTAATGGAAAATACTTCTTTAGTCCGTCTGTTAACGCAGGACGATTATGTGGTCCATACCCGTGTCAAAGGTCCTTTGAACTGCAATTGAAAAATTTGTTGACTGTGTTGTAGATGTAGTGTCGGATAATTTGTTGCGACAGATCCAAAGTGCATACTATGAGGCTGATTCTGTAAAGGTTCCAATGTCGCAATGTCCCATTTTATTGCCCAAGTGTCTAAATGACTCATACTCGTTCCATAGTCCTAATGGCCTATTCCAATGTCCCGCTCTTGAAATTTCTCGTCGAATAATGCCGTTCGTATCTACCTAACACATGTGTGAGAAGGGCCACACCTTTAAGCAGAGTACGTAACATTTGACTGCAGTTATCTGAAAATGAAGAACAGCGTTTAGCGTTAGAGTGAGCAAAACTTTTCGATAGAACAACACCAGCCAGGTATACTGAAATTTTATTGAAACCGGCAGAAAAGGTGATGAAATATTTGAAATTGGAGAAAATAGTTTAAATCAATGTCAATAAATGAACCTATATGTGTAACCACTTACTTGATTGTTCATTTGGAGAGATTTCATAGAAGTAAGCTTACTTTCTCACCACTGACCACATTGTTAGGCTAAGTTTCACTCAGTTGAAAAATCCATGAGTCGTTCAATTTATTTGGTTTGTTTTGCTGAGTATTCTCGAATGAAACAGGGCGGATTCATTTTGCATTGGTAATAAGACAATATAACCATGTTTCATCGGGTCACCAATCAAAATGTCAGAATTATATCACCATGAAACTTGGCACTAATGCTACATGGAGGTCACGAAAGGGCGAAGTACATCAAAAGTTCGCCTTTGTTCAGTTCGAGTGTGATAGTTCATGATTAGGTTAATGTGCTCAGTAAGAGATGTACTCAAAACCGTTTCCGTCTTCCGTCCTGAATCAGAGTCGAAACGGTTTTGAGTACATCTTTTACTGAGCACATTAACCTAATCATACCACCATCCAAAAGTCCTAGTGACACAATTATATTTTGTTCAAATAAAATAACCTAGTGATAGTTTACTTCAGTTTCGCCTTCTTGATGAAAAACATAGAACATTTTATGATTTTTTTTAGATAAAACACAACCTAAAAAGTCTTGGCCGCAATACAGCTGAAAAAACTCAGAGAGTTCCAGCTAAATCTGTGCAGCACTCGATCAAAATCAATTATTGGTAGTTCTAGAACCACAAGTTGTTTGCAAACAATTGTTCGGTTACTTTATACAGCCAAAGCCAAAGGTACTGCAAGCAAGAATATTTAATTTGCAGTCGGAAATGGATCAAATCTATATTCATCAAAGCAACATCACTAAGTATATCAGACAGATGTAAAGATGGGTGTTATTGTACAATAAGATTTAGTTAAATGCTCTTCTATAGAAGGTGTGTTATGTATGTCAGTAAATTAAGTATTGGTCCTGCTTGTGCGCACTCAAATGAATCCACCATTCTATATTATTCCAAAACGAATTAATCTCGATATTGAATTCAACTCACGAATTAACTCATCGTTTCTATAGTTTTCGATTTGTGATTGAAAACTTCTTCACGTGTAAATTTTCGATAATTTGAGAACTTTCGAATTTTTTTTTATGAAATTCGCGATTTTTGATGGTTTTTTTTTGGGTTTTTATTGTGATTTTTTGATACATGAAATTCCAACCTTGCATTGACTTTGCGCTTATGATGATTATCCCTTGTTAGTACTCCGGTCGAGATACTGCTCTTCCGAACTGATTCGTGATTATAAATAGAGCGCGCAACATTCGACCGCGTTTGAAACTATATACTATTATCAAAATAAGAAGCGATAGATGGACTAACCAGTACAGTACCCCGTATATAACCTCAACATCAGCCCAACTATCGCCTCGAAACGGTAAATTGAAACATTACTATGGTCAATTGTAAAAGTAGAAAATGCATTCAAAATTAGAGAAAAAAGTGTAGAACGGAATATGAAAAAGGGTTATGGAAAGGGATGAACAGTTTAACATAATTACAGCATTTATTGAAAACTTGATCAACTTCTATTTCACAGTAATCAGATTCATTGGTTATCGGCGCAGCTATAAGCAGAGGACGCAACATTCAACCGCGCTCAGTTTCCTTCCAAAATCAAACTTATTGCCCAACTTCTAGTTGAAAGAACGATCAACGAGGCAAGTTTAATTCAAAACACGTTATATTATCGTGAAACTATTCAAATTTTTAAGTGCCAGAAACTCAAGCTGCGATGGAACCATTGCATTCTCACGTAGCGCCCCTGCTATATGGAGATCCCGAAACATTTGGGTGCAGTTAACGGAAAACTGAAAGCAACTGCTAGAGTGAGTCGACTTTTTTGGTATAACAACATCACAACGGCAAACGATACAACTTCCAATTTCAAATTATTTTCACTCAATGAAAATAACTTCACAAAATCAACCAGTACGACACAAATCAAAGCAAAAAACGTATAATAAATTTTTACACGGGCTCAAAAGGAGTTGATCCGTGAACTCCCCTTTTCTCTTCCTCTTCCTCTATCTTATTGATTCTCTTGTTTCAGAACTGTCTTCTCTTTTCTCATTTCGCCTTATTCTGTCATTCATCTTGTTTCAGACCAAAATTAAACCTTAATCGTTTTTGTTCACGTCCAAAAAACTATTGTTACAGTTAGTAAACATTTGTGCTGAAGAGTTTCTAACAAACTGTTGTAGAATATCTTCGAGTGTCCCTCAGAGAAGCCCCAATTTTTTCATGAATTGCATAATCAGGCTGAGTTTAACGTGTGATTGCTGAATCACTGCTTCAAAAAAGTTCGAATTCACGTAGTTCAGCGAAAATTCTTGTGGAAATTGGCGAAAAGTTAAACATGAATCGGAACTACTATCGAAACAGAGGTTCTGGCCATGTTTTAATACGTAAACTCAAAATGAAAAGTGTTTAACGTATTTAAATTGATCTGTGCGCGTTCCGCGTTGTTAAAAGTAACATGGGGTTTACTGATTATAGTGTATGTCAATTAGAATGAGAAAAAAGGTAGATGTTCCGCCGTGAAACAATAACAGAGCTATATAACTCATTCAGAAATAAAATTTTGAAAAAAAAACTTAAGAAAAAAATTCTGAATTGCATTGAAAGATGACCGTGGTTGAATGTTGCGCGATATGCTTATAAAGACGAATTGAATTGGTTGGACAGTAGTGTGAATATCATTGCTTTAGACAAATAAAGACAATAACCGGTAACCCATTGGAAGAACAGAAATGGTCATCCCTCCTGCTTGTTAAATGAATTGTCAAGTGCTAGGAAACCAGAAAGAAATGTTTACCTACTAATATCAAAAGTTGCTCAAATTGCGAAGAATTTGCGAATGAAAAGACAGTCAGAGAGTAACTGAACTATGAAATCAAAATTTGAAAACTCTTTTCAAAGAGCAATTATTCATTCGGGTTCATTGTTAAAATGTAATACCTAGCTCAAAAAAATTTGTAAATTTGTCTTTATTCTATTTCGATTAAAATGCTTCATTTCAGTAGAAATAGAGCTCATTCCACAAGGAATCAGAACTCATTAAACGTTTACTTGCGCTTTCAACTATAGAACTAACTAACTATTACTAATGTGTGTCATACAACTCAAATAACTACCTATATTGTGTATTGTTGCTGTGTTCTCAATACTCGTTCAAGAGCACGGAAAATGTTTACGGTTGGTCTGCTCTGTATTCAGTAAATACTTTATTACTTTATCGTTCAGGACTCAGTTTATTCCTAACATCTTGTAAAACTTATTGTTCTATGTTTTTTTTCATATATGCCGGAATAAATAATAATTGTAGCAATGGGAAGTGAATGAATCTTGATCTTGAATTTAATACATGAATTGGCTCATCGTTTTTATATTTTTTTTTGATTCGTAATTGAAAACCTATTCACGCGTGATATATCGGAAATTTAAGAACTTTTGGTATCTTTTTTGAAGAAATTCACGACTTTTGTTGAACCTTATTTATGGGGCAGTATACATGACATTTTAACATTGCAATGACTTTGCGGTTATGTGGATTATTCCTTTGAAGACTGCCGGACATAACACTGCCTTTCCGAACTGATTCGTGATTATGAGAAGAGGGCGCAACATTCGACCGCGTTTGAGTTTCAGTGCAACGTAGATAATGTGTTTCAGGGATTTCTTTTACCGTCTGAAGTACTATCAAAATGAGAAGCAACTAGAATCTATTTATTTATTTCGATTATAATGTATATTTATTCAAAATAAGAAGCGTTTGATGAGCTAATCAATACAGTACACCTTATTTAACCTAAATATTTAGTTTTAAGCCCAACTATCGCTTCGAAACAGTGAATTCAAACATTAATATGGTCAATTGTGAAAATAGAAAATACATTCAAAATTAGAAAAGGGAAAAATACGTGTAGAACGGATTATGAAAAAGGGGAGGAACAGTGGAACATATTGCTGGCATTTCTTCACAACTTTATCTAATTTTATCTCGCAAAGGGTCGATTATTGCTTATTGAGAAGCGGCGCAGCTATAAGCAGAGGGCGCAATATTTAACCGTGCTCAGTTTTCTTTCAGAATATAAATGATTCAAATGGCATGACTTTCAATGGAAAAAAACGATCAACAAGAGAAGTTCCATTCAAAACACGTTATATTATTGTGAAACGATTCAAACTGTTCTGTTATTTGACTGGTTGATTGAAATGCTTTATTTAAGTAGAATACGGGCCAATTCCACCAGGAACCCGGTATTCCCCAAACATTACTAACACAATGTGGCAGCATGAAGAGGAGAAGAGGACCATTTCATGCAATAAACCGTTCTTTACTTTATGTTTTAGAACAAATAAGCAAAGTGCAAAACGGGAAATATAAATAGTTCGGTTTTCTTAAAACGATGTAATATTCAAAGTTTTGCGTCCTCCTCACTGTTGGTGAAAACCACATTGACGTTTCAATACTGTGTCCAATCAATGTTCCAGTCCAAGTTGGCATTATTGGTTGAAAATTAGGCTCTAGCTCCTTTTTCTTTCCCATTTTCAAACAGGACGGGGATGTTCACAAACGTTAAAACTGCCTGGTGACCGTCAATGAAAAAGTGAAAAGCCTTTTTTTCATTGAATCACGTCACCTCGAATATAAAATCATTTGCCACACCGATTTTAGTGCCAAGAGAGTGTTATTACTTGTGTATGGAAGTGAAGAATTGTAGATTGATTTTTGCGCACATCACAAATTCCGAATCGGAATAAAATTGCAGCGAGATCAATTCAGGTTTTTATTACTTTTTTAAATGTGATGACGTTCCAAAGCAGTTCACATCCCAGTTCAAGTCTTCTCATTTGATTGAAAAGTTGTTTAAATCATCCAGTACGACACAAAAAAAGTAACAAAATTGTGATAATTCGATACTCAAAATGGGTCCGCAACTTATCAACGTACAACGTAAATATTAATGTTACAGTTATAGATCAAACCTCATCCTATTTGATTCGCACAGTACAATGAACAAAAACTAGAAACAATGTTAGACTTTCACACTTGTATGAACTTCTAACAGCATTTTTTGCTATATAGAAGATAATGCTATTATAATAACTGAGAAAGAGACACAAACATCACGTTCAACGCCCCAGTTAACTTCGCCGAGAACAGTGTGTCAATTTGACATACATTTGTCACTAGAATCCAATCAGTTATTTCATTTTCATTTACAGTTTAACAACGGACGATTGAATGTTCAAAAAGCGCCGCATATATAAAGACAACGCGCCACATTCAATTGCGTTAGTTTGCGTTTGAAGAACAGCTAGTTTAATTTGACTGTTAGTCCATTGCACAGTCACGTGAAACATGAACACACAGAAATACTCACAAGCGTGCAATGACAAAGTGCACGATGCCTTATTAGAATGCTAACTTTAGGTGACTATCCAATTTACTTCTAGTTCTGTGATGAAACCACAGAGTATGGACGGTTAGATCGGGAACCACTGTGCTCAGATACGAGTTTGATATTATTCAATTTTCTCTAAAATAACATAAACTAGCGGCATCAAACTATGAACCCAACCAAACCGAGCTGAACGTACCGTTTATTCCAGGACTTTTGTAAGCCCCATTCAAATTATTAATGCATTTTGTAATTTTAAAATTGAGAATGGCATTTCATTCGCGTGTCAACAAAAATGCAGTATATGTTCACAAATTTTATCAGATAAACTAATTTGTGTCAATTTCTTGGATAAACTGGATCCAAAGGTAGCGCTCCACTTATGAGAAGAGCGCGCAACATTTGGATGCGCTAATTTTCCAAGAACAGTTTTGGATTAGACAGGCCAGTCATTCTTTGTGTGGCAACACTACAAAAGGAGTGAAATCGAAAATACTTTATGAGAAACTTCAACAACCAGAACTGAGTCATTGGAAGTGGGTTCACATTGGAAAACAGTCAGAAGGGCTTTTTTTATCATAATATGACCGTAATATGATAAAATAGCTCAGCTGAGATCAACGACATTTCAATACACCGGTCACCAACTTCAGATGCCAGTTTGATTCGTGATTCTCACATTTTTCAAATTGCAACAGAATCGCATCGAAATCAGACTACAAACACAGCAGAACACATCCACACGTACTGTTTTCTCCCGTCCTCTCCTGGGTCACATTCGTTTGTCAATTTCTTCAAATCGCTTTTTCCGAGAGGGCAACTAATCTTTCTGTTTCATTTGTTTTCCTTTACTGAATTCAACAAAAGTTGCATGTTTCCACAGCTATCTCATAACTGACCAGTATTTAGAAAGCGTATGGTTTTATCCATGCCCGTTATTCCCGAACGGAAAGCGAAAAACTCTATCAAAATGAAGAAACATGATATGCTTTGGCATAGGTTTTCTCAGAGATCTGAATTCCACAAACATTCAAGCAATATGTTTGTTTTGTGTTCACAGAAGGTTAAAATGAGTTTTGGTCCGTTGTTTCCCGCACTCAAATGAAACGGCTATTCTATAAGGGTCTAGTGCGAACTACTCTGATGTTATGTGTGATGAGTTCAGTAGTAAATCAATAAGATCCGTTTCAAATTATCGGATCCGAGAAACGACACTTGAACACTCTAGTAACTTTTAAGGAAATATTTGGATGCTCGATGAAAATGGGTTTTGTGTAGGGCCAAAACTATCGTTAGGAAGAGAAATCGATAGGAAAACTATCGAATGAGTTAACCTGCTAATATATATTATAACCCCATTGAAGTGTCGATCGTTGTACTACAGTCATATATGCTCGCTCAATGTTCACCTTTCTGTTCATCATGGTTTCATTCTGCTCAAATTCAGTTGGTTTTTATTTATTTTCTGTTTTTTCTATGTATCTCACATGCTTGCATGTAAATAAAACAATCAATCAATGTTGCTTATTTAGTCAAAGTTTCGAACGCTTGCCCCAACTGAAATAAAAACAAGGAAATAAAAATAAACTGAAATAAACCAACTGAAATAAAAACAATAACATTCTGAAACTACTCACTGCAAAAGTTTAGCGCCAGTTTTTGCGCAACGCGCGCGAGTTTTCCCGATTCAGCGTAAAACCACGCGCAACGCGCCGTTTGAGGTCTGTGTTTCTGTTTTCTGTGAACAGTGACTACGGTGAATACAATAAACAGATAAACTCGTTTTCCACTTTGATAGAAAAGTGCAAGAGAGGCATTGTAACAATTCTCTCGAATAGCTTGGTCTTATATTGTAGCAATGGGACGTGAATGAATTTCGATGTTGAATTCAATTCATAAATTGACTCATCGTTTTTATATTTGTGATTCTGGATTGAAAACCTCTTCACGCGTAAATTATCGGAAATTTAAGAACTTTGTAGATCGCCTTATTGATGGGGCAGTATACATGACATTTCAACATTGCAATGACTTTGCGGTTATTATTCCTTGTTGAGAGGGATAGATCGGAACACTGCCTTGCCGAACTGATGCGTAATAATTAATAGAGCGCGCAACATTTGACCGCGTTTGAATTTCAGTGCAATTCAGATAATGTGTTAACAGGGATTTCTCTTGCCGTCTGAATCAGTATTGCAAGGGAACGCGACCAGAAGATTTTTTCATCTTGATTTAATATATTCAAATAAGAAGCGTTCGATAAACTAATCAATACATTTTACCGGGTATAACCTCAATATCAAGTGTGATGCCCAACTATCGTTTCGAAACAGTGAATTGAAACAGTGAAGTGAATTGAAGTGAAGTGAATTACTGTGGTCAGTTGTAAAAGTAGAAAATGGATTCAAAATTAGAGGAAAAATACGTGTAGAACGGATTATGAATAAGGGTAATGAAAAGGAAAGGAACACATTACCCGCATTTATTGACAAATCTATTTTCATATTTCAAAGGATCAGATATATTTTTTCATAGCCGGTAAGAACATGTTGAAATTTACTCTGTTGCACAACGGAAAGTTGAATGTTTTAAAAACGCCGCATATTTAAAGACAACGCGCCACATTCAATCGCGTTAATTTGCGTTTGAAGAACAGCTAGTTTAATTTGACTGTTAGTCAATTGCACAGTCACGTGAAACATGTTAAACACATCAAAACTCAGAAACGTGCAATGACAATATGCAGGATTCCTAATTAGAATGCTAACTTTACGTGACTAATCAATTCAATTCAAGTATAGTAGACTTTTATTTTCGTCATAATACCACGGATATAGACGGAAACACAGTTCTATAGAGAGCACGCAACATTCGACCGCGGTAACTTTCATAAGATTGAGGTTAAATAAGTTCGTATGAATTTAAATACAAATAGTATGAATACAGACATCTCAGTGAATAGTTTGAAGATACTCCGACTGAAGATGACTTGAAGTTTGCAAACAGTCCTCACCTAGGTCCCTAGGTACCATCGAAAGTTGCTCAAATTGCCGAGATGTTTTCTGACATTTCGAAGTTTCTCTGTTTCTTATAGTCGTCGCCAACGGAATGGCAGGTGGGTACTGTAAATCTCACTCTCCGCGGTGTATGCACGCATGTCTTCGATTTCAATTTCAAAGCCTGCCGGTTATGTTCTCTAATAGCGCAGTGGTTCGCATCATGCTACGAATATTTCGCTTGCAGGTTCGATTTCGGCAAGAGACATAAATGTATAAATTGGGCACCCACTATACTTCTGAAAATATTTTTCTGGGGTTTTATACACCTTTGTTTTGTACTGCACACACTTCATTTTATCCTTTCGAAGCGGTAGTGGTGCACTCAGACTAGATACTAATAATATTTCAAGCCTGTTTGGTAGAAATTCGACCGCAGTTAGATGTTGCGGCCTGCGCTTATAGCTACGCCGCAGTGGTTATTAGAGTATGTAAAGTGAATCAAGTCTGAGACTTTCAACCCAAAATGGTAATGACATGCAGTGTGCTCGTTCGAATAGAGAACATGCCGCAATTCAACTTCTCATTCGATATTTCGCACGATTTCAACCTCTCATTGAGAGTTTATAAAACTGGAAAAGTGACGAATGTATTCAAATTTGTATAAAAAACGAATGTAAGGTGAGAAACGATTAGCTTTTGAGTTTAAACTGCATGGAATGTAGAAAAGGAGGTCAATAACTCAAGAGGTAAATTGAAAATCTAATCTCGCAATTTCGTGGGTCAAAAACATTTTGTTTTCTACTGAGAAAGAATTTGCAGCAAACAATCATTAGTTAAAACGTCCACATATGATAGTTTCTCACCACTGATTCGAAACTGTTAACAGAACAGAGTATACTAGTGAATTGAATATTCACGTGAAGTAAGAGCAATGTTCATTTCTCTCAATCCTCCTCTAGAAGACGGTCAGTAAGTCTTTTCGTCCTGTTTTCATTTTCTCAGAGGGGTTCAACTGATGATGACCCAACTCTCTGAGAAAACCCAAAACCGTCTCGAATCAGGGTCGAAACGGGTTTGAGTTCATCTCTTACCGAGCACATTAATCTAATCATACCACCATCCAAAAGTCCTAGTGACACAATTATATTTTGTTCAAATAAAATGACCTAATATAAATTCAAAAGCGTGTTTCCCTCGAGTTGGTTTGGCGAAATCGCCCCACTGCCTTCCACCATTTAACATGGTAGGGTGGAAACACGTATACCAGCTCTCAAGCTTGAAATGTGCATTACAATTCATTTGAAAAGACCACGTCAGCATCGACCTTTTAATGGAATAAATGGGTTTGGTGTGTGTTGGAAAACGAATGAGAAAATCTGCATAAAAAGCGTGATCACAACGAACATTTCATTATTTTATCACTATTTTCTACCAAGCAGTTTTCTTCCCACTTTGCTCTTGCTTGTTCCCAAAAAAACATATCAACACGTTACTTGTATACTCTGTTTCACAAATCGATGTCCTTCTACAGTAATCCCTCGAATATTCTGGAGGCATTCTCTAATGAATCGTTCATTAGTTTGGTTTCAAACTTTCTGATTTTTTCTGAAATAAAGGAGCAGAAGACATCACCAGAATTTCGAAGAATCCTAAAACGCCAACATACTTAACGTCGACCAGGAAGTTAGAGCCTGTTACTGTAGATGGTTATAAGTGGGTGCAACAAACTATATAGTGAATGCCCAATTTATGAATTTCTGTCTCTTGCCAAAATCGAACCTGTGAGCAAAAGTTCTGTGTAGTATTAAAGACCACTGCGACCAATAAAACCACTGCGCTATTGAAGCACATAATTGGGAGCTTAGAAATCGAATGCATGTGTGCGTACACAGCGGGAAGTGAGATATACAGTACTCTTTCGCCTTTCCGTTGGCGACGACTATACGCACCTTTCCTCTGCCACCCAGATATTACCCAGCTTATTGGCCAGTCACTTCCTTAGTGGTCTGGACGAGAGATTCTGCAGGTCACAGAGACACAGACTGTACTACTCTGTCTGCGGCCTCATTGACCTACCTGTTCTCTCGCTTTTGTAGCTGCCCAGTCACAAGGGGGGCTGGGGTTAAGGCAGGACGATTATGTTACCAGTTCCGGCGCATCGGTCCTTTAAACTGCAATTGACAAATTTTTTGCAGTTTAAAGGACCGAAGCGTTGTGATTGGTTCACACAATCGTCCTTCTTGGAAGAAATATTGTTATATCTCGGTCAGAAATAATTGTATGAAATGTCTCGCGCCCGATGTTGAGTGGAAATGCATGATTCAACAACAGAAATTAGAATTGGACGAATAATGAAGGTTTTTACTCGTTTTGATGATTTGCGCCATATTTCAAGTTTCCAGCGTCTTTTATTCTCCTTCGTCCAGAAAAATGAAGTTGTTCGTGGTTCTGCTTGCGCTTCTGTCGTTTTTCATGATGGCCACTGCCGATCATGTCTGTGCGGGATTCGACAAGGGAGGAAAAGAGAGAGACGAGGCCCACAGAAAGTGTCAAGACACTTGCGGCAGTGTGAGTATATAGTCTGTTTCACGAAACCATAGCCCTCTACAGTAAGATAATAAAACTTTCAAGTGATTTAATTAGACCTTGTAGTTGTTGTACATAGTTTAAACTCTGTGATTTCGTTTTTCCACTTTTGGTACTACAAGCATACAAAAAAGTGAAACTTAAATTCTGTTTGTTGATTAGATAAATGCGTTTGAATTTTTGAAAGATCACTGTAGAATGTCATCGATTGGTGAAACGAACTATATACGATGTTTCAAACTCGGAACGTGCTCTGTTAATTCCAAATCCGCGTTTGGTCGAAACTGTATGGCAACAAATCTAGAGACATAGTGTGCCCCGAAGAGACGTCAGACGACGAGAGGGAAAGTCGATATATATTACAGCCACGCTGTATATACAGTAAATTATTGTTTTGCAACGACGCTAGTTCTGAGATCCGTTGTGGACACCGTATCATCGATTTTGTGAAGGGCGGGGTTCGGCGAGGGGCGAGCCAGTTATACGCATCATTGATCTACACACGCTCTCAACTGTTGTCAAGTAATCAACGACTGCTCGCCCCGCATCGCTCAATCAGTCGAACACTCTGCTGTCTTTATGAAAATGGTGACTATACTAGTTGAAGTCAAGTTCGAAAATATCCGAAATTCCAGTTTCGACTATATATTCGAAAACCAAAAATTTCCAAAATGTCGAATAGCTGAGATAATCGAAACCCGAAATATTCAAATTTTCTGAAAAATTCGCAATGTCGAAACTCGAAATATTCGATTTTGCAAGAACGATTAAACACCCTAGTGAGTACACTAAACTTTCACGTAAGACGTGAAAATGAATCCGCACGTGACAACGGAAAAGGAAAAAGTGGTCATTTTTCACTGTGTACTTTGGTACATGTAGGTACATTGTTGTCAAATTTATACTAGAAGTAAATTGAATAGTCACGTAAAGTTAGTATTCTAATGAGGCATCGTGCACTTTGTCATTCTACGTTTCTAAGTTTTGTTATGTTCAACTCGTTGCACGTGACTGTGGAATTGACTAACAGTATATCACTAATACATTCTGCCCATGACCAAACTAGCTTCCATTTCAGGAAGCAATCGGTGATTGCATCAGCGCAACCAATGTACTCATGTACTCATACTAAGGTCTAAGAGTACAAATTGAACTCTTTTGATATAGAATCAGCCGCAGATTAGAATTCATCATAGTTGAGTTCTTCAAAACAACCCGAACCCACCATGCTTTTCCCTTTTTTTTTCGAAAAGTGGACAACGCAAAGTTTGGCTGCATTTTTCAGAAAATGAGGAAAATCAGGTAGAGTTAAACTTACTGTATGAAAGTTACGAAAGAACTGACATTTTCGAAAAATACTGCGGTAGTTGTTGTGAATATCAAATATTAGAGCTATATTATGAATGGACCGAAGAAAACCCACGCTTAGCGTCGCGTAGCGCGCGAGATCGACTTGGAGATACGAATGACATATCTTCCGGTAGCATTCGATTCTCAATGAAAATGTCTCGGGGGATATCTGTTACCGAACTACTATAAAAACAAAAGTGCACATTACCCCCTTGTTTTAATGAGTAAACTTGAACTTAGAAGCGTACGAATGCGCCATTTTATGGTACAAAAACTGTAAGTGTGTAAACCCTTTATATTTGTTAAGTTAAAATGTGCATAGTGCTACAGAACAATTAATTAAGCAGAGCACGCGACATTCAACCGCGCTAAATCTTCTTCCAGAATTGAAACGTGAAAAAAAAAGATCAACAAGGCTATTGTTATTCGTATCGAAATTTCGTTCAAATAAAATAACCTAATATAAATTCAAAAGCGTGTTTCCCTCGAGTTGGTTTGGCGAAATCGCCCCACTGCCTTCCACCATTTAACATGGTAGGGTGGAAACACGTATACCAGCTTTCGAGCTTGAAATGTGCATTACAATTCATTTGAAAAGACCACGTCACCATCGACCTTTTAATGGAATAAATGGGTTTGGTGTGTGTTGGAAAACGAATGAGAAAATCTGCATAAAAAGCGTGATCACAACGAACATTTCATTATTTTATCACTATTTTCTACCAAGCAGTTTTCTTCCCACTTTGCTCTTGCTTGTTCCCAAAAAAACATATCAACACGTTACTTGTATACTCTGTTTTACAAATCGATGTCCTTCTACAGTAATCCCTCGAATATTCTGGAGGCATTCTCTAATGAATCGTTCATTAGTTTGGTTTCAAACTTTCTGATTTTTTTCTGAAATAAAGGAGCAGAAGACATCACCAGAATTTGGAAGAATCCTAAAACGCCAACATACTTAACGTCGACCAGGAAGTTAGAGCCTGTTACTGTAGATGGTTATAAGTGGGTGCAACAAACTATATAGTGAATGCCCAATTTATGAATTTCTGTCTCTTGCCAAAATCGAACCTGTGAGCAAAAGTTCCGTGTAGTATTGAAGACCACTGCGACCAATAAAACCACTGCGCTATTGAAGCACATAATTGGGAGCTTAGAAATCGAATGCATGTGTGCGTACACAGCGGGAAGTGAGATATACAGTACTCTTTCGCCTTTCCGTTGGCGACGACTATACGCACCTTTCCTCTGCCACCCAGATATTACCCAGCTTATTGGCCAGTCACTTCCTTAGTGGTCTGGACGAGAGATTCTGCAGGTCACAGAGACACAGACTGTACTACTCTGTCTGCGGCCTCATTGACCTACCTGTTCTCTCGCTTTTGTAGCTGCCCAGTCACAAGGGGGGCTGGGGTTAAGGCAGGACGATTATGTTACCAGTTCCGGCGCATCGGTCCTTTAAACTGCAATTGACAAATTTTTTGCAGTTTAAAGGACCGAAGCGTTGTGATTGGTTCACACAATCGTCCTTCTTGGAAGAAATATTGTTATATCTCGGTCAGAAATAATTGTATGAAATGTCTCGCGCCCGATGTTGAGTGGAAATGCATGATTCAACAACAGAAATTAGAATTGGACGAATAATGAAGGTTTTTACTCGTTTTGATGATTTGCGCCATATTTCAAGTTTCCAGCGTCTTTTATTCTCCTTCGTCCAGAAAAATGAAGTTGTTCGTGGTTCTGCTTGCGCTTCTGTCGTTTTTCATGATGGCCACTGCCGATCATGTCTGTGCGGGATTCGACAAGGGAGGAAAAGAGAGAGACGAGGCCCACAGAAAGTGTCAAGACACTTGCGGCAGGGTGAGTATATAGTCTGTTTCACGAAACCATAGCCCTCTACAGTAAGATAATAAAACTTTCAAGTGATTTAATTAGACCTTGTAGTTGTTGTACATAGTTTAAACTCTGTGATTTCGTTTTTCCACTTTGGGTACTACAAGCATACAAAAAAGTGAAACTTAAATTCTGTTTGTTGATTAGATAAATGCGTTTGAATTTTTAAAAGATTACTGTAGAATGTCATCGAGTGGTGAAACGAACTATATACGATGTTTCAAACTCGGAACGCGCTCTGTTAATTCCAAATTCGCGTTTGGTCGAAACTGTATTGCAACAAATCTAGAGACATAGTGTGCCCCGAAGAGACGTCAGACGACGAGAGGGAAAGTCGGGATATATGACAGCCACAGTATATACAGTAAATTATTGTTTTGCAACGACGCTTGTTCTGAGATCCGTTGTGGACACCGTATCATCGATTTTGTGAAGGGCGGGGTTTGGCGAGGGGGGCGAGCCAGTTATACGCATCATTGATCTACACACTCTCTCAACTGTTGTCAAGTAATCAACGACTGCTCGCCCCGCATCGCTCAATCAGCCGAACACTCTGCTGTCTTTATGAAAATGGTGACTATACTAGTTGAAGTCAAGTTCGAAAATATCCGAAATTCCAGTTTCGACTATATATTCGAAAACCAAAAATTTCCGAAATGTCGAATAGCTGAGATAATCGAAACCCGAAATATTCAAATTTTCTGAAAAATTCGCAATGTCGAAACTCGAAATATTCGATTTTGCAATAACGATTAAACACCCTCGCGCGTTTAATCGTTATTGCAAATATTCGATTTTGCAATAACGATTAAACACCCTAGTAGTGATTACACTAAACTTTCACGTAAGACGTGAAAATGAATCCGCACGTGACAACGAAAAAGGAAAAAGTGGTCATTTTTCACTGTGTACTTTGGTACATGTAGGTACATTGTTGTCAAATTTATACTAGAAGTAAATTGAATAGTCACGTAAAGTTAGTATTCTAATGAGGCATCGTGCACTTTGTCATTCTACGTTTCTAAGTTTTGTTATGTTCAACTCGTTGCACGTGACTGTGGAATTGACTAACAGTATATCACTAATACATTCTGCCCTTGACCAAACTAGCTTCCATTTCAGGAAGCAATCGGTGATTGCATCAGCGCAACCAACTGTAATTGTGATTGGCAAGGATGGTAGACAAATTGATACAATTGTATTGAAACTGAAAAAATAAACGATTCTGTGGCGCGCGAGTTTTTCCGATTTAGCGTAAAACCACGCCCAATGCGCGGTTGAGGATGTGTGTTTCTCTTTTATAGTGACAACGGTAAATACGAACAACAGATAAACTTGTTTCGACAGATTCCTACTCGGATAGAAAAGTGCAAGCAAGGCATTGTTACAAATGTCCCGAATAGCTTGGTCTCATATTGTGGAGGAGGCGGCTTTAGCCGCCGGCGCCTACCTTGTATTAGTATATTCTACCAGATTTGTTACTGTAAAATCTTTTGTGTTATAGGATTCATCAAACCGTTGTGGACACTGTACCATCGACTTTGTAAGGGGCGGGGTTTGGCGAGGAGCCAACCAGTCTGCGTATCACTGTTCTGCACACTCTCTCAACTGCTGGCAATTAATGAACGACCGCTCGCCCCGCATCGCTTCCAATCAAATACCTGCGCGCTATTATCATGTTTCGTCACGTGAGAACAAAGCTTTATTTCACGGGACCAGACATCATACTAGTTATCTCGCAGCAAATTTAACGTTTTCTAGCTAAACAAAAACGTTTATGAACTTGTCGTGAAAGAAGTTGCAGAGATAAATAAAACAAGAAACTAATCCAGAAGCATCATGATCAGAAAAACTTCATTACTCGAGACAACTTGTGTATCAAGCGGTGAAAAAAAAATATCCGTTCGAAAACTCTTTCTAGGATGGGTTTGCGTTAGAGATGCAAACGAGACAACTAAAAACAATGGGTACTACGAAAATAAATCATTCCGGAAGAGAATCCTCACGTATCGTAGAGCAAAGACCGTAGAGTAAAGAGTAGGTCAAATCTTAGTGTGAGCCTGTGAATAGGTCGTTACAGGCTTTTCAGAAACACTTGAAAACACTGTTCCGAAACAACGGCAGATCACTCAAGAGAAAATGAAGACGACCGTTTTTGCACAACAACGACACGAAACTATATCGCTCCTCCTATCAGGCAGACACCTCTATCTATATCAAAGATATTCAAAGGTGAAAAGGTGAATTTGTCAGTTTAAAGTTAGGCCTGAGATTTTTAAACATGTTATTGTATAGCTGTATACTCGCACGTAAGTTTCAACAGCACTACATGCATTCGAATCAACACAGCTATATGGAGGGCACGCAACATTCGACCGCGGTAACATTCAAGAAACCTATTGAGCTTATGAGAGTTAACATGAATGGCATCGTGGACTGTGAAGAAGAACAACTATGGAGGCAGTTGTGTCACGTCACTTCAATAACTGACAGTTCTCATCAATTGATCACAAAATTTATATGAAGTTGCACACGTGAGAACATTTCTGGTTTGCGTTTCTTTTCAGTTGTCTCTTCTTGTTTTATTCCGTTTCACCCGATAAGAATGAATTGACCTACTAGACCAGGTGCGGCATAGCGATAGTTCGCTTCACTCAGACAATTCCCAGCCAATTGGCCAGCCACTTTTTCATTGGCTGGGCGAGAGAGTGTGCAGGTCAGAGAGACCCAGATGTCTGCGGCCTCATTGACCTGCACACTCTCTCGCTTTTGTAGCTGGCCAATCGAACAAAATTGGCGCCAATCGTTCTGAGCATTACCACTGAGACCCATTGGCATCGTGCCAAGATTTTCGGATGTCTATTTCTTATAGTAAAAATGAATATTCTGCAGGCATCTTTCTGTTTACGTGATTCATGTGACTGAACAACCGCTGACAGAAATTTGCAGTTGGTGAAAAACTACAAAGTGCTGAAAATTTGCCTGGAATATTCATTGGCACGGTGCCAAGTCTCCGTGGGAATCACCGGAACTATATAAGCAGAGGGCAAAACATTCAACCGCACTCCGGTTCTTCGCACTCCGATTATTTTTTTAAATTGCGTCGACAGCGAATAAATTGAATTGATTTATACACATATTTGTGCAACGGAACAAATACATCACAAGTACTTTTTAGAGACATTGAAAAGAGAGAAGTAAAATAAATTAAATTGAATGAACGACATCCAGAGAATGACTCAACAGTCATAAGGGAGACTTTGGCCGTGAGATCAAAGTACATAGTCTAGACACAACAAGGGAAATAGGCATGAAAAACACGTGAATTGATCGATTTATAGAATCAGAACATTATTTTGGAAAGTGAAGACGGAACTTATACATTTCGGAATACTTGTCAGAAATGAGTGGCTGGTCTATTGGATGTAAACCAAGAAAAATTCATTAAAAAGTGGGGGCCCAACGAATGTAAGATTTGTCTTCTGCTGTGCGCCCCTTAGACAACTACTCTCAAATGGAACAGCTACTGCTACAAAAACCGAAAAATACTAATATACAACTGTTCATTACAAACATACAAAAGACGTAAAATATTTTCTCAAACCTGTGAACTAGAATCTACAAGTCACAGCTGCGAAAGAGAGAACAACTGTTGAATAATATGCCAAACGTTAAAGCACCTAGAATTGAAGTAATGATCGAAAACACCAACCATTGTGCATAAAACCAGGAACTCTATAATTGACTACGTTGAGTTAACATCTGTGATTTGTAGATTCTAGTTTACAGGTTTGAGAAAATATTTTACGTCTTTTGTATGTTTGTAATGAACAGTTGTATATTAGTATTTTTCGGTTTTTGTAGCAGTAGCTGTTCCATTTGAGAGTAGTTGTCTAAGGGGCGCACAGTAGAAGACAAATCTTACATTCGTTGGGCCCCCACTTTTTAATGAATTTTTCTCTTTTTGTAGACATGCCGTAGGTATGTGGTTTGATCTGTACGGTGCAGGTAAAATTGTTTTCTTAATGAACCACTTGTCAAGTATTACCATCATTCGAAAAAAATATGACGTCAACATTGCAGTTCTAAAAACTTACTTCATCTGCCCTTCAGAACCCCAGAATACTTCCTGTTTAATTGAAGTTTCATCGTAAATTGACCATTTCTAAGAAACTTTCAGCATTCGAAAACATATTTCACGTCAATTTTGTCATCTGGCCTTCGGATTCCCGGAATAAGTCATATTTAGATAAAGTTTTGTCGTCAGTATACCATTTTTAAGATATTTTCAGCATTTGAAAAAATATATCTGACGTCAACTGTGCACTTTTCAAAATCGACTTCATCTGGTCTCCAGAATCCCAGAATACATCACTCTCAGATTGAGTTTCATCGTTAATTGACCCTTTCTAAGATATTACCATCGTTTAAAACTATATGTGACGTCAACTTTGCACTTTTCAAAATCGACGTCATCTGGTCTTCAGAATCCCAGAATAAGTCACTCTCAGATTAAGTTTCACCGTTAATTGACCCTTTCTGAGATATTACCATCGTTTAAAAATATATGTGACGTCAACTTTGCACTTTTCAAAAATGACGTCAACTGGTCTGCAGAATCTCAGAATACGTCACTTTCAGATTGAGTTTCTCCGTTAATTGACCCTTTCTAAGATATTACCATCGTTTAAAACTATATGTGACGTCAACTTTGCACTTTTCAAAATCGACGTCATCTGGTCTCCAGAATCCCAGAATAAATCACTCTCAGATTGAGTTTCACCGTTAATGGACCCTTTCTAAGATATTACTATCGTTTAGAAATATATGTGACGTCAACTTTGCACTTTTCAAAATCGACGTCATCTGGTCTCCAGAATCTCAGAATACGTCACTTTTAGATTTAGTTTCTCCGTTAATTGACCCTTTCTAAGATATTACCATCATTTGAAAATATATGTGACGTCAACTTTGCACTTTTCAAAAATGACGTCATCCGGTCTTCAGAATCCTGAAGGACGTCAGGAATAGAATACTTCATACTCAAATAAAAGTCACGATGGCATCATATTTCAATTTTCGAGCGAATCGGTAATTGTTACTCTAAGTTACAATACAGTTTGAGTTGTCGACCGGACAGAGAGAGTGAGAGAGCGTGCAAAATGGAGAGACGCAGACACTTTCCGAAAAATGTCTATAACTTTGATTAAAACAATTATTTCTCATTTTTTTTTTACTCCGCGAGTGTTTGAGTAGGTATCACATGTCTTCCACAATTTTCAACGAAATCGGTCGAGTAGAAACCCTTAAACTGGGTTTACTTTTCTTGTCACCACCCACCCACACACCCACCCACACACGACGGAAGTTGGCGCTCTTGATGAAGCGCATGAGGTCATAACTTGGCTCAAACTTAACCGATTTCGCTGAAATTTGAAACACGGTCAGGGAATTAGCTATAGAAAACAACTACATCAATAAAAACTTTGTTTTGCAAATTTCAGCCTTTTTGAGGAGAAACTAAAAAAACGGAAGCGCGCATTAGCCGGACCAAAGACAAATCTCGCACAGCGCTTCGCGCTGCGCGCGATATCGTATGCTGTATGCACGCTGTATTCAATTCCAAAGCTTGCGGTACATGTTGTCTAATAGCGCAGGGGTTAGCGCCCTGCTACGAAACTTTTGCTCGCCGTTTGATTCCGGCGAGAGACAGAAATTTATAAATTTGGCACCCACTATAGTGAAACTACTCACGTTAATCTAAACCGTATATTATGTCGGTCCGAGTTCGAAGATATAACAAAACAGAACGAGCAGTCTGATTCGAACTTGGAACGATTACACCGGGTTCCTACCTTGATGTGCCTAGGCTGGCGAAACGTCTCTCTCCCTTTTTCCTTCCCTTCTCTCTCTCCCCTTCTTTTTCTCTTTCTTTCTTTCTTTCTTTCTTTGAATAGAAGCGCAAGCGTTCTGTCAAACACAGAACACTGGAGTTTTCTTTGGTTTCTCGAAGTTGTAGTGCCACATTCCACATATATGAATGTGGAAAGACACGTGTTTCATGCCACATTCCACATATATGAATGTGGAAAGACACGTGTTTCATCACAAATAAACATTCTATTCCATCCTTTTCTAAACACTTTTCTGAACTAGTTTTTTTTTACAAATTTGAATCTGAGTCCCATGATCATTGAGACAAAATTTTGGTGTTATTTCGTAGGAAAGTTGAATTGAGCATTCGTCCAGCATTTCCGCACTCAGGTGAAGCAGCCGTTCTTTATAGTCTCTGACAAACTAGTTCAATGTTAGTTCCTTGTGTGATGTAGTATCCTGTATCCGTCGTGAGTCAGTTAGATCGGAATGCCTCGGCATCGATCGAGCAGTTAGCATTTAGGGCACTAGAGGGTGTTAGGGTAGAGAACACAATCGTCGAATCTAACCATGCAATGAGACCAGTTGACGAAAGTCGTGGAAAACTCAACGCTGAACCTATTGTTTAGGTAATAAAAACCTGAATCAGATAACAGATAGTTCGGCTCAAAGGTGACAATTTCACTCTGCTACCTGATATTTGACTTGGAAATTTGTCCCACTTTTATTACGCTAGTGATCGTGAATTGTTGATTGAGAAACAGCGTTACTATAAGCGGAGAGCGCAACACTCAACTGCGCTTCCAAGACATAACCATTCAAATCTCCCATTTTCAAGGAAAAACTATCAAAAAGCTGTATGGCTCGAAGAAAAAAAACGTTAAAACGTTTCCATGAAGAGATAAAAACTTGTTTACTTACTTTCATTCAATTGCAATGTTTTGTTACAGTCGAATAAGGCCTATGAATCAACCAGTACAGTAGATAACCATAGAAAATTCACGCTATTCCAGATATATGACATCCAATTGACATATTTAGCTTAAAACTGATTATAGTTCAATACGAATTCAAATTTGAAAAGGAGGAGAAATGTCTTGAAACGTGAGAACATCTAAAGTACCGATGTTGTGAGCCAGAATTAATATACGCACCATAGTATTTACTACTTATACTAATAATAATGTCTAAGTTAGAGAAAATCATTTTCCTAACGTTTAACTGACAAATTTTCACAAAGTGACAATTGCATCGACTTTTTGTCTGACTATCCTGTAAACCTGAGAATATTCGAATCCTCGACACCACTCTTCTTCGAGTAGTTTACAATGTCCTTCTCCAATGTATTTGAACCACACACCACAACCTGGAACAGACTATAAATGTTACAAAACACAAAGTTTGTAAAACAACGACAACACACGTCATTGCACTGTTCATTAATTATCTATTCATCTTTGCCTCAAATTTAAAATAAAACTTTGATGCGAGAATTGGTAGAGAATTCGAAAAACAGAATATGCTTTTCGGCCAATTGCAAAACGTTTGATGTCACGTGGAACATTATGACAAAGAGCAAATGAACTATTTCGCTCAAATTACAAGGCTATTGTTGTAATATCTTTCGACTGCGAATTTCCAAACTTGATCAAAATTTTATGAAGTTTTTAATTTTAATCCCGCGAAAGTTCCATCACACGGCAGGTTATTCATCTTTACGGTCTTCTAGAACTCAATTGAAATCATAACGGCGCTCAAATGTTTCAACGACTTCTTTGACTAAAACCAACCCACCTTGACTCCTTCTCTATTATTTCTTTGGAGAATGTTAAGTTGATTTTCAAACAATTCCTTAGTCAATCTTCCTTCTATCGTGGTTATTAAACCGTTGCCACTCTGAAAATGCTACTTTTCCAAATAGTTAGGTGTGTGAATGTTGCATGATAACTACTTAAGTAACACGGAAGCTGCTAATTTTATTTAAAAAAAAATAGATGTGAATAGTGTACATTGTGAACATCAACTAATATGTATTCACTCAATACACGTTCCAAAATTATTGATTTGCATATTTGACGTGATTTTTTTTTACGAGTAAGTCAAGTATAACCTTACGTTACACATATCTCTTGTTGAGAGATCAGCAAATTGAACGGGGAATCAGTTCTATCTAATCATCCGAGTTTACGTATTGTTTCGAATCAAAATTCATTTATCGTTTTTTTTTTCCATTAGTTCCTATTCAAAACTCACATTAAAAAGTGATAACTACCTTTATTTTACATATAAATCATGAAATTTCAAATAAAAAATTGCACTTTTTCTTGTGAACGTTCAGAAAACTACAGTAGTACTATAACTATACCAACCTGTTCTTCTTCTTCTTCTCTACTATTGATGAGCACCACATTCACATTCCAATACTGAGTCCAGTCTTTCAGTCTCTGTTTGAAAAGAACTTCTTCGCGCCCTCTGACGCAATACAGTAGTCTGATGCGTAATTCCGTATCCTCGTTGGATAATATTGGGTCGACTATTCGAACAAATGGGGCTATTCCTGTGCCGCCAGCAACCAAAAGAAGGTGGGACGCCTAAAAACAACAATGGTGGCATAGTCGGTTAGCGGCGCAGCATAGTCGTTACCAACGGAAAGGCGGGAGGATACTGTATATCTCACTTTCTGCTGTGTAAGAACACATGTCATCCATGCCGATGCTTGCTGGTCATGTACCCTAACAGCGCAGTGGTTATCTCCCTACTACGAATCTTTTGCTCACAGATTCGATTTCGGCGAGATACAGAACTTTATAAATTTCGATACCCACTACAGCGCCCACACGACCCAAGTTCGATGTCTTTCCACACCGCTTTGGTGGTAATGAAAAACAATTTTTTAAGTATAATTGTTCTACTTTTTAATGTTTTCGATTTTCTTTTCGACTTGCTAGAACCTTCAATAAGTTCAAAAAGGAGGAGATTGAACGGCAAACATATATATGTTCCTGGCTATTATAGTTCACTAAGAAAGGAGGGAGTTTGGAGGAACTCATTCAAGTACTAGATTCATTTAATACCAATAACAATGTTTTTGCATCTCACGGACCTCCGTTTTGATAGATCTCATTGAGCACGTGTCATACAATCAAAAACTACACAAGATCATCAAAAATAGGAATAGTTATTGATCGAGGTTTTTGTATGATGTTAAGTTGAATTGATTCAATAAATCAATGAATACACAGAAAAAATCAATATGATTGTGTCAACGCACCTCTTTCCACGATGAATTCTCCATAAAAGGACCCCTCCATTCTACAGAAGTCCCCAGTTCCCAATCGGAAATCATTTGAGTCATTCTGCCTTTTTCATAGATCTGGAAAGCTTATTAATGAACTGTGAAACATGTGATTGAAGTTTTGGATAGTTTTAAACATATATATATATATAGCAAACTAGTCTATTTTCTGTGAAAAAAAGATGGAATGTACGAGATTTCAACTGCCCTTTTTGAACTTTTTAGTCAACTTTTGCTCATATTTAGTGATGGAGAGTAACTGCAATTATTACCTTTATTGGTATTTCGAAACCATTCCGGTCGACGTTTGTTGGAGTGTATTGTCGAGACAGAAACCGTCCTTCATGCAGAAGTCTGAACAGAAAATGTATCATATTATTGGAATTAAGTGAATGAAATGATAAGAAGAAACGGTACATGTAGCTCTTTTCTGTTTTGTTTCGGTTTGATCCCACGTGGTTACATTGAGTTCAAACTACACTTAGAAAACTAACTTTGCTCTGGACGCAGCTGGAACTTAACTTTATTGTTTCTTGGTAAACTTGTAGGCAAAAATCTACGTGAAAACTATGTTGCAATGTAAACCAAATACTTTAGACAACTATCTAACCGAAGAAAATAGATCAAGGAACTGAATGCTTCTTAATGATATTTGAGGACTCAATTGCAGTTAACAGTGAAATGGTCTAGCTATCTCAGTCAAGTGTTGCGGGGGCAAAACCCCACAGTATTGCAATGTACAAGTAAACAATTCATCGTTCGCTTTGAGAAAATAGCTACCAACTTAGATGGAAGGTTTTGCAGAACAATCAATAGTTATATTTCTGCTATTATCGGGTTCTACTGAACAACAATCGAATGTAAGAGTGACCAAAACTTGTTCAATTTTTCACTTTATTTCATTGTTGTTTTAAATCCTGACTGATACTTCGACTAACAGTGATAGCCTTCATCAATTTTTTCCCAACATTTTTTCCATTCTCTTGTAGCATTCTTGTGTTTCTTTCTTTTCATAATTTTTTCGCCATTACTCCATTTTTGATACCAGTGTTCCTCTTTTTCAGTGAAGAATTCAACTGTCTGCGTGTCTAACGCTATCGTTGTCTCGCGCACTCCTCAGTTTACACTGTGTTTCATCTCATCAATGAATCCTAATAGACGGGACAATTGGCAAAGCCTCTGCTGGCAAATACACTAGCAATCTAAAACTGTTGTAAGACCACACAAAGATCAAACTACAAAAAAAAATTCAGAGGCGCAGAGAGAATAGAAGTTAAACATCAACAAAGTTGAATGTTGATAAATACTCAAAAATGTTCTTAGATTGTGTTATCTTAACTAAACAGAAAACTATTATGCATAATGGTTATGATTGCTAACATGTCTATGTTGTTCACAATAGTGTTGACATATCGGGAAATATTTTCGTTCTGTGTTTTTTTTGAATGTTTTGTATCTATCGCGATAGCTTTTTCATATATTTAGCTTTTTCAAATTTTCATAGATTACTGATCCGTTCTGAACGGTCTGCGTCTCTTTGATCTACACCCTCTCTCATATACTGGCAAATGATTAACGACCGCTCGCCCTGCTTTACAGAAACGGTCTTTGGGTAAGAAATTCACACTTTACAAAAATTAAAATTTACAAAACACGGAAACAATGTGTATATTTATTCATCGAATCCTATCACAAACGAAAATTTTTGAATCACAGAAACAAAGTAGAAATAGCCGTAGAAATCTATCAAATGCACCTTAAAATGACAGAAAGAAAGGTATAAAATCTAAATAATATGAACAACTATGCTTTGAAACACTTAAAATGCGTTAATTCACTTTCAGAACTGGGTGGACCTAACTGCGACAGTATAAAATCTGCTAGTAACATGCTTGGTCACGTGAAGCGTTTGAACTCTTCCGGGAAAACGTGAAAGAACGTGAATGATCACTTTCCACGTGACGTGATCAAACTACAAGATACAAAATGGAGACGAGATCTACATGGTAATCATGAGAATGTAGCCGACTTGGGCTAGATATGGCTTCAAAAAAGGACCAATTATGGGGGTCCACAGAATACAGTCCACGATGAACCAATACGCTTTGAACTGCAATCTGCCCCACGAGGGGAAGAACTGCATTTTCGTATACGAAACATCCACTTTTCCCGCCTCCATCCGAGCGCGAGCCGAGGACACCTGAAACATTCGAGCGATGTAAGAATATGGATAGAATCGGTTGTTCATTGGTCGTTTTCCCGACAGCTCTGTTGAAACGTTCAAGTGGTTCAAGCCTCAAACGTTTCCATGGTTTATGAACATGGAAGTACTATTTCCATATTCTGTGGTTGATGAGTCTCATGTTATATAATCAACAATAAAGTAGTTATTCTCCTTTTTGAGTGTTCGTCAATCAGACTGAGACAGTGATCTCGACTATTATAAACTGAGTGCAACATTGAAGTGCCGGTAGTGCCACGTTATTTGCTAGGTTGTACACAAAGCGATGTGAACCAATATAAATTGTGATTCGGTCAGAATATGGTAAATATACGAACCACTTTGCACTTTTATTGTTTTAATTCGAATTTTCACTCATTCCACCTCAACTATTCTAATGTTGCGGAAAGAAACTGTGAACCGTTTGTCGAAAATCTGTCACAGTTGTGGTACTTTGCAAATAAACTTGTTTTTTACAGGATAGTCTCAATCTACACATATTTTTTGAATGAAAAATGTGGCTCCCAATTCCTCCCTTTTTTCTTCATTTTCTTTACCGAGTGAAAAAAGCGCAGACCCACTATGGGTTATTTTGCGATTACGCATTCTTCAATCATAATCTTTGAGTGATAACAATATGTGTATTCATGAACGCTTGACCAATCGAAGCAAAAAAAGTGATGTTGGCGTAAAAATCAATTTTGTCAATCATTACGAAAATCGTATTATAGTCGCCATCACTCCTACTGAAACGCCTACAGTACACTTTCGCGTTTTCCAATGACTGTTTCAGTTTCTCAATGCAAACTGAAGCTTGTCGAAAATTATTTCGCTAATGAGACTATACCACAACTTTATGCAATTAATTGAGGTTTCCTATATTCCCAGCACAAACAAACTCAGGGGCAAAAGTAAAAATTCAGTCGTTTTCGTTATCAACGATTGGATCAATCAGTTTGAAAATTATAGTTCGCACATTTCCCAACTGGACTTGGGCAGCTTGCCAATGAAATTTCAAGGCAGTTTTTGAACATGTTGAAATGTTTCAAAACAGTAGAAATTTATGAGAAGGGTTCTTCCCCTTCGTTACAATTCATATTCGAGGGAATTTTCTCTTAAATATATTTCTTCTCTGAACAACAGTCTTCCGAAGTTTTTGGCATATATTGACTTGGCAAAAGCAGACCTAATTAAATCTTATACTGTGCCAATCATGATGAACAGGACAATATTTGGAAAAAAAATGCCCTATAGTGCCAACGAGTTTAGTTGAAAAATGTGAGCACTATTTGTAAAAAAAAAAGTTCTTAATGGTTGTTGGTTATCAACCTCGGCACGTGGGAAATGCTCATTAGGTTCCGTTTTCTTTCTGAATGTTATGCTAGCGAAACAATCGAAATGAGCGAAACTTGAAGGTACATACAAATGAACTGAATTACTAAAAAAGCTTCAACTACAATATAGTCAAACTGAACTTTGAACCCAGCTTGTTGTACGTACACTTTACATACGTTTTTTTCTCAAGACTATACTAACAGTTAAGGAAGATTTTTCATTCAAGGCGAGAATAAAAGTTTCTATCCTAAGTTTATTGTTTATTTTATATTCGGAAATCTTACCAGAAGAAACTACAGTGCGCTTGATATATCATGTATAAAGAATGAGTGAAACATTAGAGTAGTGATTCCACGAAGTTTCGTTTGTAGCTTCGAAAAAAGTTCCTACAGAACATTATATTATTAATTGTATGTTCTAGGTTCCAAAATTTTTAAGCATTGCTCATTGAAGAATGATGGCTTTTCTTGACTATATTTGATACAATGTTTATATCTGTTTTGTGTTTCAATGTTTCATCTCATCCATATATTCCCACCTTTTCGCTGCCACAAGTCTCGTTAGCGATGATAAAATGTAATCTTCGATTTCACCGAATGTTTGGATTCAAAATGTTCGCAACATCGCTCATTAATGTTTATGTTCACCACTACACATTAGTAGCATGAGATAAATGTTTTATCTCAACTATATATTTTGTATGCCCACATGTTCACTTCTACAAATTCTCCAACATTGTAGATCGACGTTAGTAGCCTTTCTCACTCATACTTCATGTATCAACTTTATAATGTGATTCAATGTTTTATCTCAACTATATAATCCCACCTTTTCGCTGCTGCAAGTCCCGTTGGCGGTGATGAAGTGGAATCCGAACTTCCCGAGTTGCATGAGTTTCGATCCTCCGTCCGTCTCACAATCCAATTGCATTATGTAGGGAGGTTCCTGTTGTTTCGTGTACATCCACTCCCAGGAATGGGCTATTCTGTAATAATTAAATTATAAAGGACATAAACACTTTATTATTGTATTTCAAACTTGCTTTTTTGGTTGTTATCATGGAAATGTGGGCTCGAACGGCTATTTATATGAATGCACTATTCTGCAATGAGTAGTGTTAGTGTAACATTCAGTTTTTCGTACGGAAACATGAAAACATGAAGTTGAAGTTATAGTCGTCTCTCGAAGAAAGGCGAGGGCATACTGTAAATCTGATTTCGTTGCGTAATAACAAATATGTACGATTCGTCAGCAACGTTGCTGTCAGCCCATTGGAATAGTGAAAAGCGTCTGCGCCTCCCAAACTTTTGGGCCCGGTTCGACTCACATGAGGCTGATCTTGTGAATTTGGCACGCATCATAGTTATAAGGTATACATATGATGAACATTCTCACCACAGTAACTTCATTGTGTAACTAATAGTTTGGGAGCCCGTATACAATACACCAATGAATGTTTCATGATCCTTGTTCAAAAAGCTTCATTGTAAATATTTCAGTATATCTCAGATAACTCACTCCTGCGGAATGCATGTTTAATTGGTCTTAGTCGAGTAATTTGACCCGGTAACCAAGTTACCATCAACAAATGTTTCAGTATCCCTATAAATATCTTTCGGACAACTCACTTGTGAGGAATGTAAGCACATCGCGGTCTGGTCCAAGTGTGACATTGGTGTATCATGACCCCCATATCGGGCGTGTACCAATGGGCCAATTTGTCCGAAAGTCGCTCGAAGAACTCCAAAGTGTCGTTGTTCGCTCGGATGAAGAAGTTGGCGCCTGTAGTGAAACATTCAGGTGATGACAACTTTTCGAAGTTGGATACGAATGCAAAACCAGTTTCAATAATTGCGTCATGCAGCGCATTATGCATGCAGCAGCACTTGCCTAACTACTCCTAGATATCATTAATTTTATATGTTTCTACAGAGGATGACCAAATAATTATTTCTAGAAGGATAGCATAACCTATAACAGAAAATCACAGAAAAACGTTGTATCCTTCTTTCAAGGGGACGCGTGTGTGTGTCGGTTATGTGAACAACGGCATAATTGGTATTTGCTAATATACACGTTGACTCTGTTGTTACTAAACAATATCAGAACAGCCCGAAACACAATTTCTGCGCGAGTTTTACCCTGATCTCATTTACCTACGAGAATCTCATCTCAAAAGTCCAATCACAAATGCTTGACCCATTCAGCTTGACTACAATATCCCCATACCACCAAGAATTGCTCACCGTTGACCCATTCGGCCCTCATACTTTTGTCGTCGATGCCGATTTGATCGAAAAGCGCATCGTAGCTCATATTGTCCTCCAATTCCAAATCGAACAGATTCTTCCTCCAGAAAGTGTCCTGCTGCATCATCCAGAACGATTTGCCACTGAACATGATCAATGTTAGAAAACGGTCAAATGTTTCAGACATTACTCAAATAGTAGAGTAATCATTATATATTAACTCTACTGTTGCTTAATATTCATCAAACATGAAAGTTTAGAAAACGGCCAAATTTTTCACACACTCAGAAACCAGTTATCAGACATCCACTTTCGACCATTACATGTTCAATGTAACCCAATGTTTCACACGCTGAATGAATAGCTTGCATTCACTTCGGAAAGTGATAACATTGTCAGAAAACATCGTTTTGTGAACAAAACTAGCAATGAACTGGCGTTTGTAGCAGTCAAACTAGCATTTTGCTGTGAGAAACAAGATTTTTCTTCACAAATTCAAAATCTCTATATTTTATTCATCTTTATATGACTCTTGGAAAATCTCGAATGCGCTTTGCGCTCAAATGTTTCACCCGCTGTTTAGATAAGTGGGTACGTGAGACAAAGTGAAGACCTAAAATACAGTTCTCCCGTACGTAGAGTTTTCGGCCACAGAATACTTTTCGAGGTTTTATCGTCGTTAACTCACCGTCTAAGTAGACTGACTGCGAGATTGGAGCGAAGTAGATAAATGGTCTGGTATGGACCCTCAGCGAACGAAAAAGGCTTCTGCACATATAATACAATAAAAAAATTATAATAAAAAAATTATTAGTTCCTTGCTCTTCGTCTCTCTTCCACTTACTCTTCTAGTTTAACGTGTGTTGTGGACTGAAACTAACAAAACTCTGTGGTTGCCAGGTATTAAATATGGCTGTGAAACATTGAGATGCGGAAACAGCCAATGAAGCCTTTCAAACGAAAAGCTGTTCTTTGTTGCTTTCTAAAGTCTTTCAGTTTCTATTGATGCTCATACTTAGTCCCCTCCACCCTATGAAACATTCAAGTGCGAAATTAGTTTCTTTCAGTGACCGTATTACATGTTCTTGGGAACCTTTCCCACTTTTCCTTCTGGTCACTGCTTCACAAAGAGCGACCTCGCGCGCGCAGTGACACAGAATAATTTACTGTAGGCGTGTACCGAATAGGATCTGTAGTTTGGTGTTGAAACACAATATACAGGAATCAAACCACAGAGACAGTAGATTGAGATAAAAGATCGTATCTATCTACTTTTCTTGATTGCGATTCCTAGTGGACCAAAAAGTGTCTTATTCTTTATATTCACTTCATATTAACTTCCTCTCAGCGTTGAATAGTCAGAAAAAATGATAAACTTATATTTTGCCGCGTGACTCTCTTTCCTCCTTTATCCCACCCTGCGTCTCCCAATTCGCACACTATTTCGCTAGACTTTTACAAAGACGGAAAGTAAGAGCGGAGAAACAGCGTATGTTTCGAGAGACGCAGGATGGGACCTGGTAAAACCGTATAAAACTCACATAAAGACTGGGCGTGGGCCAGTAGAACTGTCTAATCGTGGGCCAATGTTTCGTCAACTCGTCCCTCGCAACTGAATCCAACGTGACGAAGATCAATCGGTCGTGCACTCCCTCCAAACTGGCCGTGTTGCACAGAAAGTTGTAGGTCATATTGAGCGCGTATTGATTGAGCAGCAGAAACGCCGGTGGCCGCGTGAACTCCGCGTCCAGCGTACGAATCAATCGATCGAATTCCGCGGAATTCTCTATCGATTCGATGGAGACGCTGGTCGCGTGGCTCTTCACGTAACGCACGGCGGTGATTGCGTTATGTGTCTTGCGCAGGACCAGAATACCGAAAAGGAACCAAAATGAATAGAATAGTACCACGGGAATACGCCACAGCCAAGAGTGCTGCCAGGAGTAGTGCTTTTTCGGGCGGTTGGTGGCTGGTTCTGTCGCCGACGACTCCTTTTCCGTGGGCGCTGACGCCAGCGTTCGACGTCGCAGCTCGGTACCCATGCTCTGGAATGGAGGGAACATTAGAGCAAAAGAATATTTGTGGATACAAAGAGAAGAAGTGTGGTATGGAGTGATATAGATGGACTAGTTGCATTCAGTTGGTGGACAGTTATGCTTGTTGAGACAGGAGAAAAGAGAGATGGGAAGAAGGAGAGAGAGGAGGAGAGAGAAAAAGTTGAAAAGAGAGAAAGAAATAAGAGTCAGAACGTTTTATGGAAGTTTTAGGGTTGCTCTCACTGCAATGTTTTCTACAAAAGAACATAAAACTAATTGCAGCAAGAGAATAGAGTATATACTAGGAGTTAAACGAATGGTCACGTGATTTTAGCATTCTAAAGCTAGCAGACGTTATACTACGCATCATAGTACTGAATCTACTTGAATCATAAAGGGTGGCTGCGACATTCGTCTGTTCTAATTCAAATCTTTCTTCCACCTGAAGAACTGAAGTCTAATTTACGAATTGTACCCTCTAAACTTCAAAATGAAACAATTTTATGAAACAGAACTAATTGTATTCGGTGTAATATTGAAATCGCTTTGAATACTATATAAAATGTACTTTCATTTCGAAGAATCAAAGTTTTATAAAAGAGAGCTACCCATGAAAAAGTTGGACCAGCTCATCGAAACTAAGGGAGTACTATAGAAGGCAGTGCAGAGTTGTAGCCTGATCTGCACAGATTGTGGCACGATCAAACTACAAACACAGCAGTAGTCAGATCTACAGTATAATGTTATTCAATCACACAGTCACGTGAAACACGTTAAACACAGCAGAACTCAGAAACGTGCGATGACAAAGTACACGATTCCTCATTAGAATTCCATCGTTATGTGACTATTCAATTGACTTCTAGTATATCGATTCACGGTTATGTAAGGGAAACAAATGATATACTTCTAATTGTTCCAGTTTTTTACTTTCCGTGTTTTTCTCCGCGCGACACAGTGTATGATAGGAATCTAGGACCACCCACGATGGTGATACAGTAACCCAACACATTATTTGGTCCCACACCGACTTTCAATGAAATATTATGGAAACATCGAGAAACAGCTTAACTTGTAGGTTCATGAATCAAGAAGTGAAATTGATTGAAACATTTTTGCGAGCATTTTTGTTGAACATACTGTATTCTGTTGTTTAGAAGTTATAGATGGTAGTGAGGGAAAATATAATTCTGTGTTCAAATGAGTTTGGTGAAATTAATAAATTCAATACTCACATGTGCAAAAGTTGAACTGATAGAACTGACAAAAAAGGAACGATTTGAAAACGATTATATGAAGTTTTTGATAAAGTTGAAAAACTGAAGAAAAAAACTTGAAAAGTAGTCAAACTTTGTGGAATAGAAATGTTTTCGACATCTGTTAGATTCGAGGTAACTTTCCGGTTTTTCGAGGAAGATGGGAGGAGAGGGTAGAGACACCGACACAATTAAAGTTGATCGTAAAATACGTACTATAAATAGTACATGTGAAACATCAGACTTTATTTCGAATGAAGTCAACCAAATGAACGGTTTATCGAACACTGTTCATTTGTGTACTACATTTTCAGGTTTGATTACTACCAGTACGAAAACACATTAGTTCTAGGCGTTCGCTAGAAAACTGGTTCAATCATTTAAAGCAGTGGAATGTTGCAAAGGAAGTATTTGAACGCCTGACTATAGTAATGTGAGATGGATACACAACACATCATGTAAGCTAAACCAGGAAGACTATTACGAGTTCGGTACAGTAATCAACAGTTGTCGGAAAAATATATTGAAAGAAATAAAAATGAAAATTTCGGTTGTTTTCACTCAAAAATATGAAACTCAAGGCTTTTCTAGAGTAAAATATCTTGATTTTCGCAAAATATCTTCAATTTACTGATGTGTGTCCAGGCTGTCCAATTTCCATGTGAAGTTCTTATGAATTTCTCGTAAGATACTTCGAGAACTACTCGTGAACTCTTAATGTTGCAGCATAGAAATCGATAGAATCTCATGAGATATTGCTCACGAGGTACCTCCTGAAATGTTTGAGCGATTGCTACGCCGCCATATTGCGCATTTTTATAGAAATTGCTGACCGATTATGGTTTCAGAGCCGAATTTAATCCTGGTACACACACATGTTTTCGTTGATTTCGGTGGGTGTTCACCTGTTCTGGAAAATTCCGAAATATGAATATCTAGCTGCATTTGTAGTAGGGTTATTACTTCAGTTTAAAATTTCGAGTTATCGACTTTCCGAGTATCCAGTTTACAGCAAACCGAGTTTTCGAGTCTGCGTTCATAAATCTGCGTTGTAACTCGCAACTCACAAGTTTCGAGTTATTTACAGTTTTTTCAAGTTCAACCGTGTACTTTGTAGTTCGAACCCTCTGTAATGGTGGTTCTCGATATCTGCTGTGTGATCTGAGCAAACTACAACTCATATTCGATTACATGCTTGATTTCTATCATCCCCTTTTCGCGAAAAAGGTGTGAAAAATGCACTCAAAATGACTTTCAAATCAGACATTCAATGTTGCCAAAATTGAAGAACTCAAACTTAAAAACTCAAATTCATCTAACATGTGTTAGTTCTGACGGGAAAATAGGCATTGGTAAACAAAAACGTCTCTAGATAGCGACAGTTCGCGGTTTTACGTGTAAATTCAGGTGGTCACGTGAACTTCACGTGGTGTTATAGACAATAATCTGCTTTGATCATCAATCTAATCACTAATCTTTACAAAAGGCTACAATAATTAATGAACGGCACATTCTACAGCCTATATAGAATGCCTGCGTCATTTGAGTGCGGTTAGGTTTCACCTGACTTTGGGCAATATAGCAGCGAAACGCTGGACTGTTGATAAGCTCCCAGCAAATGAATCATAGTAGGGAAGCCCAAAGTTTTTCATTATACCAGACTATTTTTTTATTCTTCACTTTTTGAATCCTAAAAAACCGTTTGTTGCTAAAAATTAGAGAAATAGTTGTAATCGGAAAAATGAAAAAGTACGGAAATTATGAAAAAGTATGTTCTTTGCATTCGTTCGAAGTATGAAATGTCAAAAGTTTTTTTGAAATCTAGTTACTTTCACCGCAAGAATCTTTTTTAGGAAATAACGTTATAGAATAGAATAGAATAGATTTATTCAACATGTGACTTTCCACATTTTGAAATGTGGCACTCCAATTGTTGTTATTTCTCATTCTCTATCTCTATTCTTTTATTTCTGTTAATTGTCAATTGTTATGTGGTAACTTTCAATTAACCATCTCAAAACAAGTTTCGAAAACGGTCTTTCCGCGAGATACGCGGTAAGCAAGTGGTAAAAAATGGTTCGAATGTTGTTGACCAGTAAATAAAAGAGAACCAATTAGTGAAATTGAACCAAATCAATCGGAAATATATGTAGTGAAAATATAGTCTCACTCTAGTAACCACTTGGAATGCGAGTTGTTGGTCAAATTATTTGGTGAACGGGGGATAGAAATTCCGTTTTTTCTATTCGGTTGAAATAACAATTTGAAAGTCAAACTTTTAAGTAACGAGTTCGTCAACTTTCGTTACCAACCTCCATTCAAAAGTTGGTCAAGAGGAGGATTAGAGAGTGGGTCGCAAGAGGCAAAACAAGGAAAGAACAGGTTATGGGAAAGATTAAGGGGGGGGGGGGGGGAGGGGGCGATTCTACAATTCATTTAAATCAATATTCCAAATACAATCGAGTACCTATCTTAATATAGTGAAGAGTTTGCCTGTGCCTGTTACTTAAAATCTACCCAAGGATGATAACAAGTTACGAGAAAGACTGAGATTAAAGAGGGGGGGGGGGGGGCGATTCGACAACTTATGCAGAATCGAATTTGGGGATGGTACAAGAAAACATGATTTCAGGAATGATATAATAATATACAAGAAAGTTTGTGAACCGATTCTAAAAAGGAAAATAAGTCTTTATCACAGTTTATCATCGTACAAACTACATGTTTTATTGGTTAATATAATTATAATACTATCATTGGGAAAATTTATCACACTTTATCATCTTAGCAATGCAAAGTGCAACTTCGGCTAGAAAGTGCGTTGGATAGAAGTGATATACAAGGTCAAGGTTTGAATGCCTAGATAAATGTCAGCCTTGAGTGCTACTGGAAGTCACAAACAAAGTTATATATAAGATGGTTGAAACATTGGACTACATGTGCAATCGGAATATGCAAGGAAAGAATGCACAAATATTCTTATAAAATGTTTGTTTTTAACATACGATGTTACAAAGTTGAATAAAGTAAAGATGACTTGACTTTAGCGTACGTTGGATAACGTAGTGTTTTTATGTCAAAAGAACGGAAGAAAGTGAAATCCTATTCAGAGAATGGTTTTCTCTCTTTATTTCGCTCTCCCCCGCTCTCTCTCTCTCTCTCTCTCTCTCTCTCTCTCTCTCCATCTCATTCTCTCTCTCTCTCTCTCACTCTCTCTCTCTCACTCTCACTCTCTATAGTCTTTGACAAACGAAGATCAACTATTTAGTTGCAAATGGTGACCGCAATTGATCGAATCGCAATGCCCCCACGACAAATTACGGTCCAAAAGATAGAAAGGGAGAATGAGAGAGAGAAAGAGAGAGAGAGAGAGAGAGAGAGAGAGAGAGAGAAAGAGAGAGAGAGAGAAAAGAAAAGAAAAGGAAAGACGAAAGAGAAGAGGGGGGGGGGGGGGGGGTAAGTAGAATATGGCCTTCAAACGTTTCTTCCAATGTGTGAATTATGTTTTTATTTTGGTAGAAGTCAACTGAATAGTCACGTGATTCTAATTAGCAACCGTGCACTTTGTCATGGCACGTTTCTGAGCTGTGCTGTGTTCAACATGCCTTTGCAATAGACGAACAGTATATGATGATGCTCTTTCTTCTTCCTTACCTTACGTGTTTCATTACTACACCGGTATTAGGTTCGATCAAACTTGACGTATCCAGCCCATTTATAAACTGTGGATGAAACATTGACATGTTTCAGATTGATACTTACTCTCCAGTTTTTGGTGTGAAGTTCACAAATTTTTAGTAGTTGGTTGAGAGAGAGAATGATAAAATATAGAGAGAGAGGGGGAAAAAAGAAAAAGGGGTATATGAAGAAAAAGAGGTATATGAAGAGAGAGATAGAGATGTTAATTCTTAGCGTATTTTTTTTGACAACAAGTCTGACTGGTACTTTGCCTAAAGCGGTTTTAAATGGTAACATTCAGGTCTGAATATGACATGTTTTTATTAATACATCTTTAATCATAATAAGAGAGGAAAAGAGAGAGAGAGAGAGGGGAGAGAGAGAGAGAGAGAGAGAGAGAGAGAGAGAAGAGAGAGAGAGAGAGAGAGAAGAAAGAGAAGTATAGAAAGAAAGAGAGGCGTGGAAGTGTTTTAGTGGTTAAAAAAACTATGGTTTTTTTAAATAGTAAATATATGTTTTTGTTGTAATGTTGTATCTACTTTATCATACATTTCACATCACTTACCACTATTAGCCTGATTCAAGTGTTGACAACATATCAACCGCTGTCGTTCACTTCACTTATAAGCTACGGATGAAACATTGAGGCGATGCAGCGAAAACATCGAACTTTTGGTTGGCAGAGAGGATGAAGAAATATTCAGAAATGAAGAAAGAACAGGGGAAACAGAAGACATAAACATAGAAAGAGGAGAGAGAGAGAGATAGAGAGTTCAATACTTTTTTTTACAACACATCAAACTATTATAAGTGGAAGTTTGCCCATAGCGGTTTTTCGAATGTGAACCTTAGATCTGACATATTTTTAATTATCACATCTCTAATCTCTCACGTTAATTTTATTGTTATTGGCATCACATTCACAACGGATCAGTTTTAACTGTTTACTCCAAATATATAGCTTGGGTGAAACATTGATGCGTTGCAGGGAATCGACCAAACTGTCCGGGCTGTGAATCATTACTTCCGCTCCAGTTTTAGGATTGGAGTGCACGAAATGTTGATTCGGTTAAGAGAGAGAGAGAGAGAGAGAGAGAGAGAAAGAGAAAGAGAAAGAGAAAGAGATAGAGAGAGAGAGCGAGATAGGCAGAGAGAGAGAGAGAGAGAGTTGGTGAGTGTGAGAGAGAGAGAGAGAGAGAGAGAGAAAACATAGAGAAGCAGATATATAATGAGCACGAAATGTTTTACATTTCTTCGAAAGACAACATAATTTTGTAAGATTCCAAGTTAGTTAAATGTGAGACAAAATGTAGATAAAAGACAAAAATGGTGTGATTAAAAAAAGAGAAACGAACTGAGAACGGCTAAGAAAAATGTAAGAGAGATGAGAGGAAGAGAGACAGTGAGAGACAGTGAGAAAGAAAGAGGAAGAGTGAGAAGTTGATACAGAAAAGGAAGAGAGAAATATAAAAGAACAGAGAGAGAAAGGGGAGTTACGGGAGAAAAAGAGACAAACAAAGTAAAAGAAAGAGAGAGAGAAAGCGAGAAAGAGAGAAAAAGAAAAGAAAAGAAAGAGAGACCGCAGAACCGACAGTACAGCCATTAGTATTGTGGCCGTGTGGTCAGACGATTAGCCCCGGCGGATCTCTTATCCGAATGCCGAATCTGCACTCTCTTCTCTCTTTCTCTCTCTCTCTCTCTCTCTCTCTCTCTCTCTCTCCCTTTCTCCTTTTCTTTCTTTCTTGCATTCTGTTTTCATTTCTCTTTCTCTCCACTTTCTTTCTTTCTTTAACTCTTTCTTCTCCTCTTTCTCCTTTTCCTCATCTCTCTACATGCCCGCTCATCTCATCCTTCTCTCTCTCTCTGTCTTTGTCTCTCTTTCTTTTTCATCTCTCTCTCTCCCTCTCTTTCTCTCTTTCTCTTTCTCTTTCTCTCTCTCTCTCTGCCTCTTCCTCTTTCTTCTCCTCATTCTCATTTTCCTCATCGCTCTCCAAACCCTCTCATCTCATCCTTCTCTCTCTCTCTCTCTCTCTCTCTCTCTCTCTCTCTCTCTCTCTCTCATTCTCTCTCTCTCTCTCTCTCACTCTCTCTCTCTCACTCTCTCTCTCTCTCTCTCTCTCTCTCTCTATCTCTCTCTCTCTCTCTCTCTCTCTCTCTGTCCCTCTCTCTCTCTCCCTCTCTCTCTCTCTCTCTCTCCTTCTCTCTCTTCTCTCTCTTTCTCTCTCTTTCTCTCTCTCACTCTCTCTGCCTCTTTGTCTCTCTCTTTCTCTCTTTCTCTCTCTCTCTCCCTCCCTCTCTCTCTCTCCCTCTCTCTCCCCCTCTCTCTCTCTCTCTCCCAAACGACCTTGTCTCTCTTGGGAATTCGGGTGAAACTATCGATACGGCTGACTGATCGGCCACGACCTAGATTCGTCCCCCGTTCCCAACCCTTCAACGGATCACAAGTGGTCCCGCACGGAAAACACCCTCCGGAAGTAGAATAATGAGGCGGAAAAGCTATTTGGGTTACGGTAACACAGAATTGCGTGATGTGTAGCGAATAAAGAGAACACAAGTTACGCGTAGCAGCGAAAACACAGAGGACATATTTGAAACATTTCCAACACAGAAAATGATCCGGAAAGTCGTAAAAAACTCATTTAAAAAGTTTTTAAACCAAAAACAAGTGTGAGAAAATGGCAGATTGTCTGAGGTATTCATGCCCCATTGCACTACAGTAGTCTCCCTTTTCAGTCCTTTAACTGAATTGCAACGACGCGCGCGAAAAATTTGTCGGCTTCGAAGCTTCAAATTATTCTGTTTTCACGATTTTAGCAATGTTATGTTTAGTACTGTTATGTTTACTTTTTCTTGCTATTCTAGTTGAATAAAGTTCGATAACGGCTCCGAAAACACGAGTACCGATACGAAACCTAACGTAGAGTAAAACTTTCCTTCAATTTAATTTATTCTATATTTTCTGCTAGTTCGCTTCCATTTCTCAATTTAGACTATTTTCAATTTCGTTTTCATTCAAATGTTTCACGTATTGTATCTATTTCTGCTGTTTTCAGGGTAGCTACCGCAGTCATTTCCGCATCGGTGAATTTCGCGGTTGAAAATGAGTGCAGAGGGTAGTTCGTACAGAGACCAGCGGGCTCGCAATGAGAGAAGCCGCGGTGGGGGGCGATACTCCAATGGGAGGGGCCGGAACAGCGGAGGCTATGGAGGGATTCCCGACAGGTAACTATCAACAATCTTTTGGGTCCAGAGTTCCGGTGACAGTTGAATGCCTGTCCCCAATAAATGTTAAATGCTCGAATAGCTTGAGAATTTGAAAAATGACTTTTTTGTTAAAACCAGGAAAATTTGTCTGTTTTTGGCGCAGAATCGTTAATTTTCAAATGTGTGTGGTTGCATATCTCCTAGTTTGATATGTTTGATTCGCCAGGTCATTCTGTAATTATTTCTTCCGTCTAAAGTAGTATATCAATGTTCTGCATTCTAATTATAATCAGATGGAACCATTCCTAGAAAACGTTAAAGTAACCAGTTTTTTTTTCCATTAGAATGACTCTAATTGGATCATTGGAAGGTTAAGGGATTTGTTTCCGTTTCAGCAGGAGTATGTTTTCATGTCATGTTTCATCGATAAAAAGCAGGATGATTATGTGGTCGGGTCGAATCTCAACTCTTCAGTTCTCTAAACTGCAATACATTTTTTACTTGCAGTTTAAAGGACCGTTGACACGGGATTGGTCCACATAATCGTCCTTCTTTAAGGATGATAATAGGTTGCGATAAAGACTGAGAATAAAGAGGGAGAGGGGCGATTCTACAACTTATGTTATGCAGAATCGAATTTGGAAATAGTACAAGAAAGTATAAATTCAGGAATGGTATAAGAATATACAAGAAAGTATCTGAATTTTGTTGTTCAGTATGAAAATGAAAAGAGGTTATAAGAAAGATCGTCCTGTTTCAATCCTCTTTCTATTCAGATGGCTGAATTACGATGCAATCGGTCGTGACATAGAGGGATCTCGCTTCGTTCCCTTCAAAACGCCACTCCATTCCAGATATTTCGAGGCGAGTTTTTTCCAGTATTTGGTGGAATGTGAGTGTTACCTTTTTGGAAATTTGTGAGATTGTCAAAATAGTTAGTTTAGTTGGTCCCAACAAGCATGTTGAAGTGTTCATGGAATCATTGTTCATCCGTTCGACCTTCGGTAGAATTATCGTTAGAATTGTGTCACCGTTCCCTATTGAAGCGCTCAGAGATTGGTCTTATTTTGAAGTTTCTTGTGAATGCAAGATAAAATATGAGTGAGAATTAGGAAATTTGTTTTGTAAGGCTTTCATATTCTTAAACTTAAATTGGCTCCCACTTGATATAATTGATATGATATCAGGTTTAGGTTTAGGAAAAACCGAAAAACTATCTATTCAAATTTAAATTTGAGAAAAAAATCACTGATCACGGTATCACTTGTTTCTATAGTTTAGTTCATCAAATTATAATGGGCAATATTTGTTTACAGGGTAAGACGGATCTTCACGAAGATGACTATTTCGATGTGCGCACTCTGTTGCAGTTTGTGAGTCTTGTATTTGTTTACATTTTTATTCACCTTCCCCCTTTTTTTATCATGCTCTGATGAATTTGGCTGAATAACCAGAACAATGAAGAAAAACAGTCTATTCCTTGAAAAGCGTGGGCAAATTTGCAATTTTTGAGCTAAAGTTGTAAAATTCAACGTATGTTTCATCAAAAATAGGGTTGATTTCTTAATAATAGCCGCAACTCACTGTTACTGTGCTTTCAATCTGAATCAGTCACTATCTGATTAAAGTATAAGTCAGACTGCAATGTGTTAAGGTTGGATTTCGCTGTTTTTGATGCATGTGAAACGGAAATCCATTTTACCACATCTGAAAGTTTCATGCCGTAGTTATATATTGGGTGGTGTCCGGGGTTTAATTTGGTTTGGAACGATACGATTGCCCATCCCATTCTTGAGTTTAAAGGATGTTTTACGGTTTACGGACAAATCCCCGCCGCGTTGCGGTCGGACAGTTCCCCCCTCTGCGCGGACAACTCCCCCCTCCAATTTTTGCCTCAAAGTATGGCTGTTGATCGAACATGCTTTGAATTTGATTACATTCCGACTCACCCTGTTAGTAAGCATGTATATGAAGATTTTCAACGCCAAAACTTCACTTTTATGTTTGAATTGAGGTTAAAAACTTACGTTATTCAGTGCACTTCGGGTAGTGACTGTTTTATGTTATTTTTCGGCCATTAATAATGACTACACTAGGTCCGCGAATCCTAGTCATCTTTTAGAGTTTTATGAACTATATCTTCTTGAATAAGATAAGTTAACTTCGAAAAATGACCGTAAAATTGGTTGGGGGGGGGGGGGGGGGGAATTGTCCGACCGCGACGCGGAGGGGATTTGTCGCGTAATCATGTTTTACTAATCAAATCCAATTCCACAAGGGACCCCTTTGTAAAAAGTGGTTAACAAAATGGTTAACAGTATCAGGTTAACTGCAATGGTTATCTACTTAAAGCAGGACGATTATGTGGACCAATCCCGTGTCAACGGTCCTTTAAACTGCAATTGAAAAATGTATTGCAGTTTGAAGGATTGAAGCGTTGGGATTGGACTACGTAATCGTCCTTCCTAATGTTTTTCGAGTCTTCGTTCTCGAAATTATTTTCCTTTTTCAGACTCGTGACGCTGGCAAACGGATAGGACTGGTTATCGATTTGACGAACACCGATCGATATTATGACAAGTCGGAGTGGAAACAATACGACATCGAATACTTGTTAGTTTTTTTAAATCTTTTCCCGATTCCTACACTAAATTTTACACTTTTATGTGGGAAGAGTTCATTTCGGGTGAAAACATGTAAAATTTCAATGTGAAATGAAGAAAAGGCCAAATCTGATGGTCTGAATGCTTGCATGTTCTTAGTTCCTACTTTCTCACGGTAACCGGAAAGGAATTCATTTTCGAATTAAAAACATCTAGAATTGTGAAATGAAAAATGCATAATCTGGCGGTCTCTACTTTGACACTAATTATTTCGCAACGCTGCTCATCTTATACGAAGCCTTGCTTTGTCAGTGTTACGACACTATCATGTTTCATTGTTTGTAGCCTACATTTTACAAGGTAAACCAAGTTCTAATTAGCATTGGCTACACCTCATTATTTTGAATGAGCTGTACCAGAGATTCATTTTCTGGCTGTTTAGCCGAGTTTGCTAAAGGATGATGTTCGGTAATTTTGAAAAATAATAAAAAAATTGTAAACGCCGGTTATTTCTTTTTCTTTATCTTCATTATCGATTTTATTTGACCTATCGCCGAATTGCAGCAAGATCACCTGTCCTGGCCACGAAGTGAACACGCGAGAAGACATTGTGGAGACGTTCTTCGAAAGAGTTGACGCCTATCTGGCCGAGTCCAATGACGGTTGGTTGTTTATATAGGTTCGATTGAGACATTTGACTGAGATATAATAGATATCTCCGTCAAATGTTTCACCCACACTCAATTTCACATGCAAAAAAATCTATTCGCTATTCCACCTAATTCATCCGAATGTTTCAGATTCGCTGATCGGTGTGCATTGCACGCACGGACTGAACAGAACCGGATACCTCATTTGTCGATATCTGATCGATAAAATGGGATGGACTGCGGCCAGAGCCATTTCACGTACGTTTTGTTATTTTATTGTACGAGCTCCAGTCAATTTGTCCGGATGGTCAGAATAAGTGGTTGTATTTGAATAACTCGGACTTGCCAAATCGGGCAAATCCGCAAATCTGTCTGAATTTTCACAAATCTACAATGATAAACTTTTTTTGTTCGATAGTCACATTTTAATTGTGTGTGTGTGGGGTTAGTTGCTCAAAATGTGCAATACCCCTGGTATGTGACCGGGGGTATCTTCAAACTGTCGTATGGGTACCTTCACCTTTTCCAAAATGTTGGGGTTTGTTTGTTGGCTAATTACCTATGACCTATGACCTATGAGGAACTTATTACTTGTCGCATTTTCTGTGGAGCTGATGTTTCACTGTTCAAACCCTATCTAACACCGACTCTACCCCAACTATGGTCTTACCCCAGCAAAGTTGACAGAATAATCAGAAAAGTGGAAAAACGGACTTACTTTCATTTCGAAAATATGAAAATTTGTATTTTTTTGATAAAAAATCGTTAGTTTTCAAGTGCGTGGAGCTATAGAAGGACGAATAGTCGGACCTTACTGGTATATGCCTATGGTTGCTAACATACACCGCGAAGGGTCTCAGATTGGTCACGGAATCGCGCGACCAATCCGTCTTTTGCGAACCGCGACCCCTCCAAAACTGCCATTTTTACCTGTATTTCGCTTATTCACAGCCAAATATCTATGAATTTCGTCAGCTTCTAACTCGCGACCCCTAGTTTTCACATGAACTTGTCCGGGACCCTCTATTGCATAAGAGGCCTTGGCGGTGTATGGTTGCTAATTTTCCATTGTTTCAGAATTCGAGTACAATCGTGGTCATCCAATCGAACGCGGCCATTACAAACAGAGTCTGTACAGTGCGGAGAAGAGGATAATACAGGTGGGTTCCTTACGGCACTAAAGTTATCCGAATAATCGGAAACGTCTAGAAAACGTACTCTTTTTTTTCCAAAATCAGGAAAGTTCGCCTACTTTTTCATTCGAAATCATGAACGATGTTCGCGCGTGTTTTTATTTTTTGTGTGGTCTGTGAAAAAAGCGATCGCAGATCAATAAATTATGGTTTTTATATGGGAAGTTAGTCAATTTATTGGAAAATTAATATTTTCCTTCATGATGAGTAAAACCTTCCGTGTTTTTAAAATTAGATGTTACTGTTGGTTATTTTCACTAGTGAAAAAATAGTATCCAACATTTGGCGGATAAACAAAAAAAGGGCTGGTCCATTTTTTTTGCAAATTCCAAGTTTGCGTCCTTATTTATTTGTTACAGGAAGGTCCATCGTATAGTTTTGTCAAAGATAGTGAAAGGATATCAAAGGTTAGTTGCTTAATCTTGGGAATTACGGGAGCTCTTCGTGTGGTTTTGGGTCAATTAGTTAGTATGATGCTGATTTCACTATTTTAGAGTTTATTCTGCCCGATTCTCCAGTAAACCACAACAATTTGGAAGTTTTGCTCGAAACAGCGGTTTTCTTGTGAAAAAAAGAAATGTTTGGTTTATTTAGCCAGGGTTTGCAATGCAATGCATGGCACTTGTTTGCATTTATTCCATTCAGTGTGTTTGATTACAGCATACGTGAGGCGACATATCGTCGTCACAAGTTTTTGAAGATCAGATTTTCATTTAGATAACCAGACGAAAAGCACGCTCATTGATGAAATGCGGGCCTAACAATCACAATTTAAAATGAAATAGAATGATTAAATCCCAACAAAGTTGTCCTATTTTCAAATGTTAAATTACAGGGAGACGCTTCAAGTGCTATAACTGGAACTGAAAATGAGGGAGATTCTGAAGTGAAGAAAGGCGAGGAGAAGAGGATACAGGTGGGTCCATACACCAGCACACGTAAAATACCCCCCACTTTCGATACTGACTGATGCTCACTTTTGCCGTATTTTGATCGACTCATAGTCACTTTCGGACTCACATATGTCTAAGAAACCAGGAGTGGTGACGAAAATACGGCATTTTTAGTTGCACACGCTCACTTTTTGGTGTTGCTCATGCTCACTTTTTTCGACCTGATGTGAAACTATTTTACGTATGAATTACAGGCATTCATAGTTAGAATGTGGGAATTACACTCCAGCAAAATTTCATGTTTCTTCTCTGAAAAGGAGCCAGTTTTACAAATTTTGTTTTACATTTTACATTTTAATCATAGTTTGCAGATAACTCTAAGAAAATAGTCCGGAAAATGTGTTCATTGTGGTAATTGGTAAATTACTCCATATTACTAATGTGGGACTTCACCAATGCTTGGGTATCTCTTTCTTTAGCGCTATCGTGATGTATGACTGTACACTGGGCGCCAACCTTCGCGGAAATTTCCCGGTTTCATCCCGGATCCATCCTCATTCTAGCCGGGCGCATTTCGCGAAATGCGCTCGGCTGGAATTGGGAAAATTTCCAGCAAAAGTCGGGAAATTTCCGGGAGAAAACCGAGAGAAAGCAAAGAAAAACACCAGAAATTTCCCGCAAAATTTTACCTTGATTTCTTTACCATTCTAGATTTTAGGATTTTGTTCTTGGTAAAAGTATTTCCCCAAAATATTATCAAAAATTTTTTTCTTAAAAATTTTTTTTCAAAATACTAATAAATAAAATGAAGAGAATAGAAGTGCATATCTCATTACAGTAAAAACTTCATGAAATGAACTTCTTTGTATCTCTCCTGTCCATCTTCAGACTTCGATGTTGAGCAAAACTATTTTCATACGGGTACCCCCACACATGGTGGGCACCTGCGGTGGCAGGGTAAAAATCCCCCCTTCCTCCCCACGTGGGTCACGGGTTCGGTCATTGGGTCATAAGGATTTAAAGCACAGCAGAATCATAGGAAAGTTCCCTCGTCAACCCCGATCACTAAAGAGCTTGATCCAAGAGACATCTGACGTGGTTAGGTAGTCGTCAAAGGACATCAGAAAGTCTTAGATGGCAAAAGGGGACGCGCGTCAAAAATTGGAAAGAGCCTTTGTCCTCAACTCTTTGCGGCTTGAATACAAGTTCTCTTATTCCGACTTGGTTAGGTAGTCATCATCAAGTAGCAACATGTAGACAGGCAAGAGTCTCAAGGGTAACCAATAACTGTGTCACAAGTGGCCGATTGAACGTAGGTCACCAATCAATACCGTGGTTTTGGGTATTTTGTGAAAGGAGACATATGAACAACAACACACAATATAACATAGTCAGGAACGCACTGCTTACGGACAAGGAAATGAGAATGAATAAATCCACTAATTTCGTCTAAATATACCTAGGTAGATACACATAAGCAGCACGCACCATTTTGAAGAAAATTTTGAAAATATCAAATCAGGGGACCCCTGGCCGCGCCGTATCTAGTACGGGTTACGCGATTGCCGCGGCGAAAAGCTTGTTCAGGCTTAGCAGCTTTATAGCGCCATAGAATGTGAATCAAACTTTTATTTTAACCCTCAAATGATGAGTAATAAGCACATTATAGATTTTGACCACTTTTACCTATATTTTGATCTATTTGCGGGTAAGCGAGGGAGAGATAGACAGAGAGAGAGATAGAGAGAGAGATAGATAGAAAGAGAGAGAGAGTTAGCTCCTACTGTTCTCCTTCCTTTGTAACGAGTAGTATAGTTCTATAATCCACACAATTCCAACAGAGACTCCTACAGCACATATTTTGAATGAAAATAATGAATAAACACTCTTTGAATAAAAAAATTCCTACCTTTTCGATAATGTTTACGCAAATGAAACGACCTATTGATGCTGTAGGAGTCTCAGGAGGAATGAAAAATACTATATTTGGCCTGATCACTATTATGACCATATACTTTATTGAAAACAGTCAGTATGTGTTACAGAGTGAATGATGAACATGACTGAATTTTTAAAACGAAATAGTTCCTAATTGTCTGGGAAATTTCTCGGTTTTGTCCTCACACTGACCCGGAAAAAAATTTCCGAAGATTTTCTCTGATTTTTCCCAGAATTTTTCTCGTTTTCTCCCCGACACTTATTTCCGGGATTTTCCCGAGTAATTGCCAGGAAATTTCGCGGTTATAACCCGACCTTTTCTCCAATTTAGCGCAGAAAATGCATGGCAATTTTTTCCCAGATTTCGCTGGGAGTGCAAACTACCTATGCAGTTAGTTGTAGATTTTCCTGAAACCCTCTCTTCTGTACCGCGCCTCTCATGAAATAGAGGGTCACGAACAAATCTAATTCATGTGTAAAGTAGGGCTCGCGAGTTGAAAACTGACAAATTTCAAACAGATTTAGCAGTCAAAAAGCAAAATATGAAAGATGTAGGGGTCGCAAGATCTCAAGTGAAGACGAGTAGGAGCCCATTGACGATGCATGCTCTCTTCATAACCGCAACTGAATGTTTCAGGACCCGTCTATAGTGTCTGGCGCCGCCGCCGAATTGATAGGAAATGTGGAGCAAAAGTCGAGGATACAGGCCTAATTCCGAATTAGTTCCTGTATTTGGAAGTTAACATATTCAGCTAAGCCATATTGATTTTTCTCCTTTTTCACACCCTTCCGCTCTTATCAAGAAAGTTTGGATAAACTATGCATTTTTTGACATTTATGCCCCAGATCAAAACCTTGGTAATTGTCGTTCTGTGCACACTAAATACCGTATCTCAAAGATCCTTGGAATTGAACCTAACTAGGCAATTACCTATAACATCACTGTAGTGAAATTGGCATGAGTTGTGTTGTGTGATGACCTTTATAGATCAAAAGATGACGTGTTTAGTGACGTAAGCTAAATGTTAATTTATATCTTCCTAGTAACGTAATAGGAATCTTTTTTGTTCTATTCGGTTTGTATCCTCCTATTTTTGTGTGTATCTGACCCTTTCAACGGGTCCAACCCATGGTTTTTCTCATCGGCGAGTTTCGAATTGTTTGCAGTTGTGGTGTCACATTTGAGTGAAAGTATCTTCGTTGACAAAGAATCCAAGTTTTGTTGATTTTGACCCCCCCCCCCCCCCCCCCCCCCCCCCCCCTTGAGGTCACTGTTGTTGTTTACTCGTTTTGGTGGAAACTGTGTTTTTATTTGGAATCATATTCGAGTCAAGAAAAGAATGAATATTTCGGTGTTTCGGTTTTTTTTGGTGGTTCGTTTTCTGTTTACGGCAGTGTTATGTCATCGAAATTTTCACATGGTGGAAGTCGAGTAGAGGGAAGTTGCGTTGTTCGAAGTAAGATGTAAGATCACACATTTAATCTACAATTTTTGGATTGGCTATTAATAGTATCTCAACCCTTATGACTGCAAAATCAACCAGTTGGTTATTTTCGGTAGATAACCAAGTTTCATTCTTTAGTTTCTAAATTATTAGTTCACAATCTAGCAGTTCGATGTGTCGAAACTTAGATGTTCGAGAGCAAAACTATAATGTGTTCACGCTCTAATTTATTTGAAGATGTACTTTGTTTAGACTGACGTTCTGTAAACGTTTGTTTTCGACTACTTGCATTTTCGCGCAATGAATTCCAGTTTGCAGCTGTCAGAGGAGGTTGGTGCTTTTTTTTTCGTCAGTTGAATGTTTCGGGGGTTGCTTATATTGAGGAGAGATTGGGTTCTCTAGTGACTGTATGTTGTCAGCTTTAATACTAAAGTTTATGTGAACTGTAGTTTAGTAATACACATGGAAGAATTTAATAATCGTAACTGAAATAGAATGGGATCAAACTATAAACACAGTGGTACATCAGTGTTGTAGTGGTGATTCAGCTCTAAGACTGTCTATAGTTACAAGAATGCAGAGCTCATCAACAGGTTTATTGATTCAGGTTGGTGTGACAAATATAATAGTCTAGGAGTTGATTTCGGGTTTTGCATAACGTCCGTGTACCTAGGAGGATTCACTTATTGATGAGGTGTAATTTAATAGGTTTTTATTTTGAGTAAGTCGACTATAATTTGCCTATGGGGTTAATCTTGAACTGTCTGTCTGTATTTCATTTTGGTTCAGAAGTGAGAGGCTGACATCGGTGGAGTGTTTCAGATATTGGACTAATATAGATAAACAGTCACTATATATTTTACGGTCATTCAGGCGATCTATAAAAGTAACAATAAGAGAGTTAGAGAGCAGTAACCGACATTAAAAGTAACCGACTTATTTGCGATTGTGAATAATACAGTTAAATGGTCGGTTACTTTTGTAATCTGTTGGTTATGGTGTTGGTTATTTCATCGTTAACTTGTTCTAAGGTGATATAGGATTGGATGGTTGAACATTGAACTGTCTGTCTGTATTTGCTTCAGCTAGAAAGTAACGTAGATAAAATATTTCAGCTATTATACTTATATAGATGGGGGATCACTCAGTACTCGGTTTACCTCCTAATTAAATGAAGTTCGAGTCGATGGTTAAACTGTCTTTTTGCATTTTCTATAACGGCTAGAAATTGACATGGGTGGAATGTTTTAGGTGTTATACTTATATAGATGGGGGAGCGCTATATGGTTTTGCTAGCATATCATTTCTGTAGATGAGATCGTAGTGAGTGGTTGAACGTTGAATTGTATTTCTGTATTGGCAAGGTAACATAACATCGGCGCGATGTTTCAGGTATTATGTTAATATAGAAAGAGAGTTACTCTGTAGTCGATAGTTCCTCTTACCTTGTGCGTAGATGAGATCCTAGTGGAATATTGGCGGTTCCTTTTGTCCGAAACGAGTAGAGATTGGTAGTTGGTGTCATTCTGGTTATGCCGCACAATTCGAAGGGTCTGAAATCAATATTTATAATGGCTATGAAACATTTCAGTGAAACTTTCCGGATAGTCACAAAAAATCGAAAAACAGGTTTCCTTTCTGTCAAATTCGGAAACGTTTGTCCAGTTTTGATGAAAAACATGAAATTATAGTATTCAAAACGAAAATCACATGTTTTGTAGTGGTGGAGTACGGTGTCTCAATGCAATTCGGAGGAACACTGTATGTAGATGGTAGATACTCTCTGCTGTGTTTATTGAGGCCCGATTTGACATAGTAACAACCATCGCTTCAAAGTTATTGATGAAACACTTTTCTGGGTTCTAGGTTGTTTGGGTCAGTTAGGTTTTTTGGGATGTGAAAGTTTCGCAACATCTCCTATAACTAACTCAACCGGTAATTCTACCTGTATTCATTGGGGGATAGTATTTCATCTCCATCAACGTTGTTCTCCTCCGCTTCTCCATAGACAAACTCGTATAGTGTACCTTCTTCTGAATACTATATATTGAATTGAGAGATGAATGTTTAAGTTTGGGCTTTTCGTCAAACTTATATGGTAAAGCTTAATACTCTATTACAGTGAAAATTTCATGTTTTCGTAAGTATTTTTGCAACTTATTCAGTCCGGAATGTTCGCTGCAAATTTGCACTTGCACACTCTGTTGTTGCTCTAGTTTACGAATATCTGAACTTCTGAACTCTATTCAGCTTTGGGAAAGCGTCCGCAGTTTTTCTACCGTACTTGAATGTTGAATACCGTAATCTATGGCCTTGGCGCATTCTTTGGCCCATCTGACAACTTCTTCCCGATGTAGATCAAATACACAGGGCACACACGATTGACCGCAACAGTCCTGAAGTTGATAGAGAGTGTCTTTGTAGTTTGTAGTTTGGTAGACTTTTCTATTTTCATACATCAAACAGTGAGGTGCGACCACTCGACAAAATGAGTATTTTTCTATTAAAACTTGTGAATAGTCATGCTTTTACATCTAAAATAAACAGATTTTCTCGTTTCAACAAAAGTAGTCGTTAAACGCGGACAAATTTTCCTGGGGTGTCTATGTTTATTGTGAGCTTGTCAACTTTTCTGTTTTGCACTATTTATATAGTAGTTCTATGGGGCTCTGTTCACGTGCCATTCACGTGAATATCGACTTTATTATACCTGTGGATATGGTTCTTTTGGTCCCTCTTCCATTTCTTGATCTACTTCACTCAAATGTTTCCGCACCAGGCGAACGATTTTGTCATCTTTCGACTCATTTGAGAACATTCTGAAAAGTATAGAAAGTTATAAATTTTATATCTTTTTTTTATTTTTTATATGTCTTTAAAGCTGAATTCTATACGATTTTCCTCAGGCTACTCATTAGTCTATTTTATTTCATTGTTCTATTATAACAAGAATGTTCTGTGGTTGCGAGCACTAACCTACTTTCCATATAAGGACACTGAAATGTTTCACTGAGATTTGGGGGCGGTCTGGCGTTTGTGAGATGGTGCGTTTGTGTAACGAATAGTGCGTCATGCAACTAGTGAGAGAGCGAGAGACGGAGAGATAATGGTAACAGTTTGTATGGGTACTCTATAAATTAGCTTGTGGTAAAGAGTTTGTGAAACTTCGGAGGTTTTTTGATCGATTCCTATTGATCTGACTCTAGAACGTTCTTTATTTTCAGTTACGTTAGAAATAAAGACTGAAAATAACCAAAGGGTGTAAGTGATGTATCGTAACTGATTGAGGACTGGTAGCAGTAAATTCTTTTTGATCTTCGATCTTTTCAATCTATTGATTTTTCAGATGACGTGTCCGCGACACACACATGATCCGAAAAGCTGTTCGTCGGTAATTCAATGTCCTTATTCACCGGTATGTTTCAGGCGGTTTATATAACTGCCATCTGACAATTATGCCAATAGATTCCTGTTTTCTGTCATGCAATGAAATAAAATACAAGTGATCAAGCAGGTTTCCTATGGTGATCAGATTGGCAGATTCGAAGTTTGATATCGAAATTGGCTGCGTGAATGTCTGAAGGCTAATTTTACGTACATGCTAGTAGTTGTAGGCTATATTAGAGTAAATGACACCCGGGATGTTCAAATTGTCAGATGATTAGTAATAGGAAGATATTTGACAAGATAATGATGGTATTGCGAATAGGGACTCACGTTACGACGTTACTAAAGTCAGCCTCCCCTTATTTCACTGGTATGTTTCAGGTGGTTTATATAACAGCTATCTGACAATTAAGCTGATTTATTCATGCCAGCCATTAAAAAATAAAATACAAGGGATCAAGAAGTTTTACTATAATGATCAGGTGTTGATGGGAATAGTTTTGTTAGAAGTTTGATATTGGATTATCATATTACTTTTCCACACTTCATAGTGAGGCTAATTTGATATGGCCTATTTTACTAACCCCCCCCCCCCCCCCACTCGATTTTCTATTTACGCACAACCCGTCCCCCGCTCAAATATGGCTGAGATTAGCTATAAACTTACAAATTAAAGTAGTGACTAGGTTATACTTCATATTAAATGACAAAGTAACATCGTGTGAGGTTTAAATGGGTGTTTGAACCTATAGTTACCCCTCCACCGTTATTGTTTGTACGCTGTAGTAGAGTAATAGACACTTGTGGTGTCAATTTGCGGACCAAATCCACAAGGAACCGGGTTTTTTGTTAACCCTATCAAATACGTTCAACCGGGTTACCTGGTTAATCCCTTTGTCAACCCTCTTTGTTGTACAATGTCATTTGAGGAGTTGGCAAGTGGTTGACAGAAGGGTTAAACAGGTAACCCGGTTAATGGTTACCGGTTAGGGTCCTGAACCGGGTCAAATGAAGAATTTTCCCAGCTTGTGTGCGGGGGGGGGTTGAAATGTAACGTTTATTACACTGTATTAACTCGTTTCAAACCAATAAGTTGTGAATTGTGTGCAGGAGCACCATATTTCGCCGTCTCTGTTCGCAAATCATCTGATAGAATGCCGAAGAGAGTACTGTACGCAATACGCGGCCAGCGTCAAATTTGTCAGGTATTGATTTTCAGTGTATTTTATTGTTTTCTGGTTGTCAGAGTATAATACTCTTGTATAAAATATATTCGTAGTAGTACCATTAGAAATCAGTCACTTAGCAGAAAGGTGAATACTATACCTAACCGAGTTTTTTGGTTATTTTTCACTGGTAGCCTAAAGCTAAATTTCGGTCAACTGGTTTTCAGTGTAGGTTACCCGGTTACCTATTGAGGTAACCTGAGAAAGAGGTTACCAAAAACCGGTTGAATATGTACCAACTTTCTCAGCGCGTAATTTCCAGATGTCGTAGTTTCCAGAGGTTGGTTGCTTTTTGGTCGCTTCGAAAATCAATCGAATTTTCTTTACATACGCATCCTGGTTTCGTTTGATATTATCAACTCTGTTGCTCGTGTGGTGTTGGGCCTATAATATTAATACTTTAAGGTTAGCGTAATTTCCAGATGTCGTTTCGATTCGCGTCACCACGTGCCAGAAATTGAGCTGGCATTCCACGAGAAACACTGCGATGACCAGTTGTTCGAACAGATTTTCGACCAAATCGGCGGACATCCCCATCCGGTTCCCGGTAAGTTCACTAGTATATTGCTTACTGTTTACCTTGTTCACTGATGTGCACGAACTATTTTCCTGTAGTTTTCTCTTGTAGAGGGAAAGACTACAGAATACTGTATACCTGATTTTCTCATGTGCGTCTAAACAGTTTGCTAGTTGCACGTTTGTTGATTCCGAAGAGCGTAGTTTTTTTCCGAATCTTTGAGCGAGCGAAAATGTGAAATGAAGTAAAAATGGTGTATAACGTGAGAAAAAGGCATGCCAACACACTTTTGTGTGACTTTTGTGAGAAAGAAACCATGGTTTTTTCGCTTTCATGCCAACAACTTTTATCCACTTTTAATTTAATTTGGTCAGTTGATAGAGATAAACTGGCAATACTAGTAGTGAAATACTAGTCAACACTGTTCACATCATAACCACATTTCATGAGGATGGAATCGTGTCAATGGTAAAATATTGATATTTGTAAAGCCCGTGAAACATTTGTCTGATTTCATCAACCAACCAGCAAATGTTTCACAATGTGTTTCCTTTCAGTTCCCTCTGACAGCGAATCTTCTGATTCAAGCGAATGCGATTCCGAGGAGGATTCTGTCTGCTCCGATGTTTGATATTTGTAGAGCTCGTGAAACATTTGTAGGCGGTTCAGCTTTTACCTTCATCTGTGATATGTTCAGTCTCAAGTCCTTTCTTAGTCCCAATGTTTTACCGCATCTTAAGATCTCTTTTGTCAGAGAAACGAGTTCCCTTTCTTCCGTTTGAGCCTGTTTTACCGTATCTCTTTGGCATGAAACGAAGGCCACTATGTCTTTCTCTAATCATAATAATATTATAATGACAAATAAACGCTACGTATGCGGACAATAAATGTTTCGCATTTGCTTCACTTTCATTAACATAAAACACGAATGCAACAAATTCGAAAATGCCGGGCAATAGAATGATAGTTGCCACTGGGAAAGTTGCGTTGACCGTGGGAAACAACAATTGGGTGTACTCTGATCTTCAAAAGAGAATATTAGCAGTTTGGCGCCATATTCAAATTAAAATAGATTATATGACTTAGAGAGAAACACAGGTAAAGAGAGAAAAGTAAAAATAGAGAGATTTCACCCATATCTTCGCTATTGCTCAAATCATATCTCAAAGTTCAACGGTTTTCGTATTCAATTCCTACTTCCCAATATACTTTTGTATACTAATAGTGTTTGAATTTTTGAGAAAGTACGCATGTATACTGTAGTAGTCTCAGCAGGAAAGATCTGGACTATATTCAGTTGCAAAATTAATCGCCAATGCTCCTACTGTATATCTCTAACAAACAAAGTCTTACTGACAATAACTGTGGTTATATAATAGAAGAAATTCACGTGAACTTGCATGAGAAATTCTATAAAGCATCTACCTTTTCCTTAGAAATTTTACTCAAAAATTACGCACAAATAAACTAGAATTGCAGTCTAAATTTCATTTATTTGCATGTTTCGGCGCATCTATAAGTACACCTGGATCTTTTTTGTAACCGTTTATCTCTTTTTCATAAATATACCTATTCTACCGTATCTCTTTGGCATTAAACGAAGACGACTATGAATAAATGTTCCACAATTTATTTTCTCCAACTTTCGGTCACAGAAGAACACACGAATGTATCATTTTATCGGCAAGCACAAACTGCAACAAATTCAAAAATCCCGGGCAACAATTTGAAACTGTGTAGAGCGATAAAAGACAAAACCAACAAAAAGCAAATGAAGAAAAATGAATCGAACCGGCTCAACTGTGAGATTTTACGCGTCTTTAGTCAAAAGACAGAAATAAAGCGGATTGGAATCTATACAGCGAGAACAGGTAAAATGTACAACAATAATGGTTATATTTATTAAAATCTGGGGAAAAACTAGAAAAATGGGATTGAGACATGCTCAACATGCAGAGAAACACATAAAATATATAAAGCAAAACAGAATATAAGAGCGGTCAAAATGTAGCAGAAAAGGAGAACAAAACTTGTTGACCCTGGTTCACTGGAACATGTTACAGGGGTTTCTCATTCTGACTTTGTAGTCTGATCTAGATCTCGTTTTAGGGAATACGAAAAATGTGTGATATCGATCTCACCAAACTACAAATCAAATCGGTCACCCCTTAATCTATTCAACTGGTTTCAAGACGAATCGATCAATATCGATTTTTGGTCTTCCGTCTCCCTCCACCGTAGTTACTGCGGCCAGAAGAGTAGTTGGACTTGCGGGGACCTGAAATACAATTTGATAACAACATACATGTCACTTTCTCGCGTCCTCTATGAAAATACTGTTTCACGCAACGGTAAGTTGTTACATTCGAGTGATCTACAATTTAAATACGTGTTTTTCGATTGAAATATGATTCTGCGGGGTGGCCCTTGAAACTTAAAACTCAAAACTTAGCCAAGTTCGACTCGAATCTCGAATCACCACCTTGATGGACGCAAGAAATTTTTCTGTGAAAACATCAGGACAACTGTGGCCGTATTTTGTAAACTCAAATAGCCGAGTAAGCTATTTGAGCTAAGTTCAAATAGTGTACTGCACACTACTGACTCACCTATTTCGATTTCTATCTTGCATATATGTAAAACTAGCAAACCTCCGCTTAATTAGCGGAAAATATAATGAAATAGTCGTAACTTAAAGAAGGACGATTATGTGGTCCAATCGCAACGCTTCAGTCCTTTAAACCGCAATATATTTTTCAATTGCAGTTTAAAGGACCGATGTAACGGGATTGGTCCACAAAATCGTCCTTCTTTAAATCAGAATTTGGTCATTGAAATTTTGAAAAAAAAATTGGGGTTTATTGTACAATCGTCCCCCCCCCCTTGAGCCGAAATAGGTTGAAATCCGACCCGTAGTACAATCACCCCCCACCCCGAGGGGGGTGATTGTACAACGTCCTTATTTACTGCAGGTTTGGATTGAGTGGGGGGCGATTGTTAAACAGGTCCGGGGTTGTACTATTACCCCCCATTTTGTATTGTGGGGGGTGATTGTTAAACGTCGACATTGTACAATTACCCCCCATTTACAATCACCCCCCTCTCTATAGGGAATGGTATTGGGAGGGGGGTGATAGTACTACGGGGGGGGGGGACTTAAGGTGAGGGGGGGGGGGGGGGCAATTGTACAATTTTCCCAAAAACTGAGCTTACAAATACGGCCACTGGACAACTATGTTTTCATAAAAATAACTTCACTCGGACCTGCCCTGATCAAACTACAAGTAATCAGACCCACCCTCTCCGTCACTGGGACTGGTCCTTCCCCTATTGCCAGCCTCTTCTCCCTCCTGCCAGCCGGTGTTCCGATAGCTGTTCCCAGTTGAACCGGCGGACCACGTGTTTCTTCCGTTGTTCTCCATCGATTTACTGCTGTTGGTCAGGCGACGAGAGATCTGAAAATACATGTTATAAATCCTTTTATTACAACACAATTGAATGTACTAACTCATCTCATCTCTCCATTTTCTTTCCATGCACCAGTAAGATCTGACAACTAACTTCTTCCAAAGCGGGCCTTCCCGGAACCAAATATATCGACTTTCCTGACTATGTTATGTATCAAAAACGGCATTGCGATGTCGTCATATCATACCGCTCTCTCTCTCTCTCTCTCTTCATACCTAACTGTCTCCTTTCTCTCGCTCCTCTCTTTCTGTCTCATACACTAGTAAGGTTCGAATAAGCGACAAAAAAGTAATCCATTTTCAGATGTAAACACGTGCAAATTCAGGATTTTTCATAGAAAAGTAGACCGATTTGCTCTTTTCGGTTGAAAAAGTAGTCCCTTTTCGATTGTTTTGACCATTCGGACAACCTTGCTGGTGTGTGCTTTCTCTAGTCCTACTTCTCTCTCTCTTATTCTCTCTCTCTCTTTTTCTCTCTCTCTCTTCCCTCTCTCTCTCTCTCTCTCTCTTCCCTCTCTCTCTCTCTCTCTCTGCACCGACCAACCTGTTGTTGAAATGCAGGATTCGAGATCTGACCAGCCATCGCTTGGAAATTATCGGTAGCTGAAAATACTTGAAAATTAAAACCATACCTTACTATATTTAGCAAATTCAATTTCCACACTAAACTTATAATATATTCAGTAAAAAGGCAAGTCAAACACATCACAATGTTCAAGCGAGCATATATATGAAATGCACGTGTATTGCTCTTTCCACACGTTCAACACGTGACTACAAATATCAAAAGCCACAAAACAACGAACATGTGGAATAGCTGCCTCCCCGCCTCTCCCGGTCCTGCCAGCCATTTCGATAGTCGTTGTCGTAGTCGTCTTCTCTTCTACCGTAATCCTCCCTTCGGTTACCGTAGTCCTGCCCTCTGCTACCGTAATCCTCTCTCCGTTCGTACCGCCCGTCTGACATCGATTCTTGGCCCGCCGAACCGGCCAAAGTGTAGTGGCGCACACCGTTCTCCAGCCCAAAACAACAAGCATACAACACGACAACAATAAAGAGAGAAAAATGTTAAAAACTTCTCAGTTTCAATTCGACCTTAGAGAAGGACTATTATGTGATCCAATCCCAACGCTTCAGTCCTTTTAACCGCAATACATTTTTCAATTGCAGTTTAAAGGACCGATGTCACGGATTGGACCACATAATCGTCCTACTTTAAGAACAATCCAACACGGTTCTAAACACATTCAAGCTATATAGTGATAAAACCAGTCGCAAATCTCAAATTGGAAAAATCGCGAATCATAACTAGATAACTACTGAAACCTATGAACAAACTAAGGTTCTGCTAAGCTATATTCTATATACCTACTTCGAGCACGAGATCAGAACTATAGCTCAGCTAGTACCAACCTCTATAATCTCTATCCGGCACAAACATGACGTTCTCTCAACTTTCCAAAAACTACTTTCTCTTTCTAGCATAACTACTACAATGTTACAGCATATACTTTAAATATGACTCAGATATATGTGAGCAATACCTATATAGTCCTCTCCCCAATGACAGTACAACCCCCCCCCCCCCTCGACCCTACCTCATCCTGACTCCATTGTCCTCTTGCTCTCTACCAGTCTCCTCTGACCCTCTTCTTTCCCTCGTGGGTGGTCTTTCTCTCGCCGTCTGCGGCCTCCAATTCTCCCTCTCTGCCGGGTGCAACGAGTGCGGTTCCCTCCATCTTCTACCATGGCACCAATTTCCGTATTCTGCCTCACTTTTCGACGGAATATTGTCGTGACGCATCGAAATGGTCGCTATTTCGCCGTCGCAGTGCTGCGGGCGGAGCTGGTTCTGCTGGAGGGGACGGTAGTTGGGCGGCGGCACAGAGTACTTGGAGGAGACACTCGCGTTGCTGCTCGAACAGTAGGATGAGGAGGGCGCTAAACAAGCACAAGGTAAACATCACAACAACAACAACAACAACAATAGGCCAATTCTATATCTAATCCGGTTTTTTGGTAACCTAACTGATAGATAATCGCAAAATAACCGGAAACTTAAATCCGGTTACCATTGACAAACGGTAAAACCTGAATTTTGCGTTAGACTGAATGGTAACCGGTTTAAATTGCAGGCCAACTGGTTACCTACACCTATATAGGCCACCTGGGAACGATTTACCACAAATCCGGTAGATATAAAATTCAGCATTACAACACAGCGGATAAACAGTCCTATTTCACTTTCATACCCTAAATGCTCAGCGTTTTGAGAACCCCCCCCCCCCCCCCTGTTTTTGGTCCGAAGATTTGGGCAAACCCCCCCCCCCCTCTCAAAAATTGTCTGATTTAGCGATTTTCGAAATTAAGGGCAAAACCCCCTTTATTTTGGCTGAGGGGGAGGGCAAAACCCCCTGTTTGAAAAAGTCACAACTCTGAGGCATTTAGGGTATGTTCAGTTTACGCGTGAGGTGCAAAAACAGAAGCCACAACAAAGCTCCATTCATGCAGAGACGATGAGTTTCTCTTGAAACTATTCGCCACATTTTTCTTCTTTTACTTCTCCAATCGGAGTGCCACATCCAACAATGTGAAAAGTCACGTATTGAGTTATATGAATGAATCTATTCTATTCATATATTTTCATCTCACAGTGGGAATAACTTATTTTCATCTCAAGTCACAACCCTTTCGAAAAATTCGAAAAAGTGAAAATTACCAGAAAATATCTGTGGTCGTTTTCACGAATCACACCAGCACACTGGGCTACTAAATCAATACCAATCGATATCGGGACCAAATTGACAAAAAAACTGCAGTACTCACGGACGATGGCGGTGGGCGGAGACTTGACCACAAACAGGCGATTGCTCGCAGAAAGACCCGTCTCTTCCTCGTTTTGCGAAGTTACCGATTTAGAGGTCCCGACTGGGGTTTCCACTGAAACATTCAGATGCATACACCAGAAAGTTGTGGATATATAGAAAGGAACCAGCTTTCCGATTTGAACATGTGAAAACTAATGATTTTGCATCAAATAGACAAGCCTGGGCTTCGAATTTTTAATTTCTAATAACTGGTTACTTAATGTTATTCACTTCCCGTAACCCAGTGAGGTAGCTTGAAAACAATTGCCAGAGAACATTTCGTAGATAAAAATCTCAAATATAGGCCGTATGACTATAATTTTGATCTTTGACCTATCCGTTCCGTACCTGAATTTCCGCTCAACTTTTCTATCTTTGATGGCGATTCCGATGCTGGTGCGGGGTGGGATGTATTCGCGTAGACGTACGCCGTTTTTGACTGAAACATTCAAACGAATTACGAATTCCAGTTTCAGGCATACATTTGTTAGCATACAATATCCTCACTAGGGCGAATTTTCAATTAATCGGGTATTTCGTTAACCCCATAAACTTTCAATATAAGAATCGAATGTCAATATAACGTAACGATTTTGACCCCCAACCAATCACACAGTAGTGAGATGTTACTATTATTAAAACATAGACCCACAATTCAATTTCTCAAAATGAGTGAATTTAAACAGAAAATAAGCCCAGATTAGTAGTTTTTCTGGCTAATTGGACAACTTCCCCAGCCAGAATTAGGTTAAAAGTGAAAACATTACATTATTCTTAGAATTCAGGTGGATCAAGCCGTTTTAATCGGATGTTTTTTTAAATGAAAAACGAGTAGTTGAGAGTTGCGACACGTATGACCTATGACCTTACTGTAGTATGACCCCCCCCCCCCCCACTAACCTTGACGGAGGGAATTACAGCAGTGTCGAGGAATCGTCCCCTCTGCTTGTCCTGAACTTCCTTCAAATGTTCAGACAACTGAACAACCAGCACACGCAGACCCGTGGGCACCTTCTGTAATCAGAGACAACATTAAGATACAGTGAAACATTCGAGTGAATTTGCATTGAACACAGGTACGTGGGAACCTTTTGTAACACTAAACAACATCAAGATGAAACCTTGAAACATTTAGGTACACTAAACTACTTTTCTTTCAATTCGACAACTGATTGAGAGAAAAGAGGTGAATTCTATATCTAACCGGGTTTTTGGGTAATCTAACCGGTTTTTGGTAACCTATTTTTCAGGTTACCTCAGTAGGTAACCGGTTGGTAACCTAAAATGAAAAACCGGTTACCTGTTTTTCCAACGCAAAATGTGGTTTTTACCGTTAGTTTGAACGGTAACCGGATTTTACTTTCAGGTTACTTCCAGGTTACCTACTAAGGCAACCTGAAAAAGAGGTTACCAAAAAAGGGTTAGGTTACCTAAACACCCGGTTAGTTGTAAAATTGGCCGAGAAAAGAATGTATCGATAGAAGGCATATTTGAGAAAAGAATGTATTGATAGAAGGCATATTTGACAGCTTATATAAAACGCGTGCGGCATTTGAGTGCAGTTAGGTTTTCAGCCAACTAGTTCAGTACTTAGTTAATGTGACAGCGCAACATATAATTTAAAATAGATTCCGGGGAACATTTTTCAGTCGGTAAACCGTTATATCACTATAAAATTACGTACTCAGTTAAAGTTACCACTCAAAATAGCTTCAACCTTGATTCAAGACGATTTTGAGTGCAACTTTCATTGAGCACATAAGTTCCGAATACCATATAAACGTTCTTATTATAACACCTTTGAAGAGGAATTAACGGCTTACTCTTTCGCCGGGGCCTATATAAAATACGCGCTGCACTTGAGTGCGGTTAGGTGTTTCACCCAACTAAACGATCGACTGAATTGTAAATAGGTTACAGATAAAGATACTACAGTACGTAGGTTATTAAACTATAATTGTTCTTTTTATCTATAAACGTACCGCTCCGACCAGTTGTGTGAATAGAATAGCCTCATTGAAGAGCAGAGTCAGTTGAATGAGGACCCTTTGGTCCCGTTGCATTTCAACGCCAACCGGGAAAGCACGCTCTTCTCTGGAACGAGAGAAGCTTGTTCATAATCGATAATCGATAATCGATAGTACCCAACATCATTCAGAAAATCTGAGTTTCATCGTTTCATCACACTACGTTTGCGGTGAAACGAAGGTCAAGACATCATACGTAAAATACCCCCCCCCCCCTATTTTGATATTGAGTGATGTTAATTTTTTCTTGATTTCGAGCAAACACTTTTTGGGGTGATGCTGAAGATTCTGAGCAAAATTACAATTACTTTTGAATCACACATGTTCACTTTTTTACTTTTTTGAAACGACGTGTGATTTGAAACTAGTATGTAGTTTGATCTCGTATCTCGATGCTCGTGAAAGTGTTATAATACCGACACAGTTATATAGAATGCAGTGAGGACTGTTATTGGCCTAATACTTAAAAAAAACTAAAACACTTACTTGATGGTAGGTGGTACAGGAAGATGACTGCGTCGCAGAGAGACCATCTGAAATTCATTGAAACACTCAGATGATGTATGAGCAGGGGACCATCCGCCGACATATCTCACTCCTACTATTTCTACTTCAATCTTCTTCCACGAAAAGGCACGTATTTATACTAGAAAAAACCTGGTTCGATTCCGTTCCAAGCAAGCGTATACCAATAGATCACGGAGGAAAATCGTGATAAAATCCCACAAAGATGGTTGCAAAACTGCGTTTCCGAACTTTTCCTATTATACAAAGGTATAACTCCGTATCGTGAAAGGTTCTATTCAGGTGAGATTCATTTGGCCCCCTCTCAACACTCAGTCAAATCACGGCGTCTATTTCAGCCATTTTTGTAGCGGCCTCGACGAGAGAGTGTGCTCATCAGAGATACGCAGACTGTCCTTACTCTTACTGTACTATATCTAAATACACTACTAGTGTATGATCGATTATTCCTATTATACTCCAGCCCCCCCCCCCCCCCCCCCCAATACCAACCTCGGCATCCATATGTGCCTTGGCCATCTCGCAGAATGCCTGTAGCAGTTCATCCGCCACCTCCCGCGGGCTCCCCGGTCGATCCAATGAATTCTCGGGGTAGTGGGAATGCATAGAGGGGTCACTGTGCTCCAACTGGAATGACATAAAATGTAGTTTGTACTCATACACAGTGAAACCTAGGTCAAGCATACACCAGCAAGGTTGTCCGAATAGTCAGAAAAGTTCGAAAAGCGGACTACTTTTTAGCCGAAACGATGAAAATCGGTCTACCTTTGATGAAAAATTCTAAATTCTCACGTGTTTACATCTAAAAACGGATTACTTTTTGTAACTTAGTCGGACCTTACTGGGGTATGAGGTCAAGTGAACATAAGGCATTGAGTTGGTAGTGTGTACTCTGTGATATAAGGTGACATGAAATTTGTATTTGTATTCAGTTGAAAAAATCATTGAAACAAAATGTGGTTAGTTTGTACCCAAGGAAACATTTGTATAATGGTGGTTCCACATAAAACCATAAACCCTCAAAACACACCTCAGCCTAAAAAAATGTTTTGGAGGGGGGAGCTAGTCCTATAAAGCCCCGAAAGCACCTTGGCTGAAAAATTTTCTGCAGATGGGGGGGGGGGGGGTTCCGCGGGACGCGATCTCTAAGCCTCTCACTCTCTCGCTTGTAGTTTGGTCAGATCGGCCAGACATGGTCGTCTGATCTAGGTTAGCTCCGCCCACTTAGTATATAAGGGACACCCCGGTCATTTGGGGCACTCACTCACATCTTCTCGCTCCCCAGTGTGATGTACATAGAACTAATAAATATATAATACCACACTGTGTTAGTCACAAGGCAATCTACCACTGAACCTCGCCGAGACAGGGGGGGGGGGGCAATAGTATAATACTGCTCACACAACACCCCGAACGCACCTTAGCGAACGATATTTTGCCGGCCTTTGCGATGAGGAGAAGTGGTTGAATGAGACGGATTCCGTGAAAAGTACTCTCCGAGAGAAACTCCATCGAACTGTGATTATGGACACACGGGTCCAGCAGCTGGAAATAACACAAATTGGATCATATTGACTGAAAAAGTAGAGTGTTCGCTTTTTCCAACGCAGGCCTACATACCCCAGTAAGGTCCGACTAAGTTACAAAAAGTAATCCGTTTTTAGATGTAAACACGTGAGAATTTAGAATTTTTCATCAAAGGTAGACCGATTTTCATCGTTTCGGCTAAAAAGTAGTCCGCTTTTCGAACTTTTCTGACTATTCGGACAACCTTGCTGGTGTATGCAGGCCTATCTATATCTATCCCTATTGTTCTTTTTCGCTGTGTTCGTAGTTGGATACCAATAATTTTCGATCATATTTGTTAAAAACGAAATTAAATCGTGTTTCGAGAGCAAACTACAACTATGATATATATGTACACACTGGTACAGCAGCTGAAAATCAAATGATATGTACAGTATTGAATTTTTCGTTTCATCTTGTAGTTTGGAATTTCACGTCAAAATTCACGAATTTCAACAGAAAATCAACGGTATCACCATCAAACACAAAGTACAAACACAATGAGATAGGGTAACAATTGAATTGAGATTAAGTAAGTGTGACTTCATGACATTTCATCGAAATTAGTCAAGTGTTCCCATTATACCTCCGTATAACTACTATAACTACGGCATAACCAAAATTTCGAAAACATTTTGAGAGTAGAAAGCTTTATCGAAATGGTTTCGACCATTTATCAGGGTCTCGCTACGAGACTCATTTCAGCTTTGGCACTCTGCCAAAATTAATTCGAAATTCCAATTTTGACGAAAAACGACCCCGCTTGTTGAAATTTACCCGACTATTTGAACAATTTCACTGCGATAGTCTATCTCAACAAGTTCAAGTTTTAATGACGTGATTACGTACCTTAAACACCTCGGTATTGATTAGGTAATAATATATTTGAATGATAAAAACATATTGATTAATGCGTACCTTAATAAGTCTGTCGAGCAGGGGTGCGAGGGCGGGGACTCGCTGCGATTTGAATGATCTGCCATAGACATCGGCCAACGCAAGGGCAATCTGCTCCAGAAGACTGTCGTCGGTCGGACGGAGAGAGAGACCTGCAGGAGAGAGATGTTGGGTGGTTAGAGAGAGAGAGAGAGAGAGAGAGAGGAGAGAGAGAGACCTGCAGGAGAGAGATGTTGGGTGGTTAGAGAGAGAGAGAGAAAGAGAGAGAGAGAGAAAGAGAGAGAGAGAGAGGAGAGAGAGACACGCCAAGAGAGATATTATATGACATGAGAGACTAGGCAGTTAGAGATAAAGGGTCATACACCAGCTATTTCCGGTTTTGACATCTTCGAATCTCGAATATTATACATGACTCCATTTTCACTTGCGAAAGCAACATATTTCACAACGATGCGACCCGATTATTGAACGTTTGCGAAACACGGACATCACACATCTTGTAAAAAATTTCACTACAACAGTCATCTGATATATGAATAGCATGAGCTTTCACCCCATATACTATGACCCCCCACCGTACCTCCATCTAGTAGTTCCATCGCGGCTTCCACCTCAAACAGTCCCAATTCGAACAGAGATCGTAGCAGACAATTCACCGGGGCCGACTCGAAATCGGCAACAATCTCATCACATTTCTCCTGCATTGCGATCGGGAGTGCCAGGAACAGACCGCCCGGCAACTACAAAAGAACACAGATGAAAATCGAGAACACCGTATAATATTGGATCACCAGTCTAGAATAAAAAATAATGAAATTATCGACGAATCACGTGCTAGTTCAAAAGTTGCAAAACGAAGGCAAACGAATTTTGAAATCCCCGGTGAAATGTATTTCTAATAATGGGAAACGTTTGTTCCCCGTTCCTTCTAAATGTGTTATCTATAAAGTTGAATGAGTTGATGGTGTGCATCATTCTCAAGCAATAATACATCGAAACCGATGTTTCAGAATTTCAGAGGGACGGGGGGAGGGGTGAAAGTAAAGCATTATATCCCCAAATAACTGGTGAACTTTATATTTAACGGGGTTTCCTATCCCTTTTTTGGTGACCTGTTTTTCAGTTTAGCTCAGTAAGTAACCGGTTGTTAACCTAAAATGAAAAACTGGTTACCTGTTTTTCTAACGCAAAATGTGGCTTTAACGTTAGCTACGGTAACCTGATTTAAGTTTTAGGTAACCTGAAAAAAAGGGTTACCAAAAACCGGTTAGGTTACCAACAAACCCGGTTACATATAGAATTGGCCCAAACAACTACCTGTTGTCGTGGATTTCCCATGCAACTGGCGAACCATTCCACAATCCCATATCGGACCCACCACGCGTCCTTCGATAAATGATCGAGAATAAACGCAGTCGTCTTGGCGTTGAAAATCACTTCGTCGTCTGCAAATTGAAAATGAAAATTGTTCCATAAATACCCAGAGAATCTGTGAATTTTCCGCGAAACTTAACTAAAACATGATCTATTCGATTGAAAGTGATGCAATTTTGATGTATTTTCCTTCCCGAAGATACTCAGAAAAGTATATAGAAGCAAAGTCCATCATGATTTCGATTCTTGTTTTCATCTTGCGCAAATTCAGTTTATTTATTTTTTTATGTTTTCTCTATTTATTACATGCTTGAATGTAAATCAATCAATCAAGTTCAAATCTCGCTATAAAATAAAGTTAACAGTATTTTTCTAGTTGATATGACAGGTGCGATATATCGGTTAGAAGTTAGAAGAGCAAAGGATCCTCTAACTGTCTCAATTACAACTATGCTACGGAATCAGGTGAATTAGGAATGGGAAAACAGTTGAGATTAAGAAGATGAATAATTATATACACCTATAGACAGCGTGAAACATTCAAGTGAAACATTCCACTCACATCTGTAATTTCAAACCAGTTCCCAGAAAAAGAAACGCATTTCAACTAACTGAAACGAACTCCTTCTCTTATTATTCACATGTATTTCGATTCATATGACATTCCATCAAAATTACGAAGATGATATAGACTTAAAGACCGGGTGAAACATTCGAGTGAACTGCTCACCTCTCAACTTTGCCCCGAGACTCTTGAGAATGAGGCGACAAATGTCAGAGATGGGCTGACACGTCTGTTCCCATTGCAACATCAGATCGTGGACCAGAATGAGCACTTCTGCCGCTGGCACCGCGCCAAGGCCTGAAACATTGAAGCTAGTTAGTACACGGAGAAAACACGTAATTAGGTCGACAACTCTGTTGCCTTGCAAAGTGTAGGGCGACTCAATTCGACAAAAAGGTTCTTTTCTGAAACTAGCCATGTGCCATCAAAGTCGAGCACGGTTTGTTTGTGCTCCGAAAACTATGAAACATCAGCTGGCACGTCAAAAATTGGGCTAATGCGTTACGGATCGGAAATTCGACTGAAAGCGATGAGGGTTGTGCAAATGGATTCTAAATGTTTCAGGTTCCCTTTCATACAATGGGTCCACTAGTCAAACACCAGTGAGATGTGACCAGTTCACAACAAAATAGGTCGTTTATCGAGTTGAAGACGTGAGCCTTCTTGGTTTTCCATCAACATTTGTTCATGATCTTGCAGATTCACGAAAATTCGGACAAATAGATTAGTGTATGTTCGTAGAAGAGGTTCTTATGCGACAGAACATATGGAGAAACCGGTCAGAATTGAAAAATGAAACGAGCCTAGCCACGGCTGTCCAATCTCGGTCGTCCAGCGGAATACGGTATCTTTGGCGCCGAGGTTTTGGAAAATCCTGCAAATTATCGATTAACGGAGCGGAAAAAGCATTTAGTAATGTTTCATAGATTTCTATTTTTCAATCAACTTGGCAGGAGGATTCGGGAGAGAATGATTTCAAAACGTTTATTCACCTCAGCTTGGTCTGATGTGTTCCTATAGTGCTCACTTTTTACTACTGGGATCGAGAATGGAGAAAAAAAAAAAGAGAGGGCAAACGCATAAAGCTGTTCGAATAGCCAAAATAATTCAAGCTGCCTATTTTCATACAAAACCGCACACTTTCACGTATTCAAATCAAAAAAAGAAAGAAAAAGACGAAGAAGAAAAAGACGTGTTCAAACCGAAAAAAGAAAAAGAAGAAAGAAGAAGAAAAAGACTTCTCTAACCTCTGCATGATCTTGAGCATGATAATCTGATGTGTTCTGGTGGTCCCGGGACACATCAAATGGGGGACCAGCAGGAATGAAAGCGCGTCCGGACCATCTAACAGCGAATCATCCAACACACCTCCCAACTTCTCCGAGACTGTCACACCTGAAATCATACTTTGGTAAAGTTGACCGAATTGTAACAAAAAAACCATAGAAAGCGGACTATTCTTCGTCAAAATCTTTTTTATTACCGATTTCGAATTTCGACCAGACATCCTCTAAAAAACTTGACACATGGGGTAGGAGGATCCATGCATATTCCGAAATTACTAGATTAATTATGGAACTACCTAGAGGGAGCCTATAACTTCCCCACCTCAAATCAAGGCGAGACGGTTGTCAACATACAAAGGTGTGACTATCTACCATACACTACCCCCTTATTTCGATGTTGACTGATGCTCACTTTTGCTGGACTTCGATCGACGTATGATCATTTTTGGGGATAATTCTCGTTGCATACTGGTGAAAAGGCATAACTCAGGACAAAAATGCGATTATATCGTACTTTTCGCTTGCACATGCTCACTTCTCGGTGTCGCTCATGTTCACATTTCTCTGTGCGATAGGGAACAATTTTACGTATGCTATCTACGACAAGTAGCATCCTCCTTCTCATTGTAGATTGGTGAAACTTCATGATTTTGCATAAAAAATAGAACTATCTGATATCTCGACTACCATTATACTATACCCCCCTTACCTTCCGGTGATTTCTCCTTGATGACACTTCGTTTGCGGCGACAGAGGGAGGAGACGAGATAGATGAAGCTATCCTGCATCTCAAACGATTCCCATCTGAAAATACGACATTTATCATATCGAGACTTTATACTTATAGGGACAATGTTCTAGAGATTTATCATATATATTATACGTAATTCATATTAATCATACACATTACTTACATTATCCATAGATACTATATTGTGTCACGAAGATATTTGAGTACTATAATTACAAGATTCGCTTTTTGTGAAGCAAGCTTATATGCCACCATATTCTGCTGTGTTTGTAGTCTGATTCCGTTGGTTTTGATCGAAATTCGTTAAATGGGGCATGTATCGAAAGCAAACTACACCGGTTAGTTGGCTTCCTATACTACAATTATGCCGCTGGGGCCTAGTTTCCACTATATGACCCTAGTTCGCTCCCCGCGGCATCTATCTGGCATGAGCTGGTAACAAAATTCAATTATTTAATTCAATGTCTGATTTCTGAAATTCATTATTAGATTTAAAATGTATGATATAAAACAGGCCAATTACACATGCAACCGGGTTGCATGCAACCAAAATGCAACCAGGTTGCATGTGTACGAAACCATTGGTTGCTTTCAAAACAACCTGGTTGCATTTAAAATGCAACCGGGTTGCATATCAAATGCAACCAAAATCACTTAACATAACCAAAAAGGTAAATTTGGTTGCATTTGAAAAGTAACCCGGTTGCATCTGAAAAGCAACCAGGTTGCATTTGAAAGCAACCAATGGTTTCGTACACATGCAACTGGGTTGCATTTTGGTTGCATGCAACCCGGTTGCATGTGTAAACCGCCTATAAAACATTATCAATTATATACGTTTTATCTATTTAATTCAACTCTATATGTCATTTTCATTCATTAATCTCACTAACAAGAAATTGATCACCTACCTCTCCAACTCTCCCATGAAAATATTGTCCAAAGCCAGTGTGAGAAGCGGCTGGGGACCCATCATTTTATTCGGAAGCGTCACACAAAACAGCGACGAAGTGGCATGCATCACCTGAATTTAAATTCTTGTATACAGAATTGAGTCCGACTATTCTCGAAACTGGTCTTCCTTTGTATTATACTGTATTCACAACTTTGTCAATTTCCATCCAATTGGCATACCAAACAATGAAAAAAAGCTTTTCCGGCAATATCGAACAAATGTGACCATCGTTGACCCAACTTTCAAGTCTCGTACTACACTGTGCTGGCGGTTGCTAGCAATATCTGCACCAGTCCGGTCAATACCCGCAAGGAAATAAGGAGATAGAGAGCATGGGGACAAGAGAGACGCAGGATCTCCGAGACTGTCTGCGTTTCATCGACCTGCCTGCTCTCTCGCTCCTCTCTAACCGATACCTTGAGTACAGCTGGAACGACATCCTTCGAGTCGATGCACTTGATGAGAAGGCGGTGAACTGTTGTCTTCGGCGAAATCAGAAGGTACCATTGCAGCTGGAAACACACAATTCAATAGGAGGATCAAACTTCAATGGGTCTTAAAGAAGGACGATTATGTGGTCCAATCGCAACGGCCTAGTCCTTTAAACTGCAATACATGTTTCAATTGCAGTTTAAAGGACCGTTGACACGAGATTGGTCCACATAATCGTCCTACTTTAACTAACAGACGCTCAAGTGTATAGCTGGATCTATTTCAAAAGTACCTCCAACTTGGGTACTTTAATAGGAGATTTAGCTATACACTTGATACCTCCAATTTGGCCTCCAATTATTTAATTTGTCCAATTCTCCAACAGTACCTCCAATTTGGCCAACTTCCAAATCCTGCGTTCAAACATCCAGCTCTCAGATGACTACATTCAAAACTGTCGCTGTTTGCGTTTCATGTCTTCACGCCCTCAGATACAGTTGATTTTCATTTGGGCAGTTCTCTATGCGTATCTCAAATGCTTGCATGCTAATGAACAGATCAAATAACGCCCCTGTTTCCCAAAAGAGGCACGAAGTGAGTAGTAGGAGCGCCTCCTGTGGCCGTATCCACCAATGCATTTTCCTCTCCCGGGAGCGTTCTTAGGCTCCCGGGCGAGCAAATTTGGCTACCGGGGAAGAAAAAACATATTGGTGGATAGGTATCCTGAGGTAGTCAAAAAGCGGCCCACCTTTCTGCGCACGTCCTCAAACTTCTCGGGATTATTCTGAAGGTCATTGTGATCTCCCAATCGATTCAGACAGGCTGTCAACTCCTCGTCGAAATTCTAAAACAAAATACATGAAACCATCTTTATCAATGGAACACATGATAATACCCAGAAAAAACTCTGAAAACCCGAACTACTGTTAGTCAAATACTAGTTTACTATGATTAAAAATGATGATCATCATTAAATCTCTTCATAGTCATCTACTCAATGAAAACATGCAATGCTCTCCATACGATCACGTTTGAAACAAAAGAGTGAACTCAATGGATTCACAACTCCCTCTCTAAGCGGTAACGTTTTCTTAAAGAAGGACAATTATGTGCTCCAATCTCAACGCTTCAGTCCTTTAAACTGCAATACATTTTTCAACAGCAGTTTAAAGGACTGACGCGCCGAGATTGGAGCACGTAATCGTGATTCTTTAAATGCTTGCTTATTCACCGCCATACGTAAGGCAACTTTATTGTGCACAAAATATGATGGGAAATCAGTTGTTTTTCTGGGGACTACAACTACAAATCTGGGTAGGTCATATGTTTTTCATCAGTGATATTGTTGAGATTAAGGAAGTTCGAAATCTTGATTTGAATGAAAATTAGGTGATTCTATGGGCCTCCAACAGAGTGACCCTATGTTTGATTCACCCACAACCCCTCTCTCGATAACAATCACGAGCTCTCTCATATAACAGATCGTGGCGGTGTTTTTAATTAAAAACCGGTTAATCGCCGTTTTGTACAATGTTTTTGAAGTAAACAATTGATTATTAACTAACAACACAGCCATGCACAGCCTCGTTACATACAAACTGCTATTAATTCATTTTGGTCGATCTTTGAGAATGGGTAGATCAAAACAATCGATAATCCAGATCAATAACAGACCTCAAAATCATTTGAGAAGTTGGGCAGATCCTTGTCGTCAGACTCGACGTGAAGAGCGTAGATGGCCGAAAATATCTTCTCCTAAAATACCGATTTTCATCTTTTCGGCTAAAAAGTAGTCCGTTTTTCGAATTTTTCTGACTATTCGGACAACCTTGCTGGTGTATGACCAGACCAGACCAAGAAACAGAGCTACTTGTCCCAATCCCGAACGAACTCTTTTGGTCTCAAAGTTCCAACCATACGCTGGCAAACTTGCCTGAACCGCCGTGCAAACCCAAATAACGCATAACGGCCAGAACGGGCTTCTTTTATGCGAAAGCTGCGCGTAATTTCATTTTCTGAGCCTAACAAAAATAAAATACTGGGTATTTAAAATACTTTCCCATGCGTTAAACAGTTCCGAATCGGGGCTAAATAAGTGATCATGAGCAGCTCCGTAAAATGCGCAACAATTTTACTTTTTCCTTCATTACCCCAGGGACTGATCATTTCTCGATAATAAGTAGGCAAAAGTGAGCGTCAGTCAATACTCAATATCAAAAGAAGCGGGTATTTAACATATGTAATTTCCTATGTTCACTTCCGTTAGAGGCCGTTGGCGAATTCACTGGAGAACCGGGTCCTTCCCGAACCAAACCACAAACCGGTCACTGGAGAACCGAACCGAACCGACTGAACCGACTTCTAAACCAACCGGTTCTCCAGTGAATACTTCGAACCGAACCGACATTAATCATGAACTGAACAAGTAAGTCGTAATGAGTGGATCCCGGTTCGGTTCAAGGCATTCACTTGAGAACAGGTGGGTTTAGAAGTCGGTTCGGTCGGTTCGGTCGGTTCGGTTCTCCAGTGACCGGTTCGCGGTTCGGTTCGGAAAGGACCCGGTTCTCCAGTGTATTGGTAGTTGAACAACAAACAGATCAATAAAACAACTTCATAGCAGGTGCAGAATATTTTTTTTTACCCACCTTGTGCTCGTTGCTGATAACGGAGAAGAATTTCCTCATCATTACCAGAAATCCGCGACGAACCCTTCTATCGGTGAACGTAACCAGTGGCAACCAGAGGGACAACAATCTGGAACATAGGTGGGGTACAGCATTATTGTAGTTTTCTCTTACTTCTAATATATAACTCTTATCTATCTTATTTATATTTCTCTCCTTTAATTTTACTGACCTTTTTTAGTTGAAATACAATCTGAAAATTAATTGGTTGACATCAGAATATGCTACCAATTTGGGCAAATTAGCCACTGTTTGTCTTTGGCCAGCTACAAAAATAAGCGAGAGAGCACGCAGGTCAATGAGACCGCAGAGAGGTGAAGACACTCTCTCTCTCGCCCAGCCCGCTACCAATGTATATACGACCATTCGACCAATGAATAATTAATGACTTTCAAATTCGTACTTATTCTATCGGTGAAACATGGTGGTGCGTTAAATTGTGCTACACACACTCTACCGATATACTTATTTCGCAACCACTGTTGTAGGAACACACCAGTAATTTCCGACTATTAGACATATATGTTTCGTTTTTAGACATGAACACTGGAAGATTAATGATTTTACATCAAAATAGACGAATTTTCTCGTTGTTAGCGAACAGGTAGTCCGTTTTACGACTATTCCTATCCTACTACCTAACTGGGGTATAAATAAGGATTTTTCGGGTTATTGTTAGCCCTACAACCTACACAGGGGTGACCAAAAATTTTACCGACACTACCGCCGGTACGACCCCTCCCCCTTAAAAAAATATAAATTCACCGAAAAATACCAAATTATTCTTCAAAATTGGAGAATTTCACGAAAAGCGGCAAAATCACCATTATTTCCAGAAATTTCCGCCCCATCGGGGCCTTCACGACCCCTCCCCTTAAAATGTTGCGCGCGTGCAACTTGTGGTCACCTCTGAACCTACAACTAAACTGGGGAATGGATAAAGAACACTATAGTGGGCGCCTAATTATTAAATTTCTGTCTCTTGCCGGAATCGAACCTGCGAGCAAAATATGCGTAGCAGGGTGCTAACCACTGCGCTAGTGATGCACATTACCGACAAGCTTTGGAATCGACCACGTGTGTGCGTACACAGCGGAAAGTGAGATATACAGTATCCTGCCGCCTTTCCGTTGGCGACGACTATAAAGGGCAACGAACCGGTGTTTCAGTTCGTCTATCCTTGCCTCGGGCAGTCGCAATTCGGGCGCAGTCTCCATTTCACTCAACGCAGTCATCGCCTCGAAGTCATAGTTAACTGCCTCCAGTTTCGCAATCATCTGCAAATAAACAACCAACTGAACTCAGAACAAGCGTCGTTGCAAAACAGTAAATTACTGTTTATACAGCGTGGTTGTCATATATATTGATTTTCCCCTCGTCGTCTGACGTCTCTTCGGGGCACACTATATCTCTAGATTTGTTGCAAAACAGTTTCGACCAAACGCGAATTTGTAATTAACAGCCTATGGTCTGAGACAGACTACAACAAACCGTATTCACGTGAAAACGTGACAAAACCAACGAATATCAGCAATCAGCCATTCTAAGCGGTTTACACATGCAACCGGGTTGCATGCAACCAAAATGCAACCAGGTTGCATGTGTAAAACATGTCTATTGGTTGGTTTCAAAAGCTACCAAATTTATATTTTGGGTTATCTTCAGTGATTTTGGTTGCATATGTAATTCGCCGGCATTCTATCATTGAACATTTTTGAATACTGACATAGCATAGTTAACTGCCTCCCGTTTCACTATCATCTGCAAATAGAACGAAGCATACACCAGTCACCAGTCGACTATCTGACAAAAAGACAAAGCAATTCAAGAATCGAGTCTGGTAAGGCACTGACTATTTAACCACCCCGCGAAACATTGCACTGCATCTGACAGTACGCATTATAATCTCTGCTCATTAACTATCAAGATGCTTTTGCTTCGTGAAAGCTCGAATTTCTCATTTTAAATTGTGTACAATTGGTCCTGCAGCGCGCGACCTGGCGCGGACCGTCCAAATACGGTATCGATTGCAACCAACTTGTTCACTAAAAAAATCAGTTTGTTTCGTGAGCGCCGCTGGAGACGGGCACTCTCGTTTTTTCTCATTTTTTCTCAATAAATTTACGTAGGATTGTTTTTGGATATTGTTACCTTTTCTGGTAAGTAGTACGTTGGGGTATGGACATCCCTTCGTTATTTAGACCGGACCTTTTTTCATTCAAGAAGGCGTCGAGATTGGATGACTTCTCCTTCGCTCCTTTCCTGGCGGCAGGACCAATTCGGGAGCTTCTGCGGTCTTGGTTCGCCTTCGATGTCGATTTCCGTTCCCCCTTTTTGGTGTTAGAGACCAAATCGCGGGTTCTTTTGATCGGATATGGTGTAATTCCTCCTTTTTGGTGTCAGAGGCCAATTTGTGAGGTCTCCTTGGAGTTAGACCGTTGTCCTCCGTCCCTCGTTTGGTAGCCATGCGCCCAACATGTGATGCTGTTCTCAGCGTCCGCGAACGCTGCCTGGGACCTCCTCGGAGTTGGATCGTCATCCTCCGTTACTCTCTCGGTCGGGTGGACCACTTTGACTAGAACCTGGGCTTCGTTCGAATTGTCATTGTTCGTTCCCTTTTGGTAGCCTTAGGCCCAATTAATGGGGTTATCTGATAGGATATAGATTGTTCCCCAATCCTCCCTTCTGTTAACTAGTCAGCTCCAATTGTAGGGGTTTTCCTATCGAATAAGGACGATACACCTTCGGTTTTTTTTTCGTTCCAGTCTGGTAGCACACGGTCCCAGGGTTAGGGCAGCTCTTAGCTAGAAATCGACCGATGATCGATGAAAAATTTCGACCATCGGTCGACAAACTTTTCGATTCTGATTATCAGACGATTCAAGATAGCGTAGTCACCTTGTTAACGTAGTTGATCCGTGGGATAGCAAGGGTAGTTGACTTTATCCGCTAGCGACTTGGGAAAAGTAAATCCTGGTTTTTCATATCACGGAATTTCATTGAAAACCGCTAGCACCGTCTTGCATAAGGTATTAAACCACGGAATTCCCGCCACGCGTGTAATAGATGTTTTTCGCTAGAAACATGTTTAATTAAAATCTACTTATTGGAAAGTAGTTTACACCTCACTTGATCTCTGACAAGGGTACCGATCTAGTGATTAGGATTCGGTCGAAGTCCAACACCCAGTTTGGTAGCAAATAGTTCCTCAACGGGGTTCAGTTAAATGAGACACATTCATAGTTTCTGAGCGAAACTGTTAAATTAGACACATTCCAAATCCCTTCTCAGTAAAGGTATTGAAACGAAGAGTACGGAAGCCGAAAAACTGGATTGTACGATACTCAGTAGTCTAGAGATACTATTTGTATTTATACGATTTCATGTTCACGTATAACATTTTGTGTCATAATATACCCATGCTCGTTGTCTCTTCCTCTTCCTATTCTTCTCTTGTTTTCTGTTGATGTCGTTTTAATGATCACTATTACAGAAGTCGCATTGATAGTTGGTGGGTGCAGTGGGCCGAATGAGTGAGGACAGTTGCCAACCAGAGACAAGAGACCGGCAGCAGACCAGATGCCCGACCTCTGACCGCGTTGCTCTCGAGGCGCACAATTGAAGGTAGGTTGTTATCCCATTATTCCTGTGTAGGTATTGTAGGGTCGATAACAGCGTCAGAAAATATTTATAACTATCGAAAGGGTTTCATAGTTCGGTAAACTTACGCACTAGTAGTGATAATCGTCACTCATGTGAAAAGCGCATAGAACGCTTCATTTTTGTCCGTGCCACCCATGTGGGTTTTGCTCATACTTTTGGCTCTAGTTGCTTAATCAATTCGGTCAAGACAAAAAGACACTAGACGGGTGTAGTAATATTATGTTGTAAACTCGCGTTTTGGGCGTTTGAGTGACTATTTCACTAGGATTAGTAGGCACTGAACTCAGTTCCTGGTCCGAATCTCGGTCTGTCATTGTATGGAACGGCAGGTTAAAATTATAATCTGACTTATGCAGCAGCGTAGGCAAAATCTGCGCACCTATGGTTAACGGTTATAGATAGCCTCGCATTCTTTCACCGATTGGTATTGTTAGGGTCGACCTACCCTTTTATATGGTGCGCTTCTCTCCAAGCTGGTAATGTTGTGCCGTTAATAAACAATACATGATAATGGGATCATGTGAGCTCTTTTAAAGTGTAGTTAAGGCTCTTTAATTACACTAACTACTTGCTGTTTCTATAGAATAGAGTTTTAAAACACTTGCACACACGTCGTGTAGTCAAGAAAAACGGCCTTCAGCAAGTTTATGCGTTTTAACTAATACTACAAGTAGATTAATCTCCTTGTCGAGTTACCTGGTTAACATTAGAATACGTTTCATTCTCGATTAGTTCAGATCAGTCATACACCAGTAAGGTCTGATATGCAACACAAATTAGTCCGTTTTCAGATGTAAACAAGGGAAAATTCTGACTTTTTCATCAAAAATAGTCCGTTTTTCGAATTTTTCTGACTAATCGAACAACTTTTCTGGTGTATGAGATCAGTTCATACTGTTTACGCCATTGGATCAGTTGAGACTGCCTACGGCTTTAAACTAGGAGGTTTAAGCGTACAGGAGCAAAATTTTGTAGATCAATTTTCGCGTTGCGAGTTTGCCCATTATTTGTCACTTCGCCAAACTTTAAAACGGGCTCCTAATTTATCTAGGTTGGTTTGCGTATCGAGCATTTTACCTAACCTCTTGGCGATTTGCATTATTTTGCCAGGTAGTGGTAATATCATAGGTAGCTTTTTTCTTCTTTACTGGATGCCACTGCTGGCTGCGATAGCAGATTCCAAGTTAGTAGCGACTTTGGAAATAGCAAATAAGAATGGAGAAGTGAAAACACTCTTCATTAATTGAAAATGCGTCAAATAGAAATCAAGGAGCCTTGTAGGTTCAGCTTGGTTCAGGTGGTATGGAGCATAGACTTATCATTCATACAGTTGTTGTAGCCTTTTCTTCCTTTGCAGAATGGCAGTCGCCTGTCGCCTGTTCTGCGTCGGTGGCTCTGAATCGCAATTGGACTTTGGACCGGATGGCCAAATACCTCAAGGTTCGTAATCAGGTGTCTACAAGTTTTCCAGTATAGGTGAACGCAGTGTGAGCTTGAATTGTTATTCCGCTCCTTAAAGGCATCACGAACGACCTCATTTCTAATCCACTTATTTACGGAGAACGGACGTTAGGCAAAATCACAGATCAAAGTACAACTCAATTGTACATACTAAAGATCTCAGTCTAGCCCTCGCAGTCACATCGCTTGTTTAATACTATGTATTTGAGATGTTTAGTAAGGGGTTCGTACTCTAAATAGAATGCTGCTGGCTTTGCCGAGAGTCATAAAACCTAAACTGGTTTTGATTGTAGGGCGAACCGAAGTAGGAAATAATGTCCTGATTGTAACTGAGCCAGTGGATTCATTGATTATGTCAAACAACACGCTTCGGGTGAATTATTGTGGTTTATCTAATTCTTCCCACTATTTGAAGTTTGAAAAGATTATAGTGACAATGAGAACCATGAACACAACTCATTGCGGTACGCAGTAGGCCCCTTCAATAATCTTCAAGAAGTCAACATCAGTCTCACATACGAGCGGGAACATGGAAGTTTCATAGAATATTTGAATATATTGCAGGGTCTCACTGGTGCACCTGGACCCACCTGGCGTCAGTTGCTGGCAGTGCAACCTGCTCACTCCAGGATTTAAACATACAATATTGTATAGGTTAGTTGAAATTCTGAGGTGTTATCAATATTGATGAAGAGTGATTAGGTGGTTATCTGCTGCAGAACACCAAGATTAGGTACGCACTTTCATCTCACCTCTCCCTCATGTCCAATGTGAGATTCGTAACCAGGATTTTTGATAAGAGATGGCAGACCAGTTACCATTATGGCCTATATCCTCTCTTTTCCCTCGAATTACGGAAATTTACCGAATTAATATAATTTGCGCATTATCATTACGTTTTCCGTCGGGTTCAATTTTTGGAAACCTCAAAAGCGGAACAAATTGTGCGCAGACCTAACGTTCAGAGGGGCAATCGAACACAAGTTCGGTTTTTTAAGAGAGCACGGTAGGGTCCTACTGGCATTTCATCATGTTAGCAGGCAGAACTGGGGCAGGGTAATTCCTACCTGCGCGTGTTCCCCATTATAGTAACCGAGATTCCTATTTCATATTGGAATCTCTTATTGCGTATTGGAATATGTTATTGAAAAAAAAAAAGATCGCTCCTTTCACCAACATTTCCTTGATTTGAAGTTGGGATAGCTGTTACTAGACAATAGTACATCGTAATTGAGTGGATGGATAATGGGTAGATCATTTAATTGGGAATGAACCTCTCGAAATTCTGTGTGATCGTAGGGCAGTCAGAATTCTGGCTGAAAAAAGCTGAACCATACCTTTTCACAGTATTTCGCTCACGTGATGTTTCTCTGCAGATATTATTCTGTTAGAATAGGAATGTTTGCTTGGACTTATACTTCCCATCAGGACGATTTTAGTCATTACGCTCTCAATGATTTGAACAAGCATCTTGATAGTTAATGAGCAGTGATTATAATAGTATATTATACAAGATTTATTGACGTATAATATTTATTATGATCACTGCGAATTAACTATCAATGTCCCTCCCGACCCAACCCAGGGTTGAGAGCGCAGGAGACTATAGTATAATCATTATGATGATTTAGATCGACATCACGAGGTTACGTTGGTATGATGCCGTATAGTCGCCATCAAACATGGCTCGAGCTGTTCAGTCATAGAGACCAGAGGTGGAAGCTCACGCTGGACAAACGATAATATATATTAGATTGTACATTATGTTTACTTTCAATACCTAGTTATCGTAGGATATCTTTGTCGACATGTGGTCGAATTGTTCGCAGTTCCCAATCGTGTCTTTCGCGGGTGAATAACTAGCGTGTGTACATATATTGTATGTATTACATAATTCATTGATCATGTTAGATTACACACTTCACTAGGCAACTCTGGGTTGCGCTACCTATAATTTAGTATTGTACACATTAGGAATATTCACTATGTGGTCGTTCGGTTCCCTAACCGAAAACGGGGTGTTATTCCCTATACGGATTTAAGCTGTGCCATGTGCGTAAAATAAGCACAGTTATTTATATGCTAGCAATGCGGTCTATAAATATGTCACGGCTATTGAACAGTATAAGTAAACTACCAGCTTTCATTTATATGAAGTTCGACAGGCCAGACAGTTTTCGGGCAGTCTGTCGTTAGAATGTCGGGACAGTTTTTGCAGGCTGTCATTAGAACTTAATTATAGTTCTTTACTAGGGTTGTTAAACTCGAACTCGAAACTCGACTCGACTCGAAAAAACTCGAAAATTTTCGAGTTGAGTCGAACTCGAAACTCGAAAACTCGAAATTTCTCAAAACTCGAAAACTCGAAAACTCGAAATTTTCCAAAAACGCGACAACTCGAAAACTCGAAATTTCCCAAAACTCCAAAACTCGAAAACTCGAAATTTCCCAAAACTCGAAAACTCGAAAACTCGAAATTTTGAACGCGAAAACTCGAAAATCAAAATTTCGGACTCGAAAAATGTCTATTTTGGGTCCAAAAACACTCAAAACTCGACTCGACTCGAAAAAAACTCGAAAATTTTCGAGTTGAGTCGAACTCGAAACTCGAAAACTCGAAATTTCCCAAAACTCAAAAACTCGAAAACTCGAAATTTCCCAAAACTCAAAAACTCGAAAACTCGAAATTTCCCAAAACTCGAAAACTCGATAACTCGAAAACTCGAAATTTCCCAAAACTCGAAAACTCGAAAACTCGAAATTTCCCAAAACTCGAAAACTCGAAAACTCGAAATTTCGAACTCGATTAACAACCCTATTCTTTACTTAGGCTGTCATAACAATTTGGAGATCCACAAAGAATATCCGTTTAGGGGATCAGTAATAATGTGACAAAGGGGGGTTGCGATCATCGTCAGCCTTCTATTATCACGTGGCTCTGATTGTTCTTAATGATAATTTCGACGCAGAGCGTGGTTGAACTACTCGGATAGGTCTTGATACTTCCTCGTAGCAGAGGAGTAAAACGTTCGTTATCGGTTCTCCAATGCTTTCTTTCACTCTCCAAACTGATTTTTTTTGGCAGTGAACAAGTTGGTTGCAATCGATACCGTATTTGGACGGTCCGCGCCAGGTCGCGCGCTGCAGGACCAATTGTACACAATTTAAAATGAGAAATTCGAGCTTTCACGAAGCAAAAGCATCTTGATAGTTAATTCGCAGTGATCATAATAAATATTATACGTCAATAAATCTTGTATAATATACTATTTACCAGTAAGGTCTGACTGACCGACGAAAAGTAAAAGTAGTCCGTTTCCAGATGTCAACACGCAAAAATTTATGATTTTTTATCAAAGGTAGACCGATTTTTTTCATTTTGGCGAAAAAGTAGTTCGTTTTTTGAACTTTTTTGACTATCCGGACAAGTTTACTGGTGTATGACAGTACTGCTCTTCTTCTAAGGCAGTTTTCGTCCAAGCTTTCTTCAAGTACTAATAACCAGAAAATGGCTCTCTCTCTCTCTCTCTTCGCCACTAGCAAATGAAAACCTTTATTGGCCAGCCCCCGCGAGCCGGCCCCTTGTACAGTAACCCGATTTTTCGGTAACCCTTTTTCTTGTCACCTGGGAGAACTTTCAAGTCGAAAACATACCCCAGTAAAGTTGTCCGAATAGTCAAAAAAATTGAACAACGGACTACTTTTCCGCCGAAAAGAAGACAATCGGTCTACTTTTGATGAAAAATCATAATTTTTCACTTGTTTACATACGAAAACGGACTAATTTTGATCGCTTAGTCAGTCTTTACTGGTGTTTGGTCAAAAACAGGCAAACTAGAAACTATTATGGTTATTGGCAAAAAAGAGCCAGTTTTCGGAAACTTTGCTGGGTATTCGAAAACGTTCATTGTAGTAGTTTGTCCACTGAACATTGGCCATTCCTCGTTCAAAAAGCATATGAAGCAAGAAGTTGAGAGAACGCCATTGATACAATAGTCATACATCAGTAAAGTTGTCCGGATAGTCAGAAAAAAAAAGAAAAACTAACTACTTTATCGCCGAAAAAAAGAAAATCTGTCTACTTTCGATGAAAAATCATAAATTTTCACGTGTTGACATCTGAAAACGGACTACTTCTCGTCGCTCAGTCAGACCTCACTGGTAGATGACAATAGTTGATGCACGTACCATGTTTCGACATGAATGTGTTGAATAAATATTGAAATATACCCACCTGATTGTATTGGTGCACAAAAGAGCCAATCGGACCACCCGGTACCACTGGAGACGGTTCCTTTTCCCTTGGAACATCCAACACAATGTCATCTCGCACGCAGAGGGGAAGGAACTTTTTCGGAGCCAATTGAGGGGATCCCTGCAAAGATCAAAGATCATAGTTCACGAATCAACTCCGCAAACATCAACGATCATAGTTCGATAATTCAACGATCAAAGATCATAGTTCAGGAATTCAACTATCAAATAACATAGGTCACGAATTGGAAGTCCTGGTGACTTCAAGAACTACTGAGAGACACCGTCTTCAGAGCGATAGCCCAGAATAATGGTAACACTTAGCTCCTCAGCTGGTAACCCACAAAAATTATTCAGGTTCGAAAAAAAAGCAATTTCAATTTGCCAACTGACCCGATGGAAACGAGCTCTAAATGCTGCGGGCAGACGAGAGATCCGCGAGTTGCCTGAAACATTTGAACGTCAAAAAGTGCCACAACTAGCTAGAGTTATGACAGTATAACCAAAATTGAAACCAGACGGATAAAAATCGGAGAAAACATCCAATCCTACACAGACTCACCCCTATATTTCGACCATCGCAAGAAATATGACGGTTCCCAATTAGCGTATAATGTTAATATGAAGAAAAAACAAAAGAAAATGGGAGATACCTGCTTCTAGTAGCGACTTTTCGATAATTTCCATATTCTGATCCAATTTATTCAAATAGTCCGTATTCAATAGATCCTGGAAAGGCAGGTTTTTTTAATTCATTTTTGGAATTGGAAGACAGTATGACGAGCATACGTAAAACACCCCTTTAATTTGATGTTGGCTGATGCTCACTTTTACCCGATTTTGACCGGAGCATGCTGAACTTTTGGGGCTATGTTACAGATTCTCGGTGATATCTGAAAAAATTCTAGCTTTTCAATGACATATGCTTGCTTTTTGGGGATGCTGATGCTCACTTTTGTCGACCTGATGTGAACCCTTTTCACGTATGATGACGAGCCGAGATTGTTTCAGAAAACGCTATAGAGTTCAAGTTTCAAGTAGAACTAAAAAAAGGTTTATGTCAAAGAATAGTATACGAACCAGCCTCACACAACTAAGGAACTAAGGTGTTACTTATCCTCATACAGAACGACGTTTTCGACTATTATACGTCGATTCCATACGTTTGCATCAAAAACTGTCTAAACTTGTCAGGTGGAGCAGAGGAGGGGCCCGTTTTCTACCCTTTTTCCGGTTGTTCAGACAAATTTGCTAGAGTAGGGTACTAGTCAAGAAATAGATGAATCTATTCATCCCACCAAGTGGGATTATTAGACGACAATGGCCCACCTTGACACTTCTCGTCTGATCTACTTCCCAGAACATTTTGATTCGTTCAACCAGAACATTCTGCTCATCCAACGATAATCTGAAACAGTACAATTTTCCGAAACTCAAAAAAAAATGACAGTTTTCCTACTACAATAGTACATGTTTTCAGCGTGAAAAATCAAAATTTCGTTAATGTGTAACCACTCTCCGACTAGTTACTGGTTACTCGTTTTCAAGCCACATCTGTAGTGGCCTCGAGAGTGTAGGTCAAAGAGACGCAGACTAGCTGAGGTCTCATTAACGATTCGTACAAGAAAAGTAGACAAGATCGATAACCATATTTTGCTCATTACATCTGTCGCAGACTAAAAAATAAAAAGTATGAAGGGACCCTCAAAAGTAATTATTCATCGACTAACCCCACATCGGACCCTTCCCTCTCGATCATATTGCATATTTCTGCCGTGACATGATCGATTATATCATGTACAATACACTGGCATTCGTCCAATTGGCTACCATCCAAAACGGCCGTCGCAAACACTTCTGAAATGGAGAACATACACTAACTTGACCTAATTTAGTTTAGACGGATGGCTAGCGGATATTCTGAGATTAGATGGCTCCCAGGCTCCCAGATGGCCGTATTCACCAATCCTCGGGAAGCTAAAATACCTTCCCGCGGGAAGGTAGAGCACGAAAATAGTGTGCTGGTGAGGAGGGTCCAGAGGCGCGGGAAGCTTTTTTACCTTCCCGGGACATTGGTGAATACGGCCACAGTGGCCGTATTCACCAATGTCCCCTGGTCCCAGCCCAGTACAAGTTCAATAATCAATTAATTAAATTAAAAATTTCTAGTTTATTTTTGGTAGAAAAAAGGTAGCAACCTAGCAACTACTACGTCTTAGGGAAATACCGGTATCAAGAGTCAAAAGTCTTCGTAAAATATTAGTTGTGAGCTTGTGACTTTGTAAATCACAGAGTCACAAGAAGGCATGTAGACTGCTAGTAAGCTAGTATTGAAACATTGATATGCGTTAAAGGGCATCATTCATCAGCGAACTGCGAACCCAAATGTGTCAGATCTCGGGATAAATAGTGTGACCACAACCAAACACCCGTAAGGTCCGACTAAGCGACAAAAATGAGTCCGTTTTTAGCTTCAAACATGGGAAAATGGATCATTTTGCACTAATATTAGACAAATTCTGCCGTTTCAGCCAAAAAGTAGTCCGTTTTTCGAATTTTTCTGACTATTCGGACAACTTTACTGGTGTATGACCACAACTAAAAACTAACCAATGAACAAGCAACGCGCGTGTGCCTCTAAAACGATACTCAAAAATAGATCAATTATCTTCATTTGGGCCAAAACAGGGCCCATTTCTTCACGTTTTCTGGCTACGGGAACAACTTGGTACTAGTTCTTCATAACAAAATATACAAAAATTTTCAGATCTCGCTCGGATAAACAGTGTGACCTGTGAGCCCGATTGAAAACTAACCATTCAAAGTGCGGGTGCCTCCAAAACAGTAACTGGTCAGCGCTTCGCTGCTATCGTAGAGGTCAAAGCCGTAGCTGAGAATATTCGTGAACTTGTTCAACTGAAACAGAAAATTACAAATATGTTATGTTATTTACATAAACCAGCTCAGGTTCGACAATTCGACAGAAATGAGCTCCTTCATAGATTCGAACATGTGAAAAATAATGACTTTCTATCAAATTTTCTCGATTTCGGCGAAACGCGAAAAACTAGACCGTTTTTCGAAGCTAATCGGACATATGTGGGGCGACAATATTGTCAACAGAGATTTACTACTAAACTGGTTGAAAAGTGTGGTTTTCAGGTTTTCACTAGTAAAGGTGACATTTTTTGAAACTGCGTCAGTTCAAACTCGATTTTGAAGAAAAATAGGTGATTCAATTTTCAATCCAACAAAGTCGCCCTAAGTTTGTAATCGGACAATTTTACTGTATATACTCACAAACGTCATAATAGGAATTTGTAAACAACAATAATAACAACAAAAACAACGTATAGATCCAACAAACCTCTCTGAGACAGTTGCTGGACGCCTGTGGAGAAGCCATCTTGCGACTTCAATTCAAGATCGCACAGGGGCGATCAGAGTAGAAATTATACAAAGACACAAAGTTTTATCTGGAATGGAAACAGTAAACTTTCAACAAAACATTTGCATGTTGCAAGTAAAAACTCGTCTTGGAAACAATGAGATTTAAACAAGGAACAGGTAAGAATAGGTTAAGATGTTAAGAAACATAATTGAATATGAATAAAAAGTTTAGAAATAAGCAAATGAAGATGGAATCTTTAAACATAGATAGTAAATATTCAATAGCAAATAGTTCGACGGCGGTCATGATCATGAAAGTGAGCGAGAAGCGAGAAACTAAGATCAGAGAATTATATAACTTAAATAACCAGGAATAAATGAAATGTTCACAGAATCGTATAAATACATTTTTATGCGGGCGGGGATAGATTGCAGTGCTCAACGTGACTGAACATTTAATTAGTACGATACACCACACATCAGTAACGTCCGACGTTCTGCTAAGAAATCCACTTTTCGCTATAAACGAGAAAATTCGTCTAATTTTCATGCAAAATCATGAATATTCGCGATTTTAAATCTAGAAACGAACTCCTTTTCTTGTATGGTCGTACCTTACTGGTGTATGGAATTGACTGAAGAATAGCCCCCAGAAAAGCGCCGTCCTCAGGAAAAAAAGTATGTAATCGATCCGGTCTTCCTTTTTCCCTTTGTGGCAGGCCAAAAGGAGATTGGAATCCCACCAAATGGGGGGATGTGTGATGCAATTAACCATGTATGCATGAGACAATGGACACCCAAAGGGCAACAGATGTCAGTTGTCAGTGGAGACTAAATAGAGATGTTGAAACACACAAGTGACCTCTTGTGGAAGGAACTCCCATTTCGATTGAAATAACCTGATTTCTATGCTTTTGTATAGGAAAATGTTCAATTTTCTAAATTTTCAATTAAGTTTGGATAGGGATGTTGAAAAACACAAGTAACCTATTCCAGTAAGACACAGAATCGGTATTTCGATTGAAATGCTTAACATTCTATGATTTTGTTTAGAAGGCTGGACAATTTCGAAATTTTTGTTACAAATGACTAAAATAGCTAACGATTCATCAAAATGTGGGGGCCCAACGATTCATCAAAATGTGGAGGCCCAACAATTGTGTGATTTGTACGAGGTACTCAAAAACGGCAGATTTTCTAAGGAGACTGCAACAAAAAGGGAAGAATATCGAGAGCGAAATTTTTGAAGTGATGATGCCACAAAAAGGGAAAAATATTTTCCAACTAGTTCACCGTAGAACAAGACACAGCAAAATCATTGTATCGGCACAGTAATCCTAATCATTGTTTCCGAATTCCGTAACATATATCTGATAAGAAAAGCTGTGACTTGTGATCTTTTCTGTCCCCCTTTAAAAAACCGGTATATCGCCGAATCAAAAACGGTAAAATTGGCTAGAAAAAGAACTCTGTACGTGAACTTATAAGTGTTAATCTAAAAGTAGGATCTTTCCAGAAAGAAATTAAGTATTACGGTTTTACTTACTACTACACAACCGATTATTTCAAGTTTCGACTTTTGGGCCACTGATATATAACATAAAACTGGTGCCACTATTACCATCATAGTCCGCCGACCCTGGATCGATGAATACCCGGTGAAGACCATGATGGCTCCAACCCGATATCACCCATCGAGTGTGTTTGGTCATTTGGAAGTTGAGGAGTCGACTGATTTTTCTGGATCCGAGGTCCCCTTATATGCGGTCCGTTCTCGCCAATTCGGGTAGAAAGTGGGCGTGGTTTGGTTGGATTCCCACCCCAATGGGGTACATCTGGGCGGCATGGGGGTGACAAGCTGACAAGGAGCTATTAGGGAGACTGGGTCATGCCATCGGGCTTGCTAAGAGCTATAGTCTTATCCGATGTAGGTTAGGGGTAGAGATAGTAAAAGGGGAGATACAACAGCTTTTTATATATAGTTTATTAAACAACGTATAGTAATGCATTTTTGTACCAGAATAGTGGTTTTGGCCATAGAAGCTGAGTTGGAAGACCAACATTAGTTCATTATGCTGTCTTACATGAGACGTGCAACACTAAGCTGCTGTTCGGTATTCAAAGTCTAGAAAGTGCGTTATAGATGGATTTACACACAGTTTTTCATTGCCTCTAAATTAGAAAATATATTATTTGATGTGTTTACAACAGGTTTGTTCAGTTGAGTTGAAGTTGACATTCGCGACTTTCAATATTACCGATAAAAAGTTTTGGTTTAAAGAAGGACGATTATGTGGTCCAATCGCAACGCTTCAGTCCTTTAAACCGCAATATATTTTTCAATTGCAGTTTAAAGGACCGATGTAACGGGATTGGTCCACATAATCGTCCTTCTTTAACATTCCATGATCTAAGTTACTGTTTACGTCAATAACTAAGCTCAAATAGCCGGGTAAGTTGTTTGAGCAATAACCAAAGAACAAAGAATGTTGTTTTGTGGTTTGATTGAGCGATTCTCTCTACAGCCATTAATTGTCCACAAACGCAAGGAAGATCTATACTAGAAGTCAATCGAATAGTCACGTGAAATAAGCATTCTAATGAGGCATCGTACATATTATCATTGCACGTTTCTGAATTCTGCTGTGCTCAACATGTTTCATGTGACTGTGCAAGTGACGTGTCGCAGTATAGCTACGTCCTACGTTCTGACAATTACCGTCGTTCGAAAACATATTTGACGTCAATTTCGGATTTTCCAGTTATGACGTCACATGGCCTTCAGAATCGCAGTTGACGTCAGTTATATATGAATTCCCATCGTTTCATAACTACTTTTTCACTATTACTGCCGCTTCAAAAATATTTGACGTCAATTTCGGATTTTCCAGTTATGACGTCACATGGCCTTCAGAATCGCAGTTGACGTCAGTTATATATTAATTCCCATCGGTTCTTAACTCCTTTTTTACTATTACTGCCGCTTCAAAAATATTTGACGTCAATTTTGCATTTTCCAATTATGACGTCACGTGGCGTTCAGAATCGCAGTTGACGTCAGTTATATATGAATTCCCATCGTTTCATAACTACTTTTTCACTATTACTGTCGCTTAAAAACATATTTGACGTCAACTTTGAACTTTGAACTGTTGACGTCAGTCGGCACTATGACAAAAGTCGGGAAACTTTAGTTTTCCAGCAGAGAAGCTTTTCGAGGGCTAAAAAATGAAAGCGCGCATTAGCCTGACCAAAGAAAAATCACGCACAGCGCTTCGCGCTGCGCACGATTTTTGAAACGACTGGGTGTATATGTGTCGAAATGATAAGATTCGTTGTGTTTTCACTCAAAAAGCGAGAGTATTAGTCATCAAATCAACTGTGAATGGTCCTTATCGGTGAATTGCGCGCAGCGCGGAGCGCTGCGCAGATTAGTTTTTGATCACAACATTGCGGACTTTCAAAAGCGGTTTTATGCCATTCTCTCAAAAACTCCTGAACGGATTTTTGAGATTTTGATAGAGAGAGATAGAGGAGGAAAGGCTCTACCAATGAGCTATTCGATATTTAATGTGCGACTAGTGATCTACAGTTATTCTAAAAATCGTCTCGCGAAAATGGCTTCCGACAGCGGCCGGCACAAAACCGACGAATTTAACCGATTCGTCTAAAATTTGGAATATAGTTAGAAACAACAGAGTTATGTGTAAATCTGAATTGGACCAATCGGTTAACATTGAGCCATTTTATGGCCCTGGAAACATTGCTCTTAGCTGCTTTGACAATTATTTCTAGATGTGTGGAGTGTGCGCATTGAGCTGTTGTTTCGCTTTTTGGTGGTTTGAATAGATTAAAATATATTGGAAAAGCAATTGTGATAATCCGTAGAGATCCTGACTCCATACAAAGGTTAATCGAACGAAAACAAAAATGATGTCCGTGAAAGGATTCGAACCCTCGGCCTACTGGACTGTAGTGCGCTGCTCTGCCGACTGAGCCAAATCGTCACGAAGAAAGAAAGAAATGGACGGCGCCACACGTGCGCTGCCCGAAATCAAGGATTGATCACGGTTTCTGAGAGAATGATTACTAACCAGAGTTCTAACGCAGTTCATGTTCTGCAAATCAACTTAGTATTCATTGTTACGTTGAAAAAAGTTTAATAATAATTGATTAGATGCTCAATATTTCCTATCTATTGATTCATTATTTCCTTCGGAAATATAGAAAATGAGGACAATTTGTATAAAAAAAAACGATGTAAAGTGAGAGACGATTAGCTTTTGAGATTGAACTGCATGGAATATAGAAAAGGAGGACAATAACTCAAGAGGGAAATAAAAAATCTAATCTCGCAATTTTCATGATCATCCTGACACACTGATTCAAAAAAATATGTGCTAAATCTTTCAGAACATTCCGCTTACACCAAAAACGTATCTGAAACAAAAATCAGCTATACTGTCAGTCAATCGCACAGTCATGTGAAACATGTTTAACACAGCAGAACTCGGAAACGTGAAATGACAAAGTGTACACTTATACTATTAGAATGCTAACTTTACATGAATATTCAAGAAACTTATAGTGTACTCTGTAACTCTGTTCTGTTATCAGTTTTAAATCAATGATGATTCATGAAAAAGTGGGGGCCCAACGAATGTAAGATTTGTCTTCTGCTGTGCGCCCCTTAGACAACTACTCTCAAATGGAACAGCTACTGCTACAAAAACCGAAAAATACTAATGTACTCAAGTATACTGTTCATTACAAACATACAAAAGTCGTAAAATATTTTCTCAAACCTGTAAACTAGAATCTACAAGTCACAGCTGCGAAAGAGAGAACAACTTTTGAATAATATGACAAACGTTATAGCACCTAGAATTGAAGTAATGACAAAAATGCCAACCATTGTGTACAAAACCAGGAACTCTATAATTGAGTAGGTTGAGTTAACATCTGTGATTTGTAGATTCTAGTTTACAGGTTTGAGAAAATATTTTACGACTTTTGTATGTTTGTAATGAACAGTATACTTGAGTACATTAGTATTTTTCGGTTTTTGTAGCAGTAGCTGTTCCATTTGAGAGTAGTTGTCTAAGGGGCGCACAGCAGAAGACAAATCTTACATTTGTTGGGCCCCCACTTTTTCATGAATTTTTCTCTTTTTGTATACATGCCGTAGGTATGTGGTTTGATCTGTACGGTACAGATAAAATTGTTTTCTTGATGAACCACTTGTCAAGTATTACAATCATTCGGAAAAAAATATGACGTCAACATTGCAGTTCTAGAAACTTACTTCATCTGCCCTTCAGAATCCCAGAATACGTCATGTTTGAATGAAGTTTCATCGTGAATTGACCATTTTTAAGAAACTTCCAGCATTCGAAAACATATTTCACGTCAATTTTTTTTTAAAAGTTGACGTCATCTGGCCTTCTGAATTCCAGAATAAGTCATATTTAGATGAAGTTTTATCGTTAATATACCACTTTAAGATATTTTCAGCATTTGAAAATATATGTGACGTCAACTTTGCACTTTTCAAAAATGACGTCATCTGGTCTCCAGAATCCCAGAATACGTCACTCTTAGATTGAGTTTCACCGTTAATTGACCCTTTCTAAGACATTTTCAGCATTTGAAAATATATGTGACGTCCACTTTGCACTTTTCAAAAATGACGTCATCTGGTCTCCAGAATCCCAGAATACGTCACTCTTAGATTGAGTTTCACCGTTAATTGACCCTTTCTAAGATATTACCATCATTTGAAAATATATGTGACGTCAACTTTGCAGTTTTCAAAAATGACGTCAGCCGAGCTCCAGAATCCTCGATGACGTCATCAGTAGAAGACTTACATCTAAATCGATGTCAGTTCATGTCGTGGTATCATACTTCAAATTTTACTTGAATTGGTTAGGACTGAGCTGAGTTATAACGCAATTTGATTTACCCCGACAGAGAGGGCGAGAGAGTGCACGAAATGAAGAGACGCAGAGACATTTTCAAAGACCTATAACTTGATGAAAAATAATTTTTTTCGAAAAAAAGTTTGCGCCCCCAAGGTTTGAGTGGGATATCTATCGTGTCCGAAATTTTCAGTCAAATCGGTTCATACATAAAAATTTCCCAGGAGTGCGCACCTACACAGACACACACACACACACGACGGAAGTTGGCGCTCTTGATGAAGCGAAAACGTCATAACTTTGCTCAATCTTGACCGATTTCGTTCAAATTTCGAACATAGCTTGTAAATGTGCCATAGAAAATCAGCAAATCATAAAAAGTTCTGATTTGCACAATTGGACCTTTTTGAGAGTGAACTAAAAAAATGAAAGCGCGCATTAGCCGGACCAAAGACAAATCTCGCACAGCGCTTCGCGCTGCGCGCGATAATCATATTAGGACGTTTCATCTGATGTTTGTTTGCTGCAAGTTTTTTTTCACTGGAAAACAAAATGTTTTTGACCCATGAAAATTGCGAGATTACAATTTTCATTTCCCTCTTGAGTTATTGTCCTCCTTTTCTATATTCCATGCAGTTCCATCTCAAAAGCTAATCGTCTCTCACTTTACATCGGTTTTTTTATACAAATGTTACACGTATTCTCACACCAACAGCAGTAAATCGATTATCAACTGAGCTTGTTGTTTACTGAGATTTTTGAAGAGGAAGGAAACTGATGCGCTTCTTTAGCTGGTTTTAGAGTTTAAGTGGTTCGTGAAAGTTGGAACCGTTACACAAAAACATGGTGATCTGGTTACAAGTGAAATCACTCACTCGTTAAATTCACGGAGTATTTTCGATATAATACATTAAACCCGGTCAGATATCAAACTAGCGACAATTGAGTTTTGAGTTTTGCTCAAAAGCGAACTTTATTGAAACCGCCAGAAGCGGTCGATGACAAAATACTTTTTACAGTGTTTTAGGTTGACAAGGATCAAATAGAAACATAAATGGCAAAAATAGAACATCTCAGAACGAAATTACGTCGAAAAATTGACGTCAAACTTCGAAATTATCAAACTACCGTACCCAAAAATTAACCGTTTGAGCAAAAATAGTCTTCACGTACTTCATTTTGCGCTCAACGCGCACAAATTTTACTTTCTGGAAAATTTTTTAAGATTGCTAAAAGTTTTATTTTAAGGTATTACTTTGTGTTTGCTCACGATTACTTTCATTGTACGTAGAGCCCATTGTTTTTCAGACCGGGTAATGCAACGAACATTGCCGTGCCTGCTCCCTCGGGGAGTGTTTTCCATGTTTAGCAAGTCGAAACCTGCCGAGGTCAACGAAGCTACAAAGCTGACTCAGGATCAACAAGTTAGTTTTCCTCATTGAATCACCTAATTTTATTGCGTCACAAGTTCATATTTTCATGTTTGGAAAACCCGAAATGTTTGTGTGAATTGTCTAACAGCGCATAAGGTGACGGCGAAGTAGTATTCTGTTTTCTATCGTTTTCATTATGATTATTATTGTATGAAGTTCGGTTCGTTGTGTCATATACGTATACACATACTCTAGTGAACTTGTCCGAATAGTCAGGAAAATCACGAAACAAGCTTCTTTTTGCAAATATCGGTTTTGGATGCATACGTATGAATTTCTGGGTTTCGCATCAAACAAAACGGCGTCCTTCCTGTATAAATCGAAAAACTGGCTGTTTTTACGCGGAAAACAAGATTTGTCTATTTTAATGCAAGTAGTTATTCATGAAAAAGTGGGGGGCCAACGACTGTGAGATTTGTCTTCTGCTGTGCGCCGCTTAGACAGCTACTCTCAAATGGAGCAGCTACTGCTACAAAAACCGGAAAATACTTATATACTCAAGTATAACTGTTCATTACGAACATACAAAAGTCGTAAAATATTTTTTCAAACCTGTAAACTAGAATCTACAAGTCACAGCTGTAAAAGAGAGAACAACTGTTGAATAATATGCCAAGTGTTATAGCACCTAGAGTAACAAGTAAGGACCAAAACTGCAAATCATTGTGTACAAAACCAGAATCTCTATAGTTGACTACGTTGAGTTCACATCTGTGATTTGTATATTATAGTTTACAGGTTTGAAAAAATATTTTACGACTTTTGTATGTTCGTAATGAACAGTTATACTTGAGTATATAAGTATTTTCCGGTTTTTGTAGCAGTAGCTGCTCCATTTGAGAGTAGCTGTCTAAGCGGCGCACAGCAGAAGACAAATCTCACAGTCGTTGGCCCCCCACTTTTTCATGAATTTTTCTCTTTTTGTACACATGCCGTAGGTATGTGGTTCGATCTGTACGGTGCAGATAAAATTGTTTTCTTAATGAATGACTTGTCAAGTATTACCATCATTCGAAAAAAATATGACGTCAACATTGCAGTTCTGGAAACTTACTTTATCTGCCCTTCAGATTCCCAGAATACGTCATGTTTGAATGAAGTTTCATCGTGAATTGACCATTTTTAAGAAACTTTCAGCATTCGAAAACATATTTCACGTCAATTTTTTCAAAAGTTGACGTCATCTGGTCTTCTGAGTTCCAGAATAAGTCATATTTAGATAAAGTTTCATCGTTAATATACCATTTTTGAGATATTTTCAGCATTTGAAATAATATGTGACGTCAACTTTGCACTTTTCAAAAATGACGTCATCTGGTCTCCAGAATCCCAGAACACGTCACTCTTAGATTGAGTGTCACCGTTAATTGACCCTTCCTAAGATATAAACATCATTTGAAAATATATGTGACATCAACTTTGCACTTTTCGATTATGACGTCATCCGAGCTCCAGAATCCTCGATGACGTCATCAGTAGAAGACTTACATCTGAATCAATGTCAGTTCATGTCGTGGTATCATTCTCCAAATTTTACTTGAATTGGTTAGGACTGAGCTGAGTTATAACGCAATTTGATTTACCGCGACAGAGAGGGCGAGAGAGTGCACGAAATGAAGAGACGCAGAGACATTTTCAAAGACCTATAACTTAATGAAAAATGATTTTTTTCAAAAAAAAGTTTGCGCCCCCAAGGTTTGAGTGGGATATCTATCGTGTCCCAAATTTTCAGTCAAATCGGTTCACACATAAAAATTTCCCAGGAGTGCGCACCAACACAGACAGACAGACAGATACACGGCGGAAGTTGGCGGTCTGCATGAAGCGCATAACGTCATAACTCGGCTCAAACTTAATCAATTTCGTTCACATTTTGAATATAGCTTGTAAATGTGCCATAGAAAATCAGCAAATCATAAAAAGTTTTGATTTGCACAATTGGACCTTTTTGAGAGTGAACTAAAAAAATGAAAGCGCGCATTAGCCGGACCAAAGACAAATCTCGCACAGCGCTTCGCGCTGCGCGCGATTTTTCACGTTTTCAAATCTAGAAACAGTAATTTTCGTCGAACAGTCGGAAAACACTGGTGTATGCACTCATTGTAGTATAACCTCACATTACTGTGGTGTGATTCAGGAGAAGCTGCGTTCGATGATGTCAGATCTGCGAACAGACGCGCCGCGACCGAAAACCGGCGAAGTGGCCGCTGATTTGGATTCGAATGAGCTGCTCGATCATCGGGTCGACATTGATTCAATCCGCGCTAGAGGGTAAGCTTTTTCACTTATCTCCAATGCTTGTTAATCTGGTGCTGATAGAAAATTAAGAATCTTCACGCCAGTAAACGTAGTCAAAAAAAAACGACTATCTTTTCGCCAAAAACGAGAAAAGTCTTTTTTGTGCAAAATCTTCAATTTTCAAGTGTTTCAATCTAGAAACGGAGTAATTTTCGACGAATAGTCAGACGTAAATGGTAAATGCATCTAATCATGTTCGATTCAGATTGATGAAGTACCGTTACAACTACGCGCCGCCGGTTGATGTGAAAGAAGTGGTTCTGAATAAGGCTGCGACTATCCTGAAGGAAGAGGGAAACGCATGTGAAGACGTCCTCAATTTCAAGTTCGGAAAGAACAACGCTTTGAAGTCTAAGGTTTGGGTTTTCTTTCCAACATTTGTTCATTGCTTTTAAGAGGTATAAGGGTTAAGAGGTATAAGGTGTGCTTATTTTTCAGAAGGGTTACCTTAACCTTTTCATAATCTTGTTGAGTGAAATTGCATGGTTTTGTGAACTCGGATTTATTGCGGTTGAAACATTTCCTCTTTGTTGAAATTAGTGATGAGGCATTAAAAAAAAACTCGTGGGTTTCTATTTATCGTACGGGTGAAACATTTGCTTCATTCACTGACAAACTTGGATTTTTTGGATAATAAGTGTATTCGACCCATACATATTGCGTGATTGGGGTGAAACTTTATAGTATGGCGAGGTTAAATGCAGTTTGGCGATGGCGAGGTAGAGTTCCATTCTGGTACCGTATTTAAATTCAGGCTTCTTCAAAATTTTCCGGGCGTATAAAGAAAAACGTGCCATACGCCATTCAACAAAGTCGCAGACGATTCACAATTATGTGGACCAATCCCGTTCCAACGGTCCTTTAAACTGAAATCAAAAATTGTATTGCAGTTTAAAGGACTGAAGCGTTGGGATTGGTCCACATAGTCGTCCATAGTCCTTGTTCAAAAACAATGTTTTTCAGGTAATTCTGGCCATTTCGAGTCATCTGAAGCACTCTCCCACAAACTCTCGCCTCCTGCACCTTAAAAGTGTGACCGACCTGGTGGAATTTTTCGCGGAGCCCGTGCAGAACATCACTGATTACACGAAGTGGGTGACTTTATATAAAAGTTGCAGACATATGGATAAACAAGCTTACGCTACAAATTCCATATAGCGGTTCCATACCTGAGTATATCTATATAAGCAACAAATATGACAAGGCAGCCTTCACCCTACCGTCATACCCTAGTGAAGTTGTCCAAATAGTCGGAAAAAAATGAAAACCGGACTAATTTTCCGCCGAAAAGAAGACAATCGGTCTACTTTTGATGTAAAATCATAAGTTTTCACTTGTTTACATACGAAAACGGACTAAATTTTGTCGCTCAGTCAGACCTTACTGGTGTTTGCCTACCGTCTTAGCGGCTTATCTAAACGTTGGTCCTAAGAACTGTTTCCTTTTCTGGTGGTATCAGTTTTTAAAGCAGATTCGTGTCACTTGAAATAAACCCCCTGTTGGTATCTGAGTGTTCGTGCTAATAATACTGAATGCTCAACGAGTATCTCGTTTAGATTGGCCCGTTCCCAACTCCCGTCGAACATTCATTTGATGGAACAACCGGTCAGATTCAATCCGGAAGACAAGGAAGCCTGGCATGGGGGTAAGAACACGTTTATTTGTTTATTGATTTCTTATATAAATAGGTTATTTCCGATGGGCAAAGTTATGTTAATGGTAACAGAAATGGGGAAATGAAACGGTGTTTTATTGATGTTTTGATCTACCATAACGATTGGGGAATCAGTTGCCAGTCGCAGGGTCGACCACGGCTTGCACGTCCGGCAACTTTTCAGGGAGAGGGGGTAGTAAATGCCCCATAGAGAAAAAGAAGTTCAAAAGTAGGCTGATGTTTTGGCAATTTTCGAAGAATTTCTGTAAAATTTGGAAGATTTTTACGTGTTTATCGGAAAGTTTATTAGATGAGAACAGGAAACTTATGCAACTTTGGTTGGCAGTGCTGTAAAGTGGTCCCAAAATATAGAAACATTGGGAAAATTGGCTGAAAACCATGAAGTTTGGAGTTTCACGTAATTGAATCTGAAACGGATTCCTTTCTGTAGCATAGTCTCATTTTACTGTTGTGTGTGGGGGAAGGGGGAACCCTTTTTTTCATTGAAAAGCAGGTGGATATATACTTATTTAATCTCTCACTTTTCCGTTTTCCCAATAATGTAAGTGTCTGCCTAAGATCACTGGAGTGTTTCGCAGCTTCTATAGAACGAACATGTTTTTCGATATCTCAGTTTACACTCATCTAGATGTAGCGTTCATTAGATGAAATGATGTAGCACTCGAAGGAATTCGAGCGGTTAGTGAATCGAATTTACTCGTGAAAAATGTGTGTTGGAATTGGAAAGTGAGGTCCTAAGTGCCATACATACTTGGCTGCGGCTGCGGACGTCTGCGGGCGGCATATGATATAAGTATGGCGCCGCTGATTATTGATCGAATGTGCGGCTGGTGGCGGCTCTCGGCGTTTTGCCGCGCATTCATACTTCGGCGGGCAAAAGCGGCTGCGGGCAGCTGCGGGCGGCGCCGCAGACAGCCGCAAACACAGTTGCGGCAATAATGATTCAATTCAATATTGCCGCAGCGGCTCTCTGCGTCTGGATTGATCATTCTCGACATATCATCACTAATGTTCTAAAAATCATTATTTAACCCATCAAGTTACTTAAGTATAGTTTATTTAAATATTCTACTCGATATTCACTGCACTCTATTATCAGTTAGTTTTTAATCAGTTTTAAGTGAATGTCTCCTTTTCTTTTGTTTTGTATTTGAAAAAAAAAAGTTTCAGAATGGAAAAAAAACGTTTAGGATTAGAAATAAGTTGATTCGGTAAGCGGTAATCTAATAATGATATTCCATGAATTTTCAACAGACCAGTTCGAGATCAACGCTAATCAAGTGATTTACAAATATTGAGGGATAAACATTATTAGCATTGATGTGATAAATGACAGATATTCCTAATAAGGGGAGGGGAATCATAATTTCAACAATAAGTTCAAACTTTATATTTGAAATTCAAGTGAGGGAAACCGCGCCGCAGCCAGCCGCAGACGCGCGTACATACTTCAATTGGAGTGCGTTTGCGGGCGTCTGCGGGCAAACCAGTAGTTTACCCGCGCCGCAGACGCCCGCAGCCGCCCGCAGACGCACCAAGTATGTATGGCACTCCACAGATTTGAAGGTTAATTTTGTAATATTTTAAAGAAACAGCGTCCTCTCATTAACGAAAAAGAAACAGCGTCCTCTCATTATCAAGTTTCATGTTTTACACCAGTCGAATGTTTCAGGTGTGACGGCGTTCCCGGGAACCGGTGGAGAGGTGATGGGACTGCGGAACAAACGACTGCTACGACAGTTCAAGCCTAAAAGTGATTGGTTCGACTATGAAGAGCAGGTGAGTTGTTTAGTTCCATACACCGTCAAGGTCTCTTATAAGATGGAGGGTTGCGAACTAATTTTATGATAAGCAGGGGTCGCCAGTTGAAAAACAGCAAAATTCATACATAGGTAGTGAAAATCAAACCAATAATTGATGAAAATCGCAGTTTTGAACATGTTTGGAAGGGTCGCGACTCTAAAAAGAAGGAGGTATCGCGAGATTTCAGGAAAAATGAGAGACCCTTGGTGGTGTATGTTTAGTTCAAAAATTATTTGAACAACTTGGATGAACAAAGATATATTATAAACGTGAAATGCCAATCATACCTGAAATGCTCCGAATCGAGGCAAAAAAGAGGATGAGCAGCTCCGAAAAGTGAGCACGTCCGATTCAAAAACGCGAGATAAGTGTACTTCTGCCTAGAATCTTGAAGGCGACCGGAAGAAAACTTGGGCAGAGGTTCTGTTTCGGGCTGCTTTTAACTGTGTTGCGATCAGGGAGGACAAATTACTGGTATATCAGTTTGATCAGTCCACGTGACATTCACATGCCGCGCGACACGCAACGCGTCCAATCAAAAGTAGGATACAGCAGCGTTACGATGAGCCATGTTGCTCTCCGGTCTCCTTTCAATTGTCTCATAAAGTTACCAATTTTTGATTGGCATTGGAATCAGACAAAAGTGAGCATCAGTCAATATTAAAGAAAGGGGTATTCAACGTATGAGTACCATTCCATTCAGTTACCGAGACTTTACTAACTACGATTTTAGTTTACTCATTGTCTCTACGTTTCCGCATGATTAGATGTATAGCTTTCGGTACCAGGAATAAGTCATTCAAAACTAAAAGTCATTAAACTAAAAGTCATTAAAGTAAAAGTCATTAATTCACTTTTAGTCAGGATTTGAAAATAACCAAAAAACTTTATTTCTGATTCTCAACTGTTTCTGTACTTAATGACTTTTACTTTTAAATGACTTTTACTTTAATGACTTTTAATTTTGAATGACTTATTCTGGTTGTCATAGCTTTCTTGTTCTTGGGACCTATAGTTTTTTTGTAACATTCGGCAATCTAATATGGTAGGTTGAAGCAGACTTTCATTATTAAGTGAATTTTTCGCAAACCAGGTTGTCCGGAAAAGTTGGCCCAACTAATCAATGATTGGTAGTAGATTTAGTTTGCCTTCAACATTGAACAGGGTGAAAATCTATAAGTTCATTGATTGAATAGGTACTATACACTATACTATTGATTATTGATTTGTTGTTTCAGTCGTTCGACTATACTCGACCGGACAAGGACATGCCATGGGACCGGGAAGTGGGAAAGATTATGGACAGGTGGGGCGGAAATCACAAAAACCCTAGTAGTCCAAGTAGACAGAGAATGAAAGAAATTTCGCTCTCATCAGTAGAATTCGCTTAATTTTGATGGAAAAGGTTTTTTCTTGCATCTAAAGCGTAAAACGGATTACTTTTTGTCGAATATCGAATAGTCACCCCTTACTGGCCGTTTGTACGAAAACCTGGATTGAAGAGCGTTTACAACAGACAACACGGGGTCACTGCTCGGCGTCATTGTGAATATAAACTCACGTGATTCTGGTTTTTGAATTCGTATCGACGACCAGGGGCAGGCAGAAAATGGTTTGACGTCCAATCCAATACGACCCTTCTCCCCTTTAAACAATGAAAACACTCCAATTTCAACAAACAAACGGAAAATTTTGAAAAAAGATTCGTTTTGATTGCTGAAATAGTGCAATTTTCTATCTCTTTTGGACCGAAAACTACCCCCCCTCCTTGACTGTTTTGGTTGGACAAACCATATCTGCCCTCCCCTGCCGACGACCCCGTACAATTTATACGCACAACTTCACAATGCAAAAGCTACAATTTCTAACCCAATTGCGGAAAAACGCCTAAGTTGCGTGAGAGTTTTTAAGCTTCTTTGCCCCCTGTGGTTTGATGAAATCGGTCTATGCTCAAGCAAAAAAGCTCATTTCCAATCATTCAAATACATTGTAGATGCAACGTCAGTATTTCATTGTAATTCTGGAATGGAATATTCACATAAGAATATTCAAATCAGTAAGTGTGTGGTTCAGCATTCCGAAATCGTGTGAACGGCCCATTATGCGACGAATGTCGAATTCACGTGTATTGTTCAGGTACCCGGACAAGAGATACAATCTTTCGACCAAAACATTCACCAGGGTCAAGTAAACGAAATGATGCCCGATCCCTGATGCCACATAATGTCTGCGTCTCCTCCATCACATACTATTTCCATGTTCTCTGACCACTTTTGGAGTTGGTAGTCTTATAGATTAGATTGATTTCTTCTATGGTATGTAGTTTTTGTTTTTACTGTTTTCGTAGTGTTAGATACATAGGTTGTTTTGTTTCTTTCTTCTTCTCAGCTAGAAAGTTGATAGTTGATTATCTGATTGTTGTTTAAATCTGTGCGTTTGTTATGGACTTTTGTGTATATGTGCAAATATGTTATTCAATTATGAAGAATTTGGATATTTTGTATTGGTATGTGCTGAGTTGTTGCTCTGTGTTACTATTTTCAAAAGTCTATTTTCATTCTGTCTCTATATCTTTGTTCCTTCCCCTTTTTTTTCTCTCTTCCTTTTTTCTTTCCCTATCTCTCTCTCTCTCTCCCTCTTTCTCTCTCTCTCTCTCTCTTATTCCCTCTCTCTCTCTCTCTCTCTCTCTCTCTCTTTCTTCGTTCCTCTCTCCCTCCCTTCTTCCCTCGCTTTCCCCTGTACCCTCTCTCCGCTCTCTCTCTCTCTCTCCGCTCTCTCTCTCTCTCCTCTCTCTCTCTCTCTCTCTTTCTCTCTCTCTCTGTTTTTCATCTCTTCCCTGTTGTTTTTTCTACAGCAGTCACAATCAATGCGGAGTGAGCCGCCCATACTTTCTTTTTTCTATCAGCTCTCTCTCTCCCGCGTTCAAATGTTTTGCCATTGCCCGAGAGACGACAACCAAGTCGCCGTTTTGCATCATTCTTCTCTCCGTTTGAACATTACTTAGTTCACACACCAATTCATTCAAGAAAATGAAGACCAGTAGGTTGGAGTGAACTTTTCAAGGTCACATGTAGTTTTAGAAAGCAGAACGATTACCTTTTGTCGAAAAAGATTCAAATTTAGCAGTAGAAAGGAAATGAGAATTAGTTCACATAGGTATGAGTGTCTTCTATTTGAGAATTTGCAAATACAACAATTCTAGGTTGTTTGGTAGTTTCACTGTTTCTTGGAAAACGAATGGAAAACGCTTGCATTTTTCGAAAAAGTTTTCCGACAGAAATCAATACGGGCAGTGTGATATGCCTGGCCCCGCCCCCTTATTTACTAGCGGAGCTCATTTTGCATTCGTTTTCTCCTATCGCAAGGTGGCTATTTCCATCCATGATAGAAACTCGACTTGTTTACATCTTTGTTTACTAGAAGCTAGTGTTGTTTACGTCTTTGTTCACTAGAAAGAAACATGGGTTTCACGTAACTTTTGATAGACGTAACGGCCTGGGGTTCAAAGTTCAATTTGTATTCTTCTTCTTTATTTCTTTTGAGTTTATGAGTTTAGAAGTTTAGTTTGGTTAAAGTTGAGATCTTGCAATGCAAAAAGGCTTCCTTTGAACTTAGTGTTCATCATAACTTGTTGTTGTTATGATGGTAAACGAACACTGAACAGTTGTTAGATTTGTTAGATTGTTGACAACTTTGTATCTTTTACAAGGCGGGATTTTCATTTTCTTTTGAGAAGTATAGATAGGGGGCCGAAGCAAATCACATTTCTGTGTTCTTGTCATGGATCGGTTTTTGGTGATTTGCCTAGTGGAAGAGAAGGGAGAGAGAGAGAGAGACAGTGAGAGTAAAGAGAGAGAGAGAGAGAGACAGTAGAGACAGAGTAGAGAAAGAGAGAAATTTCCTCGTTTGCCTTTTGCCAGTCTGCACGTTCTCCATGCCGCAGAGTAATGCGATTGATTGGTTTTTCGCAAGTCGGCTGACCTATTTTTATTTTGCTCTCGGTCACGTACACTACAATGACATGAGGGAAAGGGGGTATTAAACAGAGGGATATGTGGGTTGGCTTATCTCTGGGGGGCTTAATTTCACTGAAACATTCCAGTGCGCTAAGAGATTTCGTTGCTGAGTGTTGAGACTTTTTAGCTGCAACATCAAACATTGCAGTGCGTTAGTTTCAGTCGCACACTGCTAAGAACTTTAGATGAAACAATGCAGCGTGTTAGAGGTTTAGCTGCCTAGTGTTAAGAACATTGGGGTTTAGCGCTCTATTTTTATTTAGCTACACTAAAGTGTCACATACTTAACCTCATGAAACATTGCAGTGCGAATGCTATAGTTGAGATTAACTGGAGAGATTACTTTCAAATGTGTCCTTCCGACTTGTACACCCACTGCAACATTGTAGTGATTTAGTTGCCACTTTAGAAGTAACACAAGTAATTCGAAATTATTGGGTAGTCACTTCAATTTACCTATTTCATGAAACTTCAATTATCTCGAACGACCTTCAATTTTTTGTTGTTGTTTGTGTCTAGTCGGCGCCTCCAAAGAACGATCAACCCATCGATTTACTGCTCTCGTGTCCACGTGCACCGCACGTGCACTTCCTCGTTCTTTGAGCGCTGCTCGTAGTTTTTTGCTTATCGCTTTTTGTGAGCAGTCGGCTGTTCGGCAGTGTTTGTCTACTTCTTTGAAGGTACCAAATCGAATTCTACCCAACCTTCTATTCTTTATGTAGTGTCAATGAAACATTTATGCAATCCTATCTTGGAATAATTGTAAGGAAATGTTTGGCTTTCGTTCTCTTTATCTAGTTTATTTCTTTGTTTCCAGTCCAAAGTTGATATTTGTAACTTGATACGGTATTTCTATTTTCTCTCTGGTATTTCTATGTTAATGCCTTTTACATTGAAGACAAGCATAATGATTATAATTGTAATAATACCTTTCCAGGTAACTTTTAATCGAAAATGTCCTCGGTCACCAAGATCCATGCTCGCCAGATCTACGATTCTCGTGGAAATCCCACAGTCGAAGTGGACCTCTACACCTCCAAGGGTACGTTTCAATCAATCGATAATGGAAAATCGATATTAGATCATTATCTTCCGTAATACTAAACTTCAATTGCACAACAAGAAATGTAGGGTTGTTAAAGTCGAAACTCGACTGCACTCAAAAAACTCGACACTCGAAAATTGCTTTTTTGTTTTTTTTTCGTTCTGTTCAAGAGTTTGAAAGATGTTACTAATTAAGTTTGCTCGCGGATATAGATAGCAATTACATCTAAATGATTACATAATTTGTAAATACACATTTTATATAGTATAAAAATAAGTGTTTTAGGCGTTTTCCTTGTTTCCATCCCCTAATTCATCTGAATGTTTTAGGTGTATTCCGTGCGGCGGTCCCCTCCGGCGCCTCGACCGGAGTCCACGAGGCCCTCGAGCTGAGAGACAAGGAGAAGGGAATCCACCATGGAAAGGGTGTCACCAAGGCCGTCGCCAACATCAACGACAAGATTGCTCCCGCGCTCATCGCCAAGGTTTGCTTATTTGTTTGTGTTTTTGTACAATCGGATCAGTTACACAATTCTTACCACTTATTTGCAGCAGTCTCGACGAGAGAGTGCAAAGGTCTGAGAGACGCAGACGGTCTCAGCCTCTCACACGATACCCGAGTACGTATGCTAGAAAACCCCGGCACCTTCATCCCATCCTGCGTCTCTCGCTCTGCCTCACTATCTCTCGTCTCTTACATCCCGGCGGGATGTAAGAGCAGAGGAATAGCGTATGTTTGAGGAGACGCAGGATGGGATGAAGGGGCAGGGATCTTCTAGCAGACCTACTCCGGAAATGTTTAGCTCTCACCCCTCAACCGCACAGTTTTGTGTTGCAGGTGAGGAATTGAATTCATCGTCAGGGGTCTTACTCACACATTTCTCACACAGCCCGCGAAGTTGTTGAATTGAGATTTTTCTAATTCCAGAACTTTGACGTGACCCAGCAGAAGGAAATCGACGAGTTCATGATCGCCCTGGACGGAACCGACAACAAGGTTTGTAGTTTGTAGTTGACCAACTGGTAGTTGGTCAAGAGCCAACCTGATTCATTTGGATGATCAAGATTCATTCAGAATGGGTCGGACCGGCTGTGCTGCGCAGTGACATTGTCCGAGTATTCGTTGAATTGCGGACATTTGACCATTTTTATGCGAAGCTATGAAATTTTACATGGAACCAGGGATTTTTTGATTCAGATTTTCATAGAAATTTGCTTTGATTTTTGCAATTCGTACTTTCATCTTTGAGGCAAACTAGCCTGTTCCGAGAACGAATTGAAAAATTCGGCCACTTCTGATGCAAGGCTAATTAAATTGGTCTTGATCAGAGACGAGTTATCTTCGGTTCTTGTAGTCTGTACTTTGATCTTCCAGGCCAACTTTGGTGCCAACGCCATTCTGGGAGTTTCTCTGGCTGTCGCCAAGGCCGGAGCCGTGCACAAGGGACTTCCCCTCTACAAGTACATTGCCGAGCTGGCCGGAACCAAGCAGGTGGGAACAGTCAATTTTGTAGTTTGTAGTCAATCGCCTTTTGTGGGTTTACCGTAGGAATCTTGGGTTTACTGTAGATATCGATTGAAAATTCAGTCGTACTCAGAACAAGCGTCGTTGCAAAACAGTAAATAACTGTTTATACAGCGTGGCTGTCATAGACATTGATTTTTCCCCTCGTCGTCTGACGTCTCTTCGAGGCGCAATATATCTCTACATTTGTTGCAATACTGTTTCGACCAAACGCGAATTTCTAATTAACAGCCAATGGTCTGAGTAGTGTAGCTGTCTCACTGCGTAGAAATACTGGTAATCGACTTTAACCTTAGGTGTAGTCTTGTCATTGATTGACATCACAGAGATTGTTATAGATTTAATTATAGAGGGATCAGATTACTGTAGAGTGTATATTTGCGGCTCTTCTTTCCAATGAAAAGAGCACTATCGCCAATTTTTCAAGCGAAACTTTTTACAACTCAACCAATTATGTTTTTAGGTTGTTCTGCCCGTTCCCGCTTTCAACGTGATCAACGGAGGTTCTCACGCTGGAAACAAGCTGGCCATGCAGGTTGGTACGGGGGGATTCGATGAAACATTGGACTGGTGTTTAGAAAACAGGCGCACTTACCATTACAACTTCTTGTTTTCGCAGTTCAAATTCAACTGGTGAAACATTTGAATGAAGTAAAAAATATAGTATAGTTGTCGATTTGTAGCGAAACCGTTGGTCAAAAGTGGATAGCGAGAAATTTTTGGTACGATGGTTGTTTTAGAATTCTAAGTTTACTCAACGTAACCGTTAATTTGGTAAAGAATTAGTTTTTATTAACACCGGGAGAGGAATGTTCTGAATGCATCACTTTAGCCGACATCAACACATATAAATGGAATGGGCGAAACATTGCAGTGCAGCAGTTTAGGGAACCTTTGTTGTTATGAATATTTTGCGCTGTTCTTCTTTCAAATTTCAGGGGCTTTGGTAAAGATGTATTAGGGAAATCTTAGATAAGTATTAATTTAATAACGTTTATATTTATATTGTATATATTATAAAAAAATATTTTTCCAGGAGTTTATGATTCTGCCAGTTGGCGCTGCCAACTTTGCCGAGGCTATGCGTATGGGATCCGAAGTGTACCACCACCTGAAGGCCGAGATCAAGAAGAGGTATAGTTCCGGTCATTCCTACTGAGACTTGGCAGCGTGCCAATGAATATTCCAGGCTGTTTTTCGGTACCAGGAATAAGTCATTCAAAATTAAAAGTCATTAAAGTAAAAGTCATTTAAAAGTAAAAGTCATTAATTCATTTTTAGTCAGGATTTGAAAAATACGAAAATTTTTGAAAACTTCATTTCTGATTCTCAACTGTTTTCGTACTTAATGACTTTTACTTTCAAATGACTTTTACTTTAATGACTTTTAGCTTTGAATGACTTATTCTGGTTGCCTGTTTTTCACTACTTTGGAGTTTTTGAAAAAAAATGCGATAGTGTCATTTGGCTGGCTGTTTTCTGATTAGTGAATGAGTAGTTAGTACTCTATTCATTCAAATTCAAGATTTGGTTTTTTCAACAACCTTTCTAATATTTCTGTAAAGTTTGTAAGGTCTGGGTTTCAGATAAACTATAACGTTTTGATGTTTCTATCAACTTTTCTAACCCTCATCCCGCCACTATGTATACTGTTTACAGTGAACTTGTTCATACAAGTTTATTCGTGTCTTTAAGTCTTTAAAGCCTTTAAATTTAACGTCTTTCTCTTCAGATATGGTCTTGACGCTACCGCCGTGGGAGACGAGGGAGGATTCGCCCCCAACATTCAGGACAACAAGGAGGGACTCGACCTCCTCAACACGGCCATCGCCAATGCCGGATACACCGGAAAGGTAGGCGGGATGATACTTTAGCGCCCCCCCCCCCCTCTGATTGAAGGGGATTGAAATTAGGGTACGGGGAAGGGTAGTTTAGCCCCCCTCCTGGATTTAAGGGTCATACACGGGGCAACCAGAATAAGTCATTCAAAATTGAAAGTCATTAAAGTAAAAGTCATTTGAAAGTAAAAGTACATAAACAGTTGAGAATCGAAAATAAAGTTTCCGAAAATTTTCGTAATTTTCAAATCCTGACTAAAAGTGAATTAATGACTTTTACTTTTGAATGACTTTAACATTAATGACTTTTAATTTTGAATGACTTATTCCTGGTACCCATACACGGGAAAGGTAGGCGGGATGATAGTTTAGCCCCCCCCCTCTCTGATTGAAGTGGGATTATAATGGGGATACGGGATTATAGTGTGGACCTATCCGCCTGTTACAGGATTGCAATATTATACTTTTGCCCTCCCCCAGCTTTATGGTTGTATGGATTGTATGACATTCTAGTTTAGATTCTAGTTTTCTAGATCTCGATCGCCATGGATGTGGCCGCATCTGAATTCTACGTGGACGGCAAATACGACTTGGACTTCAAGAACCCCAACACTGACAAGGAGAAGGTTCTTGACGACAGCCAGGCAGGATGATGTCACTTTCTGTCGGAACACGTGAAACATTTGAGCGAATTAGTGGGATATATGCCCGAAAACACTGGTAAAATTCTGAGAATAGAGGCGCTTTTTTGAATAATTTAGTTGAATTTGGGATAGTGATAGTGAAACATTTGAGTAGACTAGTAATAAAAGATCGGCAGAAATACATCATGTTGTCTTTGCATGCGGTGTGCTGTGCTGCTTTCTGTGCATGTAAGTGCTTTTCCCTCTGTTCTTTCTACTTTAATCCAAGTTTTCAAGCTTTCAACCTAACAATGCACTTCTATCTGCTTAGGTAAGTGGATAGGCACTTCCCAACTTTTTTGTGATGATCAAATGCATTTTTTCGCGTGTACTGGAAAAATCTCAACTGAAAGGTTTTGTTATCAATCCTTTTTGGCGCTTTTTAATCCTAATGGCAAAAGCATATCAAGTTATCAAGCCGAAATCATTGTGCAGAAATATACAACCAATATTCTCATACGCGTTTCATATTTTTCACTACATTTATTATGTGGAAGCCTTTGTTGTGCCTGCTTTATTCTCCAAAAACTGTCACTTCTCTCGCACCTAATTTTTCGAATCTCCTTCCTAACGCTGAATGCGTGAGCGGTAAGTTTACCATAAAAATAGGTTAGACAAAGAATTCACTTAAACTGCTTGTGTGCTTTTCCGGCTTCTCCGCTTTGTTCCTCTTGCAACATAACCTTAGTTCACTCGAATGTTTCAGTGGATTTCGGGAGACCAGTTGGCCGCCCTCTACCAGGACTTCATCAAGGAGTACCCCGTTGTCTCCATCGAAGACGCTTTCGATCAGGATGACTGGGAGAACTGGACCAAGTTCATGGTCAGTTGGGCATAGTCGTTTTCGTAGGAATGGCCCGCGGGTTACGGTAGTTGTCACTTTTCGATGTGTCATAGTCTTTGTCTTTCCCTGAATTATCCAAACACGTGTTTTCATACAGGGGTGTACTAGTATTGAGCCGCGTGCATCCGCTTCTAAAGTTTTCCTGATGTTTCGAAACCAAATAAGTAATGATAAGATTTAAGAGTGATTTAGTTAAATTTGTCGCCATTATCGATTTTTCATCTAATATTGATTTTTGCAGGCCGGAACCTCGATCCAGTTGGTGGGAGACGATTTGACCGTCACCAACCCCAAGAGAATCCAGATGGCTATCGATAAGAAGAGCTGCAACTGTCTGCTTCTCAAGGTACAATGGGGACATTTATACTTTCCCCTCCCCCCCCCCCCTCTCTCTCTCTCTCTCTCTCTTTCTCTTTCTCTCTCTCTCTCTCTCTCTCTCTCTCTCTCTCTCTCTTCAATTTGTGTTTATTGTAGTGACTAGGCTGCAGTTTAGCTCCTTAATCCAGTTTTCGGTTTGAAAAACGAACATATAAAGTTCATTTTGAGTGGTAATAGTTTAGCTATATTGGAAGAATAGTTCAAGTTATGTAGAAATGGGGGGGGGGCTTTCTCTTAAAAACTTGGGGATTTCGGTCTAATCTAGTACATATTTTTTTGAGGTCGGAGGTATATAATATGTAAATTTGGTTTCTCTTTGAAGAATATTCACATGTTACTGGGTCTGACTTTATTCCAACCTCATTTCAGGTGAACCAGATCGGATCAGTCACTGAGTCCATCGAAGCTGCCAAGCTGTCCCGAGCCAACGGATGGGGTAAGGAGATCTATTTATACCCGGCATGAAACTTTGGAGCAACCTTCGATAGTTTAGTTCGAAAACGCTACGTTTTTCGATTTAACTTGCTCAAATTTGTTTTTCTTAGTCCTAATTTGACAATGATTCTCTGGCTGAAGTTAGCCAGTATATGAGACATTGTTTGGTTTTGTTTTGTTGACATTGACATTGTAGACATTTCATTTTTTCAATTTTGTTATTTTTAGGAGTGATGGTCTCGCATAGATCTGGTGAAACCGAAGATACTTTCATCGCTGACCTGGTTGTCGGTCTGGCCACTGGACAGGTGGGAACCTCGTTATACTTTAGCCCCCCCTCTTCGATTTCCACCCCTATTCTAATTCTTATTTCGTTGGATTAAAACACTCAAATCCACATTTTTTGTAGATCAAAATTTCACATCATTCTAATGCTAACTTATGTTGTAGAATAACACATTCTAAATCGTTTGTGATCAACACATCCTATATATAATTTCATTTGTAGATCAGCACATTCTAATTCCAACTCATTTGTAGTTCAAAACACTCCAATTCTGATTTTATCTGTAGATAATACATTCAAATGCATATTTTCATTTTTAGATCAAAACTGGCGCCCCCTGCCGCTCGGAGCGTCTGGCGAAGTACAATCAGCTGTTGAGAATTGAGGAGGAATTGGGAGCTGACGCCGTCTACGCCGGAACCAAGTTCCGCAACCCCCAGGAGTAGATTCGCATGTCATATTGAACTCAAGTAGCTTAGTATACTATTACCCCCCTTTGTAGATTCAAGTGTTTTGTCCTTTTATCCTGCTGTGCATGTCTAGTCTTGGTGTTTTAGATGTCACAATTCGAGTGAATAATCGTATCTTGTACCCGATGATATAATAAAAGTATTACGGTTTTTGTATTTTGGACGGAAATGGCACGGTGAAAGAGGTTTAGGAGTTCACAAGTATGAGTATCGGAAGAGTGCTCAAGTTCAGCTAAACCCAAGTTAAAGTATGAGTTCTGGTCAGAAAAAGTTCAATACTAACTAACCAGAAAAGTTACAGAGATCATAGAGAAATCTAAAGTCAGACAGTTTCGCATATCTACCCATACGAGATACGGCGCAACGAGAGCTAGAGATAAGAGAGCATAGAGAAATCTGAAGTCAGACAGTTTCGCATATCTACCCATACGAGATACGGCGCAACGAGAGCTAGAGATAAGGGAGCATAGAGAAATCTGAAGTCAGACAGTTTCGCATATCTACCCATACGAGATACGGCGCAACGAGAGCTAGAGAGAAGAGATCATAGAGAAATCTGAAGTCAGACAGTTTCGCATATCTACCCATACGAGATACGGCGCAACGAGAGCTAGAGAGAAGAGATCATAGAGAAATCTAAAGTCAGACAGTTTCGCATATCTACCCATACGAGATACGGCGCAACGAGAGCTAGAGAGAAGAGATCATAGAGACATCTAAAGTCAGACAGTTTCGCATATCTACCCATACGAGATACGGCGCAACGAGAGCTAGAGAGAAGAGATCATAGAGAAATCTAAAGTCAGACAGTTTCGCATATCTACCCATACTAGATACGGCGCAACGAGAGCTAGAGAGAAGAGATCATAGAGAAATCTAAAGTCAGACAGTTTCGCATATCTACCCATACGAGATACGGCGCAACGAGAGCTAGAGAGAAGAGATCATAGAGAAATCTAAAGTCAGACAGTTTCGCATATCTACCCATACGAGATACGGCGCAACGAGAGCTAGAGAGAAGAGATCATAGAGAAATCTAAAGTCAGACAGTTTCGCATATCTACCCATACGAGATACGGCGCAACGAGAGCTAGAGATAAGAGAGCATAGAGAAATCTAAAGTCAGACAGTTTCGCATATCTACCCATACGAGATACGGCGCAACGAGAGCTAGAGATAAGAGAGCATAGAGAAATCTAAAGTCAGACAGTTTCGCATATCTACCCATACGAGATACGGCGGAACGAGAGCTAGAGATAAGAGAGCATAGAGAAATCTGAAGTCAGACAGTTTCGCATATCTACCCATACGAGATACGGCGCAACGAGAGCTAGAGATAAGAGAGCATAGAGAAATCTGAAGTCAGACAGTTTCGCATATCTACCCATACGAGATACGGCGCAACGAGAGCTAGAGATAAGAGAGCATAGAGAAATCTGAAGTCAGACAGTTTCGCATATCTACCCATACGAGATACGGCGCAACGAGAGCTAGAGATAAGAGAGCATAGAGAAATCTGAAGTCAGACAGTTTCGCATATCTACCCATACGAGATACGGCGCAACGAGAGCTAGAGATAAGAGAGCATAGAGAAATCTGAAGTCAGACAGTTTCGCATATCTACCCATACGAGATACGGCGCAACGAGAGCTGAGATAAGAGAGCATAGAGAAGTCTGAAGTCAGACAGTTTCGCATATCTACCCATACGAGATACGGCGCAACGAGAGCTAGAGATAAGAGAGCATAGAGAAATCTGAAGTCAGACAGTTTCGCATATCTACCCATACGAGATACGGCGCAACGAGAGCTGAGATAAGAGAGCATAGAGAAATCTGAAGTCAGACAGTTTCGCATATCTACCCATACGAGATACGGCGCAACGAGAGCTAGAGATAAGAGAGCATAGAGAAATCTAAAGTCAGACAGTTTCGCATATCTACCCATACGAGATACGGCGCAACGAGAGCTAGAGATGAGAGAGCATACAGAAATCTGAAGTCAGACAGTTTCGCATATCTACCCATACGAGATACGGCGCAACGAGAGCTAGAGATGAGAGAGCATACAGAAATCTGAAGTCAGACAGTTTCGCATATCTACCCATACGAGATACGGCCCAACGAGAGCTAGAGAGAAGAGATCATAGGGAAATCTAAAGTCAGACAGTTTCGCATATCTACCCATACGAGATACGGCGCAACGAGAGCTAGAGATAAGAGATCATAGAGAAATCTGAAGTCAGACAGTTTCGCATATCTACCCATACGAGATACGGCGCAACGAGAGCTAGAGATAAGAGAGCATAGAGAAATCTAAAGTCAGACAGTTTCGCATATCTACCCATACGAGATACGGCGCAACGAGAGCTAGAGAGAAGAGATCATAGAGAAATCTGAAGTCAGACAGTTTCGCATATCTACCCATACGAGATACGGCGCAACGAGAGCTAGAGATGAGAGAGCATACAGAAATCTGAAGTCAGACAGTTTCGCATATCTACCCATACGAGATACGGCGCAACGAGAGCTAGAGATAAGAGAGCATAGAGAAATCTGAAGTCAGACAGTTTCGCATATCTACCCATACGAGATACGGCGCAACGAGAGCTAGAGAGAAGAGAGCATAGAGAAATCTGAAGTCAGACAGTTTCGCATATCTACCCATACGAGATACGGCGCAACGAGAGTTAGAGAGAAGAGATCATAGAGAAATCTGAAGTCAGACAGTTTCGCATATCTACCCATACGAGATAAGGCGCAACGAGAGCTAGAGATAAGAGAGCATAGAGAAATCTGAAGTCAGACAGTTTCGCATATCTACCCATACGAGATACGGCGCAACGAGAGCTAGAGATAAGAGAGCATAGAGAAATCTGAAGTCAGACAGTTTCGCATATCTACCCATACGAGATACGGCGCAACGAGAGCTAGAGATAAGAGAGCATAGAGAAATCTGAAGTCAGACAGTTTCGAATATCTACCCATACGAGATACGGCGCAACGAGAGCTAGAGATAAGAGAGCATACAGAAATCTGAAGTCAGACAGTTTCGCATATCTACCCTTACGAGATACGGCGCAACGAGAGCTAGAGAGAAGAGATCATAGAGAAATCTAAAGTCAGACACTTTCGCATATCTACCCATACGAGATACGGCGCAACGAGAGCTAGAGATAAGAGAGCATAGAGAAATCTGAAGTCAGACAGTTTCGCATATCTACCCATACGAGATACGGCGCAACGAAAGCTAGAGATAAGAGAGCATAGAGAAATCTGAAGCCAGACAGTTTCGCATATCTACCCATACGAGATACGGCGCAACGAGAGCTAGAGATAAGAGAGCATAGAGAAATCTGAAGTCAGACAGTTTAGCATATCTACCCATACGAGATACGGCGCAACGAGAGCTAGAGATAAGAGAGCATAGAGAAATCTGAAGTCAGACAGTTTCGCATATCTACCCATACGAGATACGGCGCAACGAGAGCTAGAGATAAGAGAGCATAGAGAAATCTGAAGTCAGACAGTTTCGCATATCTACCCATACGAGATACGGCGCAACGAGAGCTAGAGATAAGAGAGCATAGAGAAATCTGAAGTCAGACAGTTTCGCATATCTACCCATACGAGATACGGCGCAACGAGAGCTAGAGATAAGAGAGCATAGAGAAATCTGAAGTCAGACAGTTTCGCATATCTACCCATACGAGATACGGCGCAACGAGAGCTAGAGATAAGAGAGCATAGAGAAATCTGAAGTCAGACAGTTTCGAATATCTACCCATACGAGATACGGCGCAACGAGAGCTAGAGATAAGAGAGCATACAGAAATCTGAAGTCAGACAGTTTCGCATATCTACCCTTACGAGATACGGCGCAACGAGAGCTAGAGAGAAGAGATCATAGAGAAATCTAAAGTCAGACAGTTTCGCATATCTACCCATACGAGATACGGCGCAACGAGAGCTAGAGATAAGAGAGCATAGAGAAATCTGAAGTCAGACAGTTTCGCATATCTACCCATACGAGATACGGCGCAACGAAAGCTAGAGATAAGAGAGCATAGAGAAATCTGAAGCCAGACAGTTTCGCATATCTACCCATACGAGATACGGCGCAACGAGAGCTAGAGATAAGAGAGCATAGAGAAATCTGAAGTCAGACAGTTTAGCATATCTACCCATACGAGATACGGCGCAACGAGAGCTAGAGATAAGAGAGCATAGAGAAATCTGAAGTCAGACAGTTTCGCATATCTACCCATACGAGATACGGCGCAACGAGAGCTAGAGATAAGAGAGCATAGAGAAATCTGAAGTCAGACAGTTTCGCATATCTACCCATACGAGATACGGCGCAACGAGAGCTAGAGATAAGAGAGCATAGAGAAATCTGAAGTCAGACAGTTTCGCATATCTACCCATACGACATACGGTGCAACGAGAGCTAGAGATAAGAGAGCATAGAGAAATCTGAAGTCAGACAGTTTCGCATATCTACCCATACGAGATACGGCGCAACGAGAGCTAGAGATAAGAGAGCATAGAGAAATCTGAAGTCAGACAGTTTCGCATATCTACCCATACGAGATACGGCGCAACGAGAGCTAGAGATAAGAGAGCATAGAGAAATCTGAAGTCAGACAGTTTCGCATATCTACCCATACGAGATACGGCGCAACGAGAGCTAGAGATGAGAGAGCATAGAGAAATCTGAAGTCAGACAGTTTCGCATATCTACCCATACGAGATACGGCGCAACGAGAGCTAGAGAGAAGAGATCATAGAGAAATCTAAAGTCAGACAGTTTCGCATATCTACCCATACGAGATACGGCGCAACGAGAGCTAGAGAGAAGAGATCATAGAGAAATCTAAAGTCAGACAGTTTCGCATATCTACTCATACGAGATACGGCGCAACGAGAGCTAGAGAGAAGAGATCATAGAGAAATCTAAAGTCAGACAGTTTCGCATATCTACCCATACGAGATACGGCGCAACGAGAGCTAGAGAGAAGAGATCATAGAGAAATCTAAAGTCAGACAGTTTCGCATATCTACCCATACGAGATACGGCGCAACGAGAGCTAGAGATAAGAGAGCAAAGAGAAATCTGAAGTCAGACAGTTTCGCATATCTACCCATACGAGATACGGCGCAACGAGAGCTAGAGATAAGAGAGCAAAGAGAAATCTGAAGTCAGACAGTTTCGCATATCTACCCATACGAGATACGGCGCAACGAGAGCTAGAGATAAGAGAGCATAGAGAAATCTGAAGTCAGACAGTTTCGCATATCTACCCATACGAGATACGGCGCAACGAGAGCTAGAGATAAGAGAGCATAGAGAAATCTGAAGTCAGACAGTTTCGCATATCTACCCATACGAGATACGGCGCAACGAGAGCTAGAGATAAGAGAGCATAGAGAAATCTGAAGTCAGACAGTTTCGCATATCTACCCATACGAGATACGGCGCAACGAGAGCTAGAGATAAGAGAGCATAGAGAAATCTGAAGTCAGACAGTTTCGCATATCTACCCATACGAGATACGGCGCAACGAGAGCTAGAGATAAGAGAGCATAGAGAAATCTGAAGTCAGACAGTTTCGCATATCTACCCATACGAGATACGGCGCAACGAGAGCTAGAGATAAGAGAGCATAGAGAAATCTGAAGTCAGACAGTTTCGCATATCTACCCATACGAGATACGGCGCAACGAGAGCTAGAGATAAGAGAGCATACAGAAATCTGAAGTCAGACAGTTTCGCATATCTACCCTTACGAGATACGGCGCAACGAGAGCTAGAGAGAAGAGATCATAGAGAAATCTAAAGTCAGACACTTTCGCATATCTACCCATACGAGATACGGCGCAACGAGAGCTAGAGATAAGAGAGCATAGAGAAATCTGAAGTCAGACAGTTTCGCATATCTACCCATACGAGATACGGCGCAACGAGAGCTAGAGATAAGAGAGCATAGAGAAATCTGAAGTCAGACAGTTTCGCATATCTACCCATACGAGATACGGCGCAACGAGAGCTAGAGATGAGAGAGCATAGAGAAATCTGAAGTCAGACAGTTTCGCATATCTACCCATACGAGATACGGCGCAACGAGAGCTAGAGAGAAGAGATCATAGAGAAATCTAAAGTCAGACAGTTTCGCATATCTACCCATACGAGATACGGCGCAACGAGAGCTAGAGAGAAGAGATCATAGAGAAATCTAAAGTCAGACAGTTTCGCATATCTACCCATACGAGATACGGCGCAACGAGAGCTAGAGAGAAGAGATCATAGAGAAATCTAAAGTCAGACAGTTTCGCATATCTACCCATACGAGATACGGCGCAACGAGAGCTAGAGAGAAGAGATCATAGAGAAATCTAAAGTCAGACAGTTTCGCATATCTACCCATACGAGATACGGCGCAACGAGAGCTAGAGATAAGAGAGCAAAGAGAAATCTGAAGTCAGACAGTTTCGCATATCTACCCATACGAGATACGGCGCAACGAGAGCTAGAGATAAGAGAGCATAGAGAAATCTGAAGTCAGACAGTTTCGCATATCTACCCATACGAGATACGGCGCAACGAGAGCTAGAGATAAGAGAGCATAGAGAAATCTGAAGTCAGACAGTTTCGCATATCTACCCATACGAGATACGGCGCAACGAGAGCTAGAGATAAGAGAGCATAGAGAAATCTGAAGTCAGACAGTTTCGCATATCTACCCATACGAGATACGGCGCAACGAGAGCTAGAGATAAGAGAGCATACAGAAATCTGAAGTCAGACAGTTTCGCATATCTACCCTTACGAGATACGGCGCAACGAGAGCTAGAGAGAAGAGATCATAGAGAAATCTAAAGTCAGACACTTTCGCATATCTACCCATACGAGATACGGCGCAACGAGAGCTAGAGATAAGAGAGCATAGAGAAATCTGAAGTCAGACAGTTTCGCATATCTACCCATACGAGATACGGCGCAACGAGAGCTAGAGATAAGAGAGCATAGAGAAATCTGAAGTCAGACAGTTTCGCATATCTACCCATACGAGATACGGCGCAACGAGAGCTAGAGATGAGAGAGCATAGAGAAATCTGAAGTCAGACAGTTTCGCATATCTACCCATACGAGATACGGCGCAACGAGAGCTAGAGAGAAGAGATCATAGAGAAATCTAAAGTCAGACAGTTTCGCATATCTACCCATACGAGATACGGCGCAACGAGAGCTAGAGAGAAGAGATCATAGAGAAATCTAAAGTCAGACAGTTTCGCATATCTACCCATACGAGATACGGCGCAACGAGAGCTAGAGAGAAGAGATCATAGAGAAATCTAAAGTCAGACAGTTTCGCATATCTACCCATACGAGATACGGCGCAACGAGAGCTAGAGAGAAGAGATCATAGAGAAATCTAAAGTCAGACAGTTTCGCATATCTACCCATACGAGATACGGCGCAACGAGAGCTAGAGATAAGAGAGCAAAGAGAAATCTGAAGTCAGACAGTTTCGCATATCTACCCATACGAGATACGGCGCAACGAGAGCTAGAGATAAGAGAGCATAGAGAAATCTAAAGTCAGACAGTTTCGCATATCTACCCATACGAGATACGGCGCAACGAGAGCTAGAGATAAGAGAGCATAGAGAAATCTGAAGTCAGACAGTTTAGCATATCTACCAATACGAGATACGGCGCAACGAGAGCTAGAGATAAGAGAGCATAGAGAAATCTGAAGTCAGACAGTTTCGCATATCTACCCATACGAGATACGGCGCAACGAGAGCTAGAGATAAGAGAGCATAGAGAAATCTGAAGTCAGACAGTTTCGCATATCTACCCATACGAGATACGGCGCAACGAGAGCTAGAGATAAGAGAGCATAGAGAAATCTGAAGTCAGACAGTTTCGCATATCTACCCATACGACATACGGTGCAACGAGAGCTAGAGATAAGAGAGCATAGAGAAATCTGAAGTCAGACAGTTTCGCATATCTACCCATACGAGATACGGCGCAACGAGAGCTAGAGATAAGAGAGCATAGAGAAATCTGAAGTCAGACAGTTTCGCATATCTACCCATACGAGATACGGCGCAACGAGAGCTAGAGATAAGAGAGCATAGAGAAATCTGAAGTCAGACAGTTTTGCATATCTACCCATACGAGATACGGCGCAACGAGAGCTAGAGATGAGAGAGCATAGAGAAATCTGAAGTCAGACAGTTTCGCATATCTACCCATACGAGATACGGCGCAACGAGAGCTAGAGAGAAGAGATCATAGAGAAATCTAAAGTCAGACAGTTTCGCATATCTACCCATACGAGATACGGCGCAACGAGAGCTAGAGAGAAGAGATCATAGAGAAATCTAAAGTCAGACAGTTTCGCATATCTACCCATACGAGATACGGCGCAACGAGAGCTAGAGAGAAGAGATCATAGAGAAATCTAAAGTCAGACAGTTTCGCATATCTACCCATACGAGATACGGCGCAACGAGAGCTAGAGATAAGAGAGCAAAGAGAAATCTGAAGTCAGACAGTTTCGCATATCTACCCATACGAGATACGGCGCAACGAGAGCTAGAGATAAGAGAGCATAGAGAAATCTAAAGTCAGACAGTTTCGCATATCTACCCATACGAGATACGGCGCAACGAGAGCTAGAGAGAAGAGATCATATAGCATAGATCCCAATACACGCCATATACAGTAGTCATTGGCTAGTAATATCGCGCGGAGCGCGAAGCGCTCTGCGTGAGTTGGCTTTGGTTTGGCCATTGCGGACTCGTTTTTTCCTTTTAATTAACACAAATCTTCAAACATATTCTTTTTTCGAAAACTAAAAGAAGAGAACGTTAGAGAATCACGAATTGAACATTGTGTGAAAATTTCAGCCAAATCGGACTATTTTCGCCTGAGTTATGGTTCCGTGTCGTTGTTGAAAAGTTCCGCCGTAATTCGTCCCTCGTCCCTCGTCCCTCCTCCCTCGTCCCTCCTCCCTCACGGAATTCTGTCCGCATCGTAGTGGAAAAACTACTGAACCAATTTGGCTGAAATTTGAAACATCTATTCTATGGCAAAAGTTAGCTCGTCGCGCCAAGTATGAAATGTATATGTAATCTCTGGCGCCGGGCGCGGGCGCCAATAGGCGCCAAAAACGACTATTGGAAAAACTATCGAACCGATTTAGCTGAAATTTGAAACATGAGATCTAATGCAAAATTTAGCATGTCGCGCCAAATATGAGATGTATAGCTCCTCATTGGCGCCGGGCGCGGGCGCCAATAGGCGCCAAAAACCACTATTGGAAAAACTACCGAACCGATTTAGCTGAAATTTGAAACATGAGTTATAATGCAAAAGTTAGCCCGTCGCGCCAAATCTGAAATGAATACATCACCATTGGCGCCCGGCGCTGGCGCCAATAGGCGCCAAAAACGGCAAAACACTATTTATCATCAACTAAAATGTTGAACACTAATAGAAATTGAATAATTTGGTGGAAAGTGTGAAAGTCTTTTTCCGAAACTGAAATTCTTCTTCTGGCGCTCGAACCAGGCGCCAGATGGCGCCAAAACCCAAACTCACGACAGCGTCAATGGAATCGTCTGAAATTCGGTACACTAAATAACTATCACATGGCAAGTAAGATGCTCAATCTGAAAATCAAAAAAAGTTCTGTTGGCATTGTGCGCTGGCGCCAATTGGCGCCAAAGTTGGAAAAATATCAGTTATCGTCAATCAAACTGTTTCAAGTTAACAGATATTGAATATTCCAATGTGAAATAAAGATCCACAAATTCAAAATCGAATTTATCGTCTGGCTCGGAACAGACGCCAAATGGCGCCAAAACAAAAACACACGAAACTGACAATTGAATAGTTTGAATATTGCTCCAATCAGTAATTGACACATGTAGTGTGTACTGGTAGCTCAAAAACCTAGAAAATTTCGTTTCGTTCTGGCGCCAGACGCGTGTGTCAATTGACGCAGGAATGAAAAAAAGTTTCAACGAAGGTTTTTGATGTGGTATTGGAAATAATGGCTATATTGTAAGTGAGTTGCTGTCTCTAATTGTAGATTTGTCAATGGCACCAATCCCCATCGCTTATCGCCGCTAAAAGCGGTGTACATGTCAATCGGAGCGTGTAGCGTTTTTGTTCAGTTGTTGATAGTCACAGAGCCAGTAACCTGCGTTATATTACAACATCAGCAATTTTATGGTCTGCATTCGGCTTCGTGCACACACAAAACTGAGATTTCCATAATAATATAATGAGTTCACAAGATTCACTCTGTCAACATATGAAGTTGTAGGAGTACAACTAGCAAAAAAAGGACAATTAGTAAAAAGTGGGGAAACCAACAAATGTGTGAGTTGTGTTTGGTTCGACCTCGATATCAGCAAAAAGTGAGCGATACGAATTGCTGTGATACTGTAGCAGAAGTATTCTGCAAAAATAGAACAATACAAATGTTGCACAATGGTTCACAACGCACGCATGTCGTCAAAGCACACATGAAATACCCTTCGGCAATTTCTGAAATATCATGCGGGCTTCGTGAACCATTGTGCAACATTTGTATTGTTCTATTTTTGCAGAATACTTCTGCTACAGTATCACAGCAATTCGTATCGTTCACTTTTTGCTGATATCGAGGTCGAACCAAACACAACTCACACATTTGTTGGTTCCCCCACTTTTTACTAATATTATATATTTTTCAAATTTCTTTTCATTTTTTTTATTTTTTTTTATCAATTAACATAAGCATAGTATGATTTTGATTATGTTCTATTTTAGACATACACTCTTTTAACAATACATGCTGACTACAGAAATAACACAGTACACTCATTTCATCCTAGGTCTATCGATCTTATGTACCATTGGGGCACGCGTATGATGTGACTAGTTTCTATTTATATTACCTAGCTATCTCTATATAAGTATCAATTTATTACATAGTGTACATACTAAATAAATAGTATATATCACACGAGTCACGACTAAGTACTGACTCAAGCTAATGGTTGCCTAAGAGCCCATGTGTGATATTTACTATTAATATTTACTATCGATATAATTTCAATCTCCTTTTACCCTATAGCAAATAATATGTTGACACACTGGTTGTATGCATTTATACAAACTCTTGTAATGGTTGCCTAAGAGCCCATTCATGAGTAAGTTAACATGTAACATAACATACCAACATACACTTCTTCTTTATACAAGGGTTATAAGTAGATATAGACAAGACGGTGTATTACACACGAGTGATGTACATGTACTCATTCAACTAATGGTTGCCTAAGAGCCCATGTGTGCTAATATACTGAATAATATGTCACTTTGTATAGTTAAACATTTTCTAAAACTGAAATATTATAGGTTTATGGTTTATATTTTCATAACCTAGATTTCCTTCTCCTTCTCCCACTCATGTCATTTGTCTCCAATATAACTACATAGAAATTAATAAAAAAATTCTAACCTTTTTACAGTTAATCATTTCCATTATATTTAGTTAATATAAATCTTATGAGTACCTATACTCATACAATTGGACTGTTATTATTGCACCTTTAATATTTTTATTCTTTACTATACGTCCAACTTTACAAACGTACTGAACAACCTTTTTCCTGTTTACGAGAAGATCCCCAACATAAATTTCATCGGTGTTATTTTACATGAACCTTATTTAACCTAAGCTAAGCTGATACAAACATATTACCTATCCTTCTCTATATTTAAGGTTCATTTAACTAACTCTTTAATATTTCGAGAGATCTTGCCAACGTGATGGAACATCCACTAGTAGTTTTCACTTGGTAATGCTCTCCACCACATGATAGGTTCTCCGTACCTCGGTTACGATAAGTTTCCGGAAACTACTACTGACTGGGAGATGCATAGGCCTGCCTCTCCCTGGAGTTAAGGCCTACTAACACACACAACACAACCATTAAACACGTCTGATTCCTGGTACAGTTCAGTAACTGTGAGCGGGAATAGAAAACTCATATCTCCTATACTTTTCTCTAATGAAGAGGGTGTAAGGTGTGAACGGAGCAACTGTAGAATTTGTCCATTAATTAATTTCAAACCTCACAGTACATGTACTGTGACCAATAATATATATAAAACCAATAAACCAATAGGAGTTAATTGCAACACTAAGAATGTAATATACATGATAACCTGCAATACATGTCATATACAATACATAGGTGAAACTACACAAAATTTGAGAAACTGAATGAACCAACATCTACTGTCATTCAAAAAAGCTAACCTTAACACATTCATATCTAAACATTTTGTAGAATGTAAACATGATCCATCCAAAATAAGTATCGATATACTGGACCACACTACGTCAATAGATACTACAACCAACAAAGTATTACTACGAGAGAAAGAATTACATTGGATCAAGGTAATGTTGAGCTGCTTTCCTTTAGGATTGAATGACCAAATTAAAGGTTTTGGTAACATTACTAACTTTGCCAATCCCCTTGCCAAAAAATCTCACCCATATTTTGTAATGGCAACACCATTACGTAAGAAAAGCCATGGCAAATATTGATCAATATCGTTAAAGACTACAATGGTAAGGAAATATATTTACTACTAAGAACACTCACAAATATGGAGAAAAATAATCTTACTAGCTTTGCCTTTACCACTAATTTTGAAAATGAAAGCTTCAGCACTAAATACAAAGTTTTTTGTCTCATAAGCAATCACTTTTGGGATACAAAAAAGATGGTAGATAGAACACCTATATTCACTTTGAAGATCAATTTTACCTCAAAAGCCTTGGAAAATTTGCACTTACCTAGTCTTATAAATAGTTCCAAAATGCGCAAGTTGCTCACTGACTTCTCTTCATGTAACAACGCATTTATCAGAACTGTTTATACATACAACCCTCCAGTTTCAACCAGGATCTTCAATTATAATGAATTTTTGAGAAATCTTACTTCAGAACAGAAGAAGTACATTCTCTCAGAACAATACCAATGTATTTGCTCAACATATCCAAACTTCGTCGACGTAACACATAAGCATATATGTACGGGTGATCTTAGAACCATAACTAACCCACGTATACGTAAACTGTTATCTATGGGAACCAAATTCCGTACACACAATAAAATCTCCAATAATGAACTTCGACATATTGTTGAGACAGCGAAAGGGACAATAATAAACGGGTTAAAAACTAAATTCAGACTGAACGATATACAACAAACACTATTTGAATCACTATTTGATAACGAAGTCCTCAGAAAAGTTGATAAACGTCTGCTCATTTCTAATTCTAACACTGAACTCTTCTACATAACCAATGAAGATCAACTTTCGATAGATAAACTCAAACGTGAGTTCATCATAACGTGTGTTGACAAAGCTTCCAGCAACTATTCCATCATTTGTCCTAAATTTTATATTCAACAAATGGATTTAGAAATGAACAGAAGTTCAGCCTCTTCATCTACATATGTCATAACAGACATTTCAACTCTAGATGTAACAAAAAGACACACATCAATTCTCAAATCTCTGAGTATCAAAATAGATGACACTAGCTCCTTACCACAGATATATGGCATACCAAAAATGCACAAAAACCCCACTAAGTTCAGATATATTAGTGGTGCTAAACACAGTAGTTTAAAACCATTATGTCTTACATTACAAATTATATTAAAACATATTAAAACACACTTCAAAAATATGTGCAATGTCATATACGAGAGAACTGGGGTCAAACATTTCTGGGCTATTGATAACAGCATAACTGTCGTAGACGATATGGCAAGATTGAATCCAGATAGGGATACTAGAATATACTCAGCAGATTTCACAAGTTTATTCACTAACCTACCCCACAACGTGATCAAATCGAATATGATGGGATTACTACAATTAGTTATGAGAAATTATAATTATATAAACATCAAGGGTAACTCGTGCAGTTATTCTGCAAATAACAACAGTAAAGGATTACATTTTACAATCAACGAAGTATTCTATATGATTTGTTCATTACTAGATAATAGCTACATTACATATAACGGTGATATATACCAGCAGAAATTAGGTATTCCACAAGGAGCTAATTGTTCACCACGAATAGCAGATTTGACACTTTCCTTTATGGAATATAAATTTATGAAGAATATGGTCTCCAATCATGGAAGGCATGTAGCCATTAAATTCAATAATAGTTACAGATATATAGATGATGTGTTACACGTGTCAAAATACTGTGAAGAGTTCAAAAATAACATTCACAATATTTACGATCCCGCACTTAATCTTGAACCGACAGCAGATGTCAAACTAAACTGTGACTTCTTAGATTTATATCTAGAAGTAAAACCAAATACACTCCATACTTCTTTATTCAATAAAACTGATCTATACAACTTTACAGTGTTACGTTATCCACATTTTGATTCCAATATAGATACTAAAGCTGGTCTTAATACAATAACTGGAGAACTGACCCGATTTGCTAGAGTTTACTGTGAATATAATGATTTTGAGGATCGTGTTTTACAATTGGTCAGTTTTTACCTTTGTAACAAATGGCCTATAACAATGACTACAAACCGAATTTTCCGTGTCCTAAATAACTCTTCGTACATCAGACATAAATTTGGATTGAATAAAACTTTACCATTCTCGCTATTTCAAAGAATTAATAAACTGCAAAAGAATAGGATACTGTAGCATAGCCTTGTAGATAAAACCACAGTTCAAGGAACAACAGTTTTTGCTGTAACGGCGTATCATTATTTATCAACAATTTTGCTCAAGGACTTATTATTTGGCTTGTATTTTTCTAAAAAAATACAATTTGTAGGATTTAGTGGTGGATCATCTACTGATGAGGGCAGTCCACCGGCGTCTGGATTAATGCCCGAAACGCCATAGGTAACCGTGTTTGCTAGAGCGAACTAAATTTATATTAGCGAAATAAAATTTGATTTATCATATAATTTTCTTAGTAAATATAATAGAGAAATCTAAAGTCAGACAGTTTCGCATATCTACCCATACGAGATACGGCGCAACGAGAGCTAGAGAGAAGAGATCATAGAGAAATCTAAAGTCAGACAGTTTCGCATATCTACCCATACGAGATACGGCGCAACGAGAGCTAGAGAGAAGAGATCATAGAGAAATCTAAAGTCAGACAGTTTCGCATATCTACCCATACGAGATACGGCGCAACGAGAGCTAGAGATAAGAGAGCATAGAGAAATCTGAAGTCAGACAGTTTCGCATATCTACCCATACGAGATACGGCGCAACGAGAGCTAGAGATAAGAGAGCATAGAGAAATCTGAAGTCAGACAGTTTCGCATATCTACCCATACGAGATACGGCGCAACGAGAGCTGAGATAAGAGAGCATAGAGAAATCTGAAGTCAGACAGTTTCGCATATCTACCCATACGAGATACGGCGCAACGAGAGCTAGAGATAAGAGAGCATAGAGAAATCTAAAGTCAGACAGTTTCGCATATCTACCCATACGAGATACGGCGCAACGAGAGCTAGAGATAAGAGAGCATAGAGAAATCTGAAGTCAGACAGTTTCGCATATCTACCCATACGAGATACGGCGCAACGAGAGCTAGAGATAAGAGAGCATAGAGACATCTAAAGTCCAGTTTCGCATATCTACCCATACGAGATACGGCGCAACGAGAGCTAGAGAGAAGAGATCATAGAGAAATCTAAAGTCAGACAGTTTCGCATATCTACCCATACGAGATACGGCGCAACGAGAGCTAGAGAGAAGAGATCATAGAGACATCTAAAGTCAGACAGTTTCGCATATCTACCCATACGAGATACGGCGCAACGAGAGCTAGAGAGAAGAGATCATAGAGAAATCTAAAGTCAGACAGTTTTCTCTATGCTCTCTTATCTCTAGCTCTCGTTTCGCCGTATCTCGTATGGGTAGATATGCGAAACTGTCTGACTTTAGATTTCTCTATGATCTCTTCTCTCTAGCTCTCAAATCAAATCAAATATTTATTACACAGTGTGTAATAACGGAACGAAAGTTTGAAACGCGAAAGGTTGCCAAAAAAGAGAATGGTGAAAAGAACATAGGTGAAAAAAGATGTAATAATATTGTATACATTCTATACTAAAGCGACTGTTCAGACAAATGCTATGACTTAACTACCGTATTCTCTCGTTGCGCCGTATCTCGTATGGGTAGATATGCGAAACTGTCTGACTTCAGATTTCTCTATGATCTCTTCTCTCTAGCTCTCGTTGCGCCGTATCTCGTATGGGTAGATATGCGAAACTGTCTGACTTCAGATTTCTCTATGCTCTCTTCTCTCTAGTCCTCGTTGCGCCGTATCTCGTATGGGTAGATATGCGAAACTGTCTGACTTCAGATTTCTCTATGATCTCTTCTCTCTAGCTCTCGTTGCGCCGTATCTCGTATGGGTAGATATGCGAAACTGTCTGACTTCAAATTTCTCTATGCTCTCTTATCTCTAGCTCTCGTTGCGCCGTATCTCGTATGGGTAGATATGCGAAACTGTCTGACTTTAGATTTCTCTATGATCTCTTCTCTCTAGCTCTCGTTGCGCCGTATCTCGTATGGGTAGATATGCGAAACTGTCTGACTAGAGAAGAGATTTCTCTATGCTCTCTTCTCTCTAGCTCTCGTTGCGCCGTATCTCGTATGGGTAGATATGCGAAACTGTCTGACTTCAGATTTCTCTATGATCTCTTCTCTCTAGCTCTCGTTGCGCCGTATCTCGTATGGGTAGATATGCGAAACTGTCTGACTTCAAATTTCTCTATGCTCTCTTATCTCTAGCTCTCGTTGCGCCGTATCTCGTATGGGTAGATATGCGAAACTGTCTGACTTTAGATTTCTCTATGATCTCTTCTCTCTAGCTCTCGTTGCGCCGTATCTCGTATGGGTAGATATGCGAAACTGTCTGACTTTAGATTTCTCTATGCTCTCTTATCTCTAGCTCTCGTTGCGCCGTATCTCGTATGGGTAGATATGCGAAACTGTCTGACTTCAGATTTCTCTATGATCTCTTCTCTCTAGCTCTCGTTGCGCCGTATCTCGTATGGGTAGATATGCGAAACTGTCTGACTTTAGATTTCTCTATGATCTCTTCTCTCTAGCTCTCGTTGCGCCGTATCTCGTATGGGTAGATATGCGAAACTGTCTGACTTCAGATTTCTCTATGATCTCTTCTCTCTAGCTCTCGTTGCGCCGTATCTCGTATGGGTGCGAAACTGTCTGACTTCAGATTTCTCTATGCTCTCTTATCTCTAGCTCTCGTTGCGCCGTATCTCGTATGGGTAGATATGCGAAACTGTCTGACTTCAGATTTCTCTATGATCTCTTCTCTCTAGCTCTCGTTGCGCCGTATCTCGTATGGGTAGATATGCGAAACTGTCTGACTAGAGAAGAGATTTCTCTATGCTCTCTTCTCTCTAGCTCTCGTTGCGCCGTATCTCGTATGGGTAGATATGCGAAACTGTCTGACTTTAGATTTCTCTATGATCTCTTCTCTCTAGCTCTCGTTGCGCCGTATCTCGTATGAGTAGATATGCGAAACTGTCTGACTTTAGATTTCTCTATGATCTCTTCTCTCTAGCTCTCGTTGCGCCGTATCTCGTATGGGTAGATATGCGAAACTGTCCGACTTTAGATTTCTCTATGATCTCTTCTCTCTAGCTCTCGTTGCGCCGTATCTCGTATGGGTAGATATGCGAAACTGTCCGACTTTAGATTTCTCTATGATCTCTTCTCTCTAGCTCTCGTTGCGCCGTATCTCGTATGGGTGCGAAACTGTCTGACTTCAGATTTCTCTATGCTCTCTTCTCTCTAGCTCTCGTTGCGCCGTATCTCGTATGGGTAGATATGCGAAACTGTCTGACTTCAGATTTCTCTATGATCTCTTCTCTCTAGCTCTCGTTGCGCCGTATCTCGTATGGGTGCGAAACTGTCTGACTTCAGATTTCTCTATGCTCTCTTCTCCCTAGCTCTCGTTGCGCCGTATCTCGTATGGGTAGATATGCGAAACTGTCTGACTTTAGATTTCTCTATGATCTCTTCTCTCTAGCTCTCGTTGCGCCGTATCTCGTATGGGTAGATATGCGAAACTGTCTGACTTCAGATTTATCTATGCTCTCTTATCTCTAGCTCTCGTTGCGCCGTATCTCGTATGGGTAGATATGCGAAACTGTCTGACTTCAGATTTCTCTATGCTCTCTTCTCTCTAGCTCTCGTTGCGCCGTATCTCGTATGGGTAGATATGCGAAACTGTCTGACTTTAGATTTCTCTATGATCTCTTCTCTCTAGCTCTCGTTGCGCCGTATCTCGTATGAGTAGATATGCGAAACTGTCTGACTTTAGATTTCTCTGTGATCTCTTCTCTCTAGCTCTCGTTGCGCCGTATCTCGTATGGGTAGATATGCGAAACTGTCCGACTTTAGATTTCTCTATGATCTCTTCTCTCTAGCTCTCGTTGCGCCGTATCTCGTATGGGTAGATATGCGAAACTGTCCGACTTTAGATTTCTCTATGATCTCTTCTCTCTAGCTCTCGTTGCGCCGTATCTCGTATGGGTGCGAAACTGTCTGACTTCAGATTTCTCTATGCTCTCTTCTCTCTAGCTCTCGTTGCGCCGTATCTCGTATGGGTAGATATGCGAAACTGTCTGACTTTAGATTTCTCTATGATCTCTTCTCTCTAGCTCTCGTTGCGCCGTATCTCGTATGAGTAGATATGCGAAACTGTCTGACTTTAGATTTCTCTATGATCTCTTCTCTCTAGCTCTCGTTGCGCCGTATCTCGTATGGGTAGATATGCGAAACTGTCTGACTTTAGATTTCTCTATGATCTCTTCTCTCTAGCTCTCGTTGCGCCGTATCTCGTATGGGTAGATATGCGAAACTGTCTGACTTTAGATTTCTCTATGATCTCTTCTCTCTAGCTCTCGTTGCGCCGTATCTCGTATGGGTAGATATGCGAAACTGTCTGACTTCAGATTTATCTATGCTCTCTTATCTCTAGCTCTCGCTGCGCCGTATCTCGTATGGGTAGATATGCGAAACTGTCTGACTTCAGATTTCTCTATGCTCTCTTCTCTCTAGCTCTCGTTGCGCCGTATCTCGTATGGGTAGATATGCGAAACTGTCTGACTTTAGATTTCTCTATGATCTCTTCTCTCTAGCTCTCGTTGCGCCGTATCTCGTATGAGTAGATATGCGAAACTGTCTGGCTTTAGATTTCTCTATGATCTCTTCTCTCTAGCTCTCGTTGCGCCGTATCTCGTATGGGTAGATATGCGAAACTGTCCGACTTTAGATTTCTCTATGATCTCTTCTCTCTAGCTCTCGTTGCGCCGTATCTCGTATGAGTAGATATGCGAAACTGTCTGGCTTTAGATTTCTCTATGATCTCTTCTCTCTAGCTCTCGTTGCGCCGTATCTCGTATGGGTAGATATGCGAAACTGTCCGACTTTAGATTTCTCTATGATCTCTTCTCTCTAGCTCTCGTTGCGCCGTATCTCGTATGGGTAGATATGCGAAACTGTCCGACTTTAGATTTCTCTATGATCTCTTCTCTCTAGCTCTCGTTGCGCCGTATCTCGTATGGGTAGATATGCGAAACTGTCTGACTCTAGATTTCTCTATGATCTCTTCTCTCTAGCTCTCGTTGCGCCGTATCTCGTATGGGTAGATATGCGAAACTGTCTGACTTTAGATTTCTCTATGATCTCTTCTCTCTAGCTCTCGTTGCGCCGTATCTCGTATGGGTAGATATGCAAAACTGTCTGACTTCAGATTTCTCTATGCTCTCTTCTCTCTAGTCCTCGTTGCGCCGTATCTCGTATGGGTAGATATGCGAAACTGTCTGACTTCAGATTTCTCTATGATCTCTTCTCTCTAGCTCTCGTTGCGCCGTATCTCGTATGGGTAGATATCCGAAACTGTCTGACTTTAGATTTCTCTATGATCTCTTCTCTCTAGCTCTCGTTGCGCCGTATCTCGTATGGGTAGATATGCGAAACTGTCTGACTTTAGATTTCTCTATGATCTCTTCTCTCTAGCTCTTGTTGCGCCGTATCTCGTATGGGTAGATATGCGAAACTGTCTGACTTTAGATTTCTCTATGATCTCTTCTCTCTAGCTCTCGTTGCGCCGTATCTCGTATGGGTAGATATGCGAAACTGTCCGACTTTAGATTTCTCTATGATCTCTTCTCTCTAGCTCTCGTTGCGCCGTATCTCGTATGGGTAGATATGCGAAACTGTCTGACTCTAGATTTCTCTATGATCTCTTCTCTCTAGCTCTCGTTGCGCCGTATCTCGTATGGGTAGATATGCGAAACTGTCTGACTTCAGATTTCTCTATGATCTCTTCTCTCTAGCTCTCGTTGCGCCGTATCTCGTATGGGTAGATATCCGAAACTGTCTGACTTTAGATTTCTCTATGATCTCTTCTCTCTAGCTCTCGTTGCGCCGTATCTCGTATGGGTAGATATGCGAAACTGTCTGACTTCAGATTTCTCTATGCTCTCTTCTCTCTAGTCCTCGTTGCGCCGTATCTCGTATGGGTAGATATGCGAAACTGTCTGACTTCAGATTTCTCTATGATCTCTTCTCTCTAGCTCTCGTTGCGCCGTATCTCGTATGGGTAGATATCCGAAACTGTCTGACTTTAGATTTCTCTATGATCTCTTCTCTCTAGCTCTCGTTGCGCCGTATCTCGTATGGGTAGATATGCGAAACTGTCTGACTTTAGATTTCTCTATGATCTCTTCTCTCTAGCTCTTGTTGCGCCGTATCTCGTATGGGTAGATATGCGAAACTGTCTGACTTTAGATTTCTCTATGATCTCTTCTCTCTAGCTCTCGTTGCGCCGTATCTCGTATGGGTAGATATGCGAAACTGTCTGACTTTAGATTTCTCTATGATCTCTTCTCTCTAGCTCTCGTTGCGCCGTATCTCGTATGGGTAGATATGCGAAACTGTCTGACTTTAGATTTCTCTATGATCTCTTCTCTCTAGCTCTCGTTGCGCCGTATCTCGTATGGGTAGATATGCGAAACTGTCTGACTTCAGATTTCTCTATGATCTCTTCTCTCTAGCTCTCGTTGCGCCGTATCTCGTATGGGTAGATATCCGAAACTGTCTGACTTTAGATTTCTCTATGATCTCTTCTCTCTAGCTCTCGTTGCGCCGTATCTCGTATGGGTAGATATGCGAAACTGTCTAACTTTAGATTTCTCTATGATCTCTTCTCTCTAGCTCTCGTTGCGCCGTATCTCGTATGGGTAGATATGCGAAACTGTCTGACTTTAGATTTCTCTATGATCTCTTCTCTCTAGCTCTCGTTGCGCCGTATCTCGTATGGGTAGATATGCGAAACTGTCTGACTTTAGATTTCTCTATGATCTCTTCTCTCTAGCTCTCGTTGCGCCGTATCTCGTATGGGTAGATATCCGAAACTGTCTGACTTTAGATTTCTCTATGATCTCTTCTCTCTAGCTCTCGTTGCGCCGTATCTCGTATGGGTAGATATGCGAAACTGTCTGACTTCAGTTTTATCTATGATCTCTTCTCTCTAGCTCTCGTTGCGCCGTATCTCGTATGGGTAGATATGCGAAACTGTCTGACTTCAGTTTTATCTATGATCTCTTCTCTCTAGCTCTCGTTGCGCCGTATCTCGTATGGGTAGATATGCGAAACTGTCTGACTTCAGATTTCTCTATGATCTCTTCTCTCTAGCTCTCGTTGCGCCGTATCTCGTATGGGTAGATATGCGAAACTGTCTGACTTTAGATTTCTCTATGATCTCTTCTCTCTAGCTCTCGTTGCGCCGTATCTCGTATGAGTAGATATGCGAAACTGTCTGACTTTAGATTTCTCTATGATCTCTTCTCTCTAGCTCTCGTTGCGCCGTATCTCGTATGGGTAGATATGCGAAACTGTCTGACTTTAGATTTCTCTATGATCTCTTCTCTCTAGCTCTCGTTGCGCCGTATCTCGTATGGGTAGATATGCGAAACTGTCTGACTTCAGATTTCTCTATGCTCTCTTCTCTCTAGCTCTCGTTGCGCCGTATCTCGTATGGGTAGATATGCGAAACTGTCTGACTTCAGATTTCTCTATGCTCTCTTATCTCTAGCTCTCGTTGCGCCGTATCTCGTATGGGTAGATATGCGAAACTGTCTGACTTCAGATTTCTCTATGATCTCTTCTCTCTAGCTCTCGTTGCGCCGTATCTCGTATGGGTAGATATGCGAAACTGTCTGATTCAAATTTCTCTATGATCTCTTCTCTCTAGCTCTCGTTGCGCCGTATCTCGTATGGGTAGATATGCGAAACTGTCTGACTTCAGATTTCTCTATGATCTCTTCTCTCTAGCTCTCGTTGCGCCGTATCTCGTATGGGTGCGAAACTGTCTGACTTCAGATTTCTCTATGCTCTCTTCTCTCTAGCTCTCGTTGCGCCGTATCTCGTATGGGTAGATATGCGAAACTGTCTGACTTTAGATTTCTCTATGATCTCTTCTCTCTAGCTCTCGTTGCGCCGTATCTCGTATGGGTAGATATGCGAAACTGTCTGACTTCAGATTTATCTATGCTCTCTTATCTCTAGCTCTCGTTGCGCCGTATCTCGTATGGGTAGATATGCGAAACTGTCTGACTTCAGATTTCTCTATGCTCTCTTCTCTCTAGCTCTCGTTGCGCCGTATCTCGTATGGGTAGATATGCGAAACTGTCTGACTTTAGATTTCTCTATGATCTCTTCTCTCTAGCTCTCGTTGCGCCGTATCTCGTATGAGTAGATATGCGAAACTGTCTGACTTTAGATTTCTCTATGATCTCTTCTCTCTAGCTCTCGTTGCGCCGTATCTCGTATGGGTAGATATGCGAAACTGTCCGACTTTAGATTTCTCTATGATCTCTTCTCTCTAGCTCTCGTTGCGCCGTATCTCGTATGGGTAGATATGCGAAACTGTCCGACTTTAGATTTCTCTATGATCTCTTCTCTCTAGCTCTCGTTGCGCCGTATCTCGTATGGGTGCGAAACTGTCTGACTTCAGATTTCTCTATGCTCTCTTCTCTCTAGCTCTCGTTGCGCCGTATCTCGTATGGGTAGATATGCGAAACTGTCTGACTTCAGATTTCTCTATGATCTCTTCTCTCTAGCTCTCGTTGCGCCGTATCTCGTATGGGTAGATATGCGAAACTGTCTGATTCAAATTTCTCTATGATCTCTTCTCTCTAGCTCTCGTTGCGCCGTATCTCGTATGGGTAGATATGCGAAACTGTCTGACTTCAGATTTCTCTATGATCTCTTCTCTCTAGCTCTCGTTGCGCCGTATCTCGTATGGGTAGATATGCGAAACTGTCTGACTTCAGATTTCTCTATGATCTCTTCTCTCTAGCTCTCGTTGCGCCGTATCTCGTATGGGTGCGAAACTGTCTGACTTCAGATTTCTCTATGCTCTCTTCTCTCTAGCTCTCGTTGCGCCGTATCTCGTATGGGTAGATATGCGAAACTGTCTGACTTTAGATTTCTCTATGATCTCTTCTCTCTAGCTCTCGTTGCGCCGTATCTCGTATGGGTAGATATGCGAAACTGTCTGACTTCAGATTTATCTATGCTCTCTTATCTCTAGCTCTCGTTGCGCCGTATCTCGTATGGGTAGATATGCGAAACTGTCTGACTTCAGATTTCTCTATGCTCTCTTCTCTCTAGCTCTCGTTGCGCCGTATCTCGTATGGGTAGATATGCGAAACTGTCTGACTTTAGATTTCTCTATGATCTCTTCTCTCTAGCTCTCGTTGCGCCGTATCTCGTATGAGTAGATATGCGAAACTGTCTGACTTTAGATTTCTCTATGATCTCTTCTCTCTAGCTCTCGTTGCGCCGTATCTCGTATGGGTAGATATGCGAAACTGTCCGACTTTAGATTTCTCTATGATCTCTTCTCTCTAGCTCTCGTTGCGCCGTATCTCGTATGGGTAGATATGCGAAACTGTCCGACTTTAGATTTCTCTATGATCTCTTCTCTCTAGCTCTCGTTGCGCCGTATCTCGTATGGGTAGATATGCGAAACTGTCTGACTCTAGATTTCTCTATGATCTCTTCTCTCTAGCTCTCGTTGCGCCGTATCTCGTATGGGTAGATATGCGAAACTGTCTGACTTTAGATTTCTCTATGATCTCTTCTCTCTAGCTCTCGTTGCGCCGTATCTCGTATGGGTAGATATGCGAAACTGTCTGACTTCAGATTTCTCTATGCTCTCTTCTCTCTAGTCCTCGTTGCGCCGTATCTCGTATGGGTAGATATGCGAAACTGTCTGACTTCAGATTTCTCTATGATCTCTTCTCTCTAGCTCTCGTTGCGCCGTATCTCGTATGGGTAGATATCCGAAACTGTCTGACTTTAGATTTCTCTATGATCTCTTCTCTCTAGCTCTCGTTGCGCCGTATCTCGTATGGGTAGATATGCGAAACTGTCTGACTTTAGATTTTTCTATGATCTCTTCTCTCTAGCTCTCGTTGCGCCGTATCTCGTATGGGTAGATATGCGAAACTGTCTGACTTTAGATTTCTCTATGATCTCTTCTCTCTAGCTCTCGTTGCGCCGTATCTCGTATGGGTAGATATGCGAAACTGTCTGACTTCAGATTTCTCTATGATCTCTTCTCTCTAGCTCTCGTTGCGCCGTATCTCGTATGGGTAGATATGCGAAACTGTCTGACTTCAGATTTCTCTATGCTCTCTTCTCTCTAGCTCTCGTTGCGCCGTATCTCGTATGGGTAGATATGCGAAACTGTCTGACTTTAGATTTCTCTATGATCTCTTCTCTCTAGCTCTCGTTGCGCCGTATCTCGTATGAGTAGATATGCGAAACTGTCTGACTTTAGATTTCTCTATGATCTCTTCTCTCTAGCTCTCGTTGCGCCGTATCTCGTATGGGTAGATATGCGAAACTGTCCGACTTTAGATTTCTCTATGATCTCTTCTCTCTAGCTCTCGTTGCGCCGTATCTCGTATGGGTAGATATGCGAAACTGTCCGACTTTAGATTTCTCTATGATCTCTTCTCTCTAGCTCTCGTTGCGCCGTATCTCGTATGGGTAGATATGCGAAACTGTCTGACTCTAGATTTCTCTATGATCTCTTCTCTCTAGCTCTCGTTGCGCCGTATCTCGTATGGGTAGATATGCGAAACTGTCTGACTTTAGATTTCTCTATGATCTCTTCTCTCTAGCTCTCGTTGCGCCGTATCTCGTATGGGTAGATATGCGAAACTGTCTGACTTCAGATTTCTCTATGCTCTCTTCTCTCTAGTCCTCGTTGCGCCGTATCTCGTATGGGTAGATATGCGAAACTGTCTGACTTCAGATTTCTCTATGATCTCTTCTCTCTAGCTCTCGTTGCGCCGTATCTCGTATGGGTAGATATCCGAAACTGTCTGACTTTAGATTTCTCTATGATCTCTTCTCTCTAGCTCTCGTTGCGCCGTATCTCGTATGGGTAGATATCCGAAACTGTCTGACTTTAGATTTCTCTATGATCTCTTCTCTCTAGCTCTCGTTGCGCCGTATCTCGTATGGGTAGATATGCGAAACTGTCTGACTTTAGATTTCTCTATGATCTCTTCTCTCTAGCTCTCGTTGCGCCGTATCTCGTATGGGTAGATATGCGAAACTGTCTGACTTCAGATTTCTCCATGATCTCTTCTCTCTAGCTCTCGTTGCGCCGTATCTCGTATGGGTAGATATGCGAAACTGTCTGACTTCAGATTTCTCTATGATCTCTTCTCTCTAGCTCTCGTTGCGCCGTATCTCGTATGGGTAGATATGCGAAACTGTCTGATTCAAATTTCTCTATGATCTCTTCTCTCTAGCTCTCGTTGCGCCGTATCTCGTATGGGTAGATATGCGAAACTGTCTGACTTCAGATTTCTCTATGATCTCTTCTCTCTAGCTCTCGTTGCGCCGTATCTCGTATGGGTAGATATGCGAAACTGTCTGACTTCAGATTTCTCTATGATCTCTTCTCTCTAGCTCTCGTTGCGCCGTATCTCGTATGGGTGCGAAACTGTCTGACTTCAGATTTCTCTATGCTCTCTTCTCTCTAGCTCTCGTTGCGCCGTATCTCGTATGGGTAGATATGCGAAACTGTCTGACTTTAGATTTCTCTATGATCTCTTCTCTCTAGCTCTCGTTGCGCCGTATCTCGTATGGGTAGATATGCGAAACTGTCTGACTTCAGATTTATCTATGCTCTCTTATCTCTAGCTCTCGTTGCGCCGTATCTCGTATGGGTAGATATGCGAAACTGTCTGACTTCAGATTTCTCTATGCTCTCTTCTCTCTAGCTCTCGTTGCGCCGTATCTCGTATGGGTAGATATGCGAAACTGTCTGACTTTAGATTTCTCTATGATCTCTTCTCTCTAGCTCTCGTTGCGCCGTATCTCGTATGAGTAGATATGCGAAACTGTCTGACTTTAGATTTCTCTATGATCTCTTCTCTCTAGCTCTCGTTGCGCCGTATCTCGTATGGGTAGATATGCGAAACTGTCCGACTTTAGATTTCTCTATGATCTCTTCTCTCTAGCTCTCGTTGCGCCGTATCTCGTATGGGTAGATATGCGAAACTGTCCGACTTTAGATTTCTCTATGATCTCTTCTCTCTAGCTCTCGTTGCGCCGTATCTCGTATGGGTAGATATGCGGAACTGTCTGACTTTAGATTTCTCTATGATCTCTTCTCTCTAGCTCTCGTTGCGCCGTATCTCGTATGGGTAGATATGCGAAACTGTCCGACTTTAGATTTCTCTATTATCTCTTCTCTCTAGCTCTCGTTGCGCCGTATCTCGTATGGGTAGATATGCGAAACTGTCCGACTTTAGATTTCTCTATGATCTCTTCTCTCTAGCTCTCGTTGCGCCGTATCTCGTATGGGTAGATATGCGAAACTGTCTGACTCTAGATTTCTCTATGATCTCTTCTCTCTAGCTCTCGTTGCGCCGTATCTCGTATGGGTAGATATGCGAAACTGTCTGACTTTAGATTTCTCTATGATCTCTTCTCTCTAGCTCTCGTTGCGCCGTATCTCGTATGGGTAGATATGCGAAACTGTCTGACTTCAGATTTCTCTATGCTCTCTTCTCTCTAGTCCTCGTTGCGCCGTATCTCGTATGGGTAGATATGCGAAACTGTCTGACTTCAGATTTCTCTATGATCTCTTCTCTCTAGCTCTCGTTGCGCCGTATCTCGTATGGGTAGATATCCGAAACTGTCTGACTTTAGATTTCTCTATGATCTCTTCTCTCTAGCTCTCGTTGCGCCGTATCTCGTATGGGTAGATATGCGAAACTGTCTGACTTTAGATTTCTCTATGATCTCTTCTCTCTAGCTCTCGTTGCGCCGTATCTCGTATGGGTAGATATGCGAAACTGTCTGACTTTAGATTTCTCTATGATCTCTTCTCTCTAGCTCTCGTTGCGCCGTATCTCGTATGGGTAGATATGCGAAACTGTCTGACTTTAGATTTCTCTATGATCTCTTCTCTCTAGCTCTCGTTGCGCCGTATCTCGTATGGGTAGATATGCGAAACTGTCTGACTTTAGATTTCTCTATGATCTCTTCTCTCTAGCTCTCGTTGCGCCGTATCTCGTATGAGTAGATATGCGAAACTGTCTGACTTTAGATTTCTCTATGATCTCTTATCTCTAGCTCTCGTTGCGCCGTATCTCGTATGGGTAGATATGCGAAACTGTCTGACTTCAGATTTCTCTATGCTCTCTTCTCTCTAGCTCTCGTTGCGCCGTATCTCGTATGGGTAGATATGCGAAACTGTCTGACTTTAGATTTCTCTATGATCTCTTCTCTCTAGCTCTCGTTGCGCCGTATCTCGTATGAGTAGATATGCGAAACTGTCTGACTTTAGATTTCTCTATGATCTCTTCTCTCTAGCTCTCGTTGCGCCGTATCTCGTATGGGTAGATATGCGAAACTGTCCGACTTTAGATTTCTCTATGATCTCTTCTCTCTAGCTCTCGTTGCGCCGTATCTCGTATGGGTAGATATGCGAAACTGTCCGACTTTAGATTTCTCTATGATCTCTTCTCTCTAGCTCTCGTTGCGCCGTATCTCGTATGGGTGCGAAACTGTCTGACTTCAGATTTCTCTATGCTCTCTTCTCTCTAGCTCTCGTTGCGCCGTATCTCGTATGGGTAGATATGCGAAACTGTCTGACTTCAGATTTCTCTATGATCTCTTCTCTCTAGCTCTCGTTGAGCCGTATCTCGTATGGGTGCGAAACTGTCTGACTTCAGATTTCTCTATGCTCTCTTCTCCCTAGCTCTCGTTGCGCCGTATCTCGTATGGGTAGATATGCGAAACTGTCTGACTTTAGATTTCTCTATGATCTCTTCTCTCTAGCTCTCGTTGCGCCGTATCTCGTATGGGTAGATATGCGAAACTGTCTGACTTCAGATTTATCTATGCTCTCTTATCTCTAGCTCTCGTTGCGCCGTATCTCGTATGGGTAGATATGCGAAACTGTCTGACTTCAGATTTCTCTATGCTCTCTTCTCTCTAGCTCTCGTTGCGCCGTATCTCGTATGGGTAGATATGCGAAACTGTCTGACTTTAGATTTCTCTATGATCTCTTCTCTCTAGCTCTCGTTGCGCCGTATCTCGTATGAGTAGATATGCGAAACTGTCTGACTTTAGATTTCTCTGTGATCTCTTCTCTCTAGCTCTCGTTGCGCCGTATCTCGTATGGGTAGATATGCGAAACTGTCCGACTTTAGATTTCTCTATGATCTCTTCTCTCTAGCTCTCGTTGCGCCGTATCTCGTATGGGTAGATATGCGAAACTGTCCGACTTTAGATTTCTCTATGATCTCTTCTCTCTAGCTCTCGTTGCGCCGTATCTCGTATGGGTGCGAAACTGTCTGACTTCAGATTTCTCTATGCTCTCTTCTCTCTAGCTCTCGTTGCGCCGTATCTCGTATGGGTAGATATGCGAAACTGTCTGACTTCAGATTTCTCTATGATCTCTTCTCTCTAGCTCTCGTTGCGCCGTATCTCGTATGGGTAGATATGCGAAACTGTCTGATTCAAATTTCTCTATGATCTCTTCTCTCTAGCTCTCGTTGCGCCGTATCTCGTATGGGTAGATATGCGAAACTGTCTGACTTCAGATTTCTCTATGATCTCTTCTCTCTAGCTCTCGTTGCGCCGTATCTCGTATGGGTAGATATGCGAAACTGTCTGACTTCAGATTTCTCTATGATCTCTTCTCTCTAGCTCTCGTTGCGCCGTATCTCGTATGGGTGCGAAACTGTCTGACTTCAGATTTCTCTATGCTCTCTTCTCTCTAGCTCTCGTTGCGCCGTATCTCGTATGGGTAGATATGCGAAACTGTCTGACTTTAGATTTCTCTATGATCTCTTCTCTCTAGCTCTCGTTGCGCCGTATCTCGTATGGGTAGATATGCGAAACTGTCTGACTTCAGATTTATCTATGCTCTCTTATCTCTAGCTCTCGTTGCGCCGTATCTCGTATGGGTAGATATGCGAAACTGTCTGACTTCAGATTTCTCTATGCTCTCTTCTCTCTAGCTCTCGTTGCGCCGTATCTCGTATGGGTAGATATGCGAAACTGTCTGACTTTAGATTTCTCTATGATCTCTTCTCTCTAGCTCTCGTTGCGCCGTATCTCGTATGAGTAGATATGCGAAACTGTCTGACTTTAGATTTCTCTATGATCTCTTCTCTCTAGCTCTCGTTGCGCCGTATCTCGTATGGGTAGATATGCGAAACTGTCCGACTTTAGATTTCTCTATGATCTCTTCTCTCTAGCTCTCGTTGCGCCGTATCTCGTATGGGTAGATATGCGAAACTGTCCGACTTTAGATTTCTCTATGATCTCTTCTCTCTAGCTCTCGTTGCGCCGTATCTCGTATGGGTAGATATGCGAAACTGTCTGACTCTAGATTTCTCTATGATCTCTTCTCTCTAGCTCTCGTTGCGCCGTATCTCGTATGGGTAGATATGCGAAACTGTCTGACTTTAGATTTCTCTATGATCTCTTCTCTCTAGCTCTCGTTGCGCCGTATCTCGTATGGGTAGATATGCGAAACTGTCTGACTTCAGATTTCTCTATGCTCTCTTCTCTCTAGTCCTCGTTGCGCCGTATCTCGTATGGGTAGATATGCGAAACTGTCTGACTTCAGATTTCTCTATGATCTCTTCTCTCTAGCTCTCGTTGCGCCGTATCTCGTATGGGTAGATATCCGAAACTGTCTGACTTTAGATTTCTCTATGATCTCTTCTCTCTAGCTCTCGTTGCGCCGTATCTCGTATGGGTAGATATGCGAAACTGTCTGACTTTAGATTTCTCTATGATCTCTTCTCTCTAGCTCTCGTTGCGCCGTATCTCGTATGGGTAGATATGCGAAACTGTCTGACTTTAGATTTCTCTATGATCTCTTCTCTCTAGCTCTCGTTGCGCCGTATCTCGTATGGGTAGATATGCGAAACTGTCTGACTTTAGATTTCTCTATGATCTCTTCTCTCTAGCTCTCGTTGCGCCGTATCTCGTATGGGTAGATATGCGAAACTGTCTGACTTTAGATTTCTCTATGATCTCTTCTCTCTAGCTCTCGTTGCGCCGTATCTCGTATGGGTAGATATGCGAAACTGTCTGACTTCAGATTTCTCTATGATCTCTTCTCTCTAGCTCTCGTTGCGCCGTATCTCGTATGGGTAGATATCCGAAACTGTCTGACTTTAGATTTCTCTATGATCTCTTCTCTCTAGCTCTCGTTGGGCCGTATCTCGTATGGGTAGATATGCGAAACTGTCTGACTTTAGATTTCTCTATGATCTCTTCTCTCTAGCTCTCGTTGCGCCGTATCTCGTATGGGTAGATATGCGAAACTGTCTGACTTTAGATTTCTCTATGATCCCTTCTCTCTAGCTCTCGTTGCGCCGTATCTCGTATGGGTAGATATGCGAAACTGTCTGACTTTAGATTTCTCTATGATCTCTTCTCTCTAGCTCTCGTTGCGCCGTATCTCGTATGGGTAGATATGCGAAACTGTCTGACTTTAGATTTCTCTATGATCTCTTCTCTCTAGCTCTCGTTGCGCCGTATCTCGTATGGGTAGATATGCGAAACTGTCTGACTTTAGATTTCTCTATGATCTCTTCTCTCTAGCTCTTGTTGCGCCGTATCTCGTATGGGTAGATATCCGAAACTGTCTGACTTTAGATTTCTCTATGATCTCTTCTCTCTAGCTCTCGTTGCGCCGTATCTCGTATGGGTAGATATGCGAAACTGTCTGACTTCAGTTTTATCTATGATCTCTTCTCTCTAGCTCTCGTTGCGCCGTATCTCGTATGGGTAGATATGCGAAACTGTCTGACTTCAGTTTTATCTATGATCTCTTCTCTCTAGCTCTCGTTGCGCCGTATCTCGTACGGGTAGATATGCGAAACTGTCTGACTTCAGATTTCTCTATGATCTCTTCTCTCTAGCTCTCGTTGCGCCGTATCTCGTATGGGTAGATATGCGAAACTGTCTGACTTTAGATTTCTCTATGATCTCTTCTCTCTAGCTCTCGTTGCGCCGTATCTCGTATGAGTAGATATGCGAAACTGTCTGACTTTAGATTTCTCTATGATCTCTTCTCTCTAGCTCTCGTTGCGCCGTATCTCGTATGGGTAGATATGCGAAACTGTCTGACTTTAGATTTCTCTATGATCTCTTCTCTCTAGCTCTCGTTGCGCCGTATCTCGTATGGGTAGATATGCGAAACTGTCTGACTTCAGATTTCTCTATGCTCTCTTCTCTCTAGCTCTCGTTGCGCCGTATCTCGTATGGGTAGATATGCGAAACTGTCTGACTTCAGATTTCTCTATGCTCTCTTATCTCTAGCTCTCGTTGCGCCGTATCTCATGCGAAACTGTCTGACTTCAGATTTCTCTATGATCTCTTCTCTCTAGCTCTCGTTGCGCCGTATCTCGTATGGGTAGATATGCGAAACTGTCTGATTCAAATTTCTCTATGATCTCTTCTCTCTAGCTCTCGTTGCGCCGTATCTCGTATGGGTAGATATGCGAAACTGTCTGACTTCAGATTTCTCTATGATCTCTTCTCTCTAGCTCTCGTTGCGCCGTATCTCGTATGGGTAGATATGCGAAACTGTCTGACTTCAGATTTCTCTATGATCTCTTCTCTCTAGCTCTCGTTGCGCCGTATCTCGTATGGGTAGATATGCGAAACTGTCTGATTCAAATTTCTCTATGATCTCTTCTCTCTAGCTCTCGTTGCGCCGTATCTCGTATGGGTAGATATGCGAAACTGTCTGACTTCAGATTTCTCTATGATCTCTTCTCTCTAGCTCTCGTTGCGCCGTATCTCGTATGGGTAGATATGCGAAACTGTCTGACTTCAGATTTCTCTATGATCTCTTCTCTCTAGCTCTCGTTGCGCCGTATCTCGTATGGGTAGATATGCGAAACTGTCTGACTTCAGATTTCTCTATGATCTCTTCTCTCTAGCTCTCGTTGCGCCGTATCTCGTATGGGTAGATATGCGAAACTGTCTGACTTTAGATTTCTCTATGATCTCTTCTCTCTAGCTCTCGTTGCGCCGTATCTCGTATGGGTAGATATGCGAAACTGTCTGACTTTAGATTTCTCTATGATCTCTTCTCTCTAGCTCTCGTTGCGCCGTATCTCGTATGGGTAGATATGCGAAACTGTCTGACTTTAGATTTCTCTATGATCTCTTCTCTCTAGCTCTCGTTGCGCCGTATCTCGTATGGGTAGATATGCGAAACTGTCTGACTTTAGATTTCTCTATGATCTCTTCTCTCTAGCTCTCGTTGCGCCGTATCTCGTATGGGTAGATATGCGAAACTGTCTGACTTCAGATTTCTCTATGATCTCTTCTCTCTAGCTCTCGTTGCGCCGTATCTCGTATGGGTAGATATGCGAAACTGTCTGACTTTAGATTTCTCTATGATCTCTTCTCTCTAGCTCTCGTTGCGCCGTATCTCGTATGGGTAGATATGCGAAACTGTCTGACTTTAATTAGGTGAATGTGCTCAGTAAAAGATGTACTCAAAAATCGTTTCGACCCTGATTCAAGACGATTTTTGGGTTGTTTTTCTCAGAGGGTTGGGTCATCATCAGTTGAACCCCTCTGAGAAAATGAAAACAGGACGAAAAGACTTACCGTCTTTTAACGATGAATTGAGAGAAATGGACATTGCTTCTACTTCATTGCACGTTTTCAAGCTCGAAAGCTGGTATACGTGTTTCCACCTACCATTTTGAATGGTGAAAGGCAGCTGGGGCGATTTTGCCAAACCAACTCGAGGGAAACACGCTTTAGAAGTTATATATTAGGTTATTTATTTGAACAAAATATACTGTGTCACTAGGACGTTTTGGGTGTTATAATTAGGTGAATGTGCTCAGTAAAAGATGTACTCAAAAAAAAATCAAAAAAAAAGCTTGAAAACGTGCAATGAAGTAGAAGCAATGTCCATTTCTCTCAATTCATCGTTAAAAGACGGTCAGTAAGTCTTTTCGTCCTGTTTTCATTTTCTCAGAGGGGTTCAACTGATGATGACCCAACCATCTGAGAAAAACAACCCAAAAATCGTCTTGAATCAGGGTCGAAACGATTTTTGAGTACATCTTTTACTGAGCACATTCACCTAATTATAACACCTAAAACGTCCTAGTGACACAATATATTTTGTTCAAATAAATAACCCTCTGATATTTCTCTGATATTGATTTATCGATTTTTCATGAGGACTCGAAATCAGACATGATATTTTACGCCTTAACGTCCCGCGACAACCCCTACCTTTATTGTCTTGAAACTCGACATACATATAAAGGACCCAAAATAATTATGACTTTCAATTATGAAAAATCGATAATTTCGATTTATTGATTAGTTACATGAAGATGTAAAATGGTCAAAAACGGCCCGAAAATTTTCAAACTGACTTAAACTTTTCCTCATTCTTCCAACAGTATGAGTTATGCATGAGAATCAACTAAATCAGAAAAAAGTTGAGAGCAAGTGTTTTCTTTTCGAGAAATATCGGGTTTTTGTTTGCCAAATTTTCAAAAGAGTTGAACAAGTACAGTTATTTTAGTGTGAAGATTAATCACTAAGTAGTGCTCTATCGTGAAAAAATATCGAAAAAAAGTTCAGTCGTTCGCGAGATATACGTTGTTGAATTTCACCTACAAAATTGATGACGTCATAAGTCACATGACGAAAACTGTCAACATGATCTTTGATGCCTTAACTTTTTTTACGATTTCGAACATGACAAACACGCGGGGGTCTGGGGGGCACCCCCAGCTAGCGGGGCCCGCGGCGTCAGCCGCGGGACCCACTAGTCTGATTTATATATGCTTTTGAATACAGACATACATAAATGCCACAGTTAACTGTATCATTTTTAGGCTGAGTAAGAGTATTGGTATACGAATGTTCAAAAATAGACACACCAAGAACCTCCTTGAACGTATTCTGGATAGTGCAGCTCATGGGCTTGCGATAAGGATCGATATAAATTGCACTCTTTCCATTTCGAGAAATAATAGCTAGTCTCCAATGGCTTTCGTGACAGAAAGGAAATAACTTCTTTTTCGGTACAGATTCAATTGTAGTCAGTAAACTGGATAGATTGGAAGAAGAGTCTAATTTCTCATTTATCAGAATTGATTGCCAAATGCACGGATCAATTACTTCATAATCGCCTTTTTGATTGGACTGTTTGATGTATTCCAAAATCAGCTCATCATTCAGCCACGCTTTTGTACCGGTAGTATATTGAAGACAGTTGTACGGTAGCTTACGGTTGGAGATGTTGGTAGCTCCCTTTATATGGGATGTGGTACAAGTAGAGGCAGACTGACTGGAACGAAATAGGTTGGCAGTACGGGCTGTCGTTAAGCTCAGCCTCTTTCCGTTGGTCACGTTATCGGTACACTCAGAAATAGTAGATAAATTCGGGTTTTGTAGTTTTTTCACCACATTTTCCGTCGCCAAATCTTTGGTAGCTGATCTAGTAAGCACACGATCAGATTGTTTGTGAAGGCTCAGTATAACACTTTGTGATAATTTTTCCGGAGAAATTTTCTTTACCGGGCTTATTTGTACCGAATTAACTTTCGCTCTAGTGACACGCTTTTGTATAACTTTCATTTGTTCGGCCACTTTAATCGAACCTTTGTAAGCATCTCTAATTCCGGATTTTTGGGCTGGACGACGAATTTCCGTATTTCGCTTAATAACTGGTTTGGGGGGAATACGACCACAGAAACACGTGGTTTTAATTCTGGAAACAGTCAGGTTGGGAACACATCGTTCACAGGGAAACACATCTGAACACTCTCCTTTAACTTTTCGAAGACTGAAGTGGTGTTCATCAAAATGGTCTTTCATCACGTGCGAGTTCGCATGGCTACTACCAACTAAATTACAGATGTGGCATTTCAACACACATTGGGTAGGTTTTGCCTTCTTAAGCGAATGGACAGATTTCATATGAGCTTTCAGTTTGTACCTAGCGGAAGTACTATTATCGCTATTAGTAATGCTGTTAAACACAATGTCTATTTTTCCATTCTCATAACAAACTGGGCAATGTAAAACCCTAGATTCAGGTATGGTAACAATAAGTTTCTGGTCCTCACTGTTCCATTCGGGAATGGTACAATCTGGAATATGAATGGAAGTCTTTTTTACAATATACTTCGATACAGTTGAAACTATGAGTTCTTTCGAACACGGAATACCAGTATTTGTTGTCGACTCTTCAGTCCTATGTCCACCCCCAACTATAACACGTTTCCGTAAGTCAGGTGGTTTCAAGTGTTTTTCTAACTTAACTCTCCTCCACCCAGTCATGGTTAGGTTGACTGTGCAAAGTAGGGCAAAGAAGATGTGTCCAATACAAAGAAAATCAATTATTGTCTCAGTCTGTGAATGTCTGTTCCCACCCTCACGTATGTTACTTGCCAACAGGGTTTGTTTGCTAGCAGGTTGAACACAACCTAAGAGGTCAGGATGATATCGATTGTCCAAAACATCAGGCCGGTGTGAAAATGATGAGATTCTATTATTAGGAAAGAATCAACCAAACATAATTTACACCATTTTCCTGTACAAAACATATACGAAAAATCGTCTTTTATCACGGAACCCGAACCCGTGAGAAAAGAGTAAGCAGAGTTGAGATTTTTGGTGCCAAATAGCACTCTATCTCGAAAAAAGCTACCTGTGTAATCAGTGTTGCTAGCACTCTCACACAGGGATCCAGCTGATAGAGTCTTTCCGGAATCTACACGGTAGTGATCTCCGACAACTGTACGTCCGACCCTTTCCAAGTGGTCGATCCGTTTTCCTCCAACCTTATATTGGGGAGGCTTGGGTGGGTGAGTTGTCACAAGACAAGTGTCAAGTGGTCTCGGCAACAAGGCATTGGTAACTGGGTTCTCACTCCTTAATCCATCTACTTCCGCACTTGCTAATATCTCAATGGTAACCAAGGTTAGCCAAACGAGGAGGGGGCGCAGAGGTGGGTAAGCTGCCAAACACGGGCGAACGACGAACATAGAGATAATCATTGAAACTCAACAGATTTCTCTATGCTCTCTTCTCTCTAGTCCTCGTTGCGCCATAGCTCGTATGGGTAGATATGCGAAACTGTCTGAAATTAGATTTCTCTATGCTCTCTTCTCTCTAGTCCTCGTTGCGCCGTATCTCGTATGGGTAGATAAGCGAAACTGTCTGAACTTAGATTTCTCTATGCTCTCTTCTCTCTAGTCCTCGTTGCGCCGTATCTCGTATGGGTAGATATGCGAAACTGTCTGAAATTAGATTTCTCTATGCTCTCTTCTCTCTAGTCCTCGTTGCGCCGTATCTCGTATGGGTAGATAAGCGAAACTGTCTGAACTTAGATTTCTCTATGCTCTCTTCTCTCTAGTCCTCGTTGCGCCGTATCTCGTATGGGTAGATATGCGAAACTGTCTGAAATTAGATTTCTCTTTGCTCTCTTCTCTCCAGTCCTCGTTGCGCCGTATCTCGTATGGGTAGATATGCGAAACTGTCTGAAATTAGATTTCTCTATGCTCTCTTCTCTCTATTCCTCGTTGGAAATTCCGTGTTCTGTCTTTTCGAAACCTCTTGCAGCAACCTTTCCATTTCAAAGTTTGAACTGGTTCTCTTGATAAACCTACAAAGTGATGGAAAAGTTTTTTTTCAACTCTTTTTCTATCAATCACAGAATTTGTCAGAAACTAAACGTAATCACTATATCGCAAAAGTTCCAACCGTTTTTAACTTCTCAATTTTTTTTCACACTTTCGGGTGAAACAACCTTCTATGTCGCACTCAAATGTGCCACATTTGCTTATAAAGAACCGTTGGCAATATTACATCAGTACGGTTCTCGTATTTCGACGGAAATGTGATGGTGAAACGGTTTTGAAGTTTGCAAGTGTGAGTATGTTTTCGTTTCATTTATTGCACAAGGAATACCGGCTGCATTTCGATATTCTGGAAATGTTAGTTTTTTGATGTTTATTAAATTCCATTCAAAATGTTAGCATTCTAATGAGGAATCGTGCACTTTGTCATTGCACGTTCCTGAGTTCTGCTGTGTCTAATATGTTTCTGGTGACTAAACATGGTGAATAAATAGTAGCCTCTTTTGACTGTTGGTGACCGTGACTGTTTTATAATGGTTTTCGTATGTTCAGAAATACAATAAAGAAGACGGGTATTTCTTGAGCATGGGAGATATGCTCAAGTTGAGCTCAAACTAGGTCTTCAAAATTCTGGTCAGAAAAGTTCCAATAATAACCAACTAAGTGACAAAAATGATAAGTTCCTTGAGAAAAGTTGAAAGTACGACCAATTTCGAATTGACGCTACTGAAACTCATTTATTCACAATGGTAACAAATACGGATAAAGTTCAGGCTGAAAAAAGAGATTTCCAGATTTGTTGTTTCATTTATTTATGTTGTTTGTTTTTATTGCAGAATAATTACGGGTTTCATATCGATATTCTGTAAATGTTAGTTTTTCGATGTTTATTTCATTCATTTCAAATTCCTCCCACCTTACGTCGGTCGAATGTTACACGCTCTGCTAATTAGGCAGCGACGCGGCGCGAATATAGTAATATCATAAAACCATATTGATTTCACTATAACTGTTGTTTGAGTGGAGAAAAACCAATGGTTGTAGTTTTTGTGTAAATGTTCTATTTATTTATACACAGCATGTTTTGGTCTTCCAGATATTTGTCTATTGCCACGCGTTTTACCATACTTTTCAATGATATCATAGTTTCGTTTACTTTGATAATACATTTGGTGCGAGATAGTCTCATAAATAGAACATAATGTGAAAAAGGAAATTTATAGTTTGATGTTCACACTAATTCGCGTTTGGTCGAAACTGTATTGCGTCTAGAGATAGTGTGCCCCGAAGAGACGTCAGACGATGAGAGGAAAAATCAATATATATGACAACCACCCTGTATAAACAGTAATTTACTGTTTTGCAACGACGCTTGTTCTGAGTTGTATTGCGATACTGTCAGATGAAACTACTAACCTGTGTAGTTTTTCTCTCCCTCGGTAAATAATTGGTTATGCATAGTAACTAGAAAGAAGGAAGGATGTGTGTTAACATATAATGTATAATAAAATTAAGTTAAACTCTCTCACTATAGAGGTGTGTTACAAAATAAGAAAGTAAACTTTGTTATGTAAACATAGAACCAACTACCAACTAATTTTTAGTAATATTTTTGCGTATATTTAACTGCATCGTTTAATATTGTAATGTGTACTTATCAAAAGTAAGAAAAGCGTCTGCCTCATAAGCAGAGCGTGTAACATTCGACCGTGCTCTTGGAGGAAGTTAAAATGGTTTCAATAAACATCAAAAAACTAACACATTTTCGAACCGGTATTATATTTATTTAGCAAAAAAACACGAATGAAACAACAAAAGTGAAACACCTTGTTAACCTATCAGTATTTCGCTTGATAAATGCGTTTCTGATCAAAATTTTGCTCCCAAAATGATTCTCCAAGATTAGAAAGAAGCACATTCTAGGTAGAAAGAAGTACAGAAGTACATATTGGGCTTTCGTGGGAAAGTGAGACGGTTTTATTTTTAGGTCTCCAAGAGCGAATGTTTGCCCGAAAAATAGAGGTTTACGTCCCATAGTGGAATTAGTGTGTTAAAGTATACTCGACTCTCCACTGAGACCAAAACCGTTTATAGGAACTGCACAAAACCCACCATTGGAACAACATGCAACCCGAAATAATAGGACTACATCAAAACAAGTCAAATATCATTTTATGCAGATAATAAGTGAAAACTACCTTCTGAAAAAACAAATAACTCAACAATGTTCTACTACTATAATAGCGCAATATAATACCAGAAACATAAAACTTTTGGCTGGGAAGAGAACGGAACCGAATAGAAAATAGATTATATTAGAAGTAACTGATGTCTAAAATGCTTTCGCAAAAACAATGGTTCCAATGAAAACAATAACTGTATATTACATTAGTATATTACATTAGAAAGTATATTACATTAGAAACAACTGAAATTCTAAAATGCTTTCGCATAAACAATGGTTCCAATAAACACAATAACTGCTCCTAATACGTGGAAAACGTTGAATGGATTTCCGAAAAGCAGAAAAGAGAGAAAGAGAGAAAGGAACTTTCTCAGAGATATGACCATATTCACATTCAATGAAGAAGTTTCCGAAGTCAATCGATACACATTGTTCACACAGACCCATCTGGAATGAACCCAGTTAACCACTTATTCTAATTTTATGGATTTCGAGTTAGATATAGTGAGAGCTCAAGTTTCCACTTGGTTTATTAACTAATCTGAGAGAGTGTACCTGTACTATTGTACAAAATGAGACAATTTGCAAATTCCTGCTGCATTCATGTCAAAATACGCAGATCACTTGCAGTTATTAACATTCCTTCTTCCTAGAAATTTCCTAATTCTACCTCTACTATTCCATAGAACCCCGTTTAAGTATTCGTACTGAAACATTCAACTGACTGTAGTAGAACGACGGCCAGAATGTATACCCAAGCAGCAGGAACCGGGACCTCCATATCGTTGAATCGAAAAGAAGGCGAGTTGTTCGCCAGAGACGCTGCCGAGGAAATATCGTTCGACAACAGAAAAAAGGCGGGTAGAGACAGAAAATGCTAAAGAAAAAAGAAGAAATTAACCAGATTCAAATATTTTTCATTGGTTTTCGTAGTTTTTCTATCAATTCACGTTTCTTAACTGTTAACCACACACTCCGTGTTGGAAGAATAATCTAACGACACTCATTTTTTATTTTCGAAAATAATGCTCCGGAGTGATTACAAACTTTCATGCGTTCAATCATGACACCGATTTAGTTTTATCGTTTTACTTGTTTATTCAAAAACTGTAGAAACGAAGACAATAAAAATGATAGTACGCGTCAGATTTCACTACAACACATCATTTTCATAATTAGTATAAAACGTCGGAGCTTAAGAATGACACGGGGATTATATTGTATAATAGTTGAACTGGGTTCTTCGTATATGGGGGGGGGGTCAAGTATAATTTTATCTCGTAATTAGAATATGTTTTCATTTCACAAACTCATTTCACAACTTACCACATAGAACATGGCTTCCTTGTGATGACTTCCGTACTTTGCATAGAGCCTTTCCTGGCAAATTCCCAGATATGAACTCAACAAAATGGCCACTGTCAGCAGCGAAATACCTGGAACATTTTACTATCAAGGAAGGACGACTAAAGATGGTCCAATCCCAACGCTTCAGCCCTTTAAACTGCAATACATTTTTCAAAAATTGAAAATTCTTCTCTTAAATTTCCAATATATGGTTTTCCATCAGGACCGATGTCTCGGGATTGGTCCACGTAATCGTCCTGCTTCAATATGACATATGTTCGAGAAAAAAAATTGGATGTCATTCTTTTCTACCAGCTGAAATCTAGTAAATTCTTGAAAAAGAGAAGAAAAAAGATTTGTTTTGAAAGTTCACAGTGTTGAATACAAGTCGTGTATGAGAGTATTTTCTTACTTGAACCACAATTCAATTTCTGTTGAAACACATTCGCCACTTGAAATACCGAACTATTTTTTCGTAGTGCATTTTCTCTTATCGTTACGCTTACGCGTGAAATACCCCGAAACGGGATGAATCTCAATTTAGAGCAGGACTATTACGTGGACCGATTCCGTGTCAACGGTCCTTTAAACTGCAATTGGAAAATGTAGGGCAGTTTAAAGGACTGAAGCGTTGGGATCGGACCACATAATGGTCCTTCTTGAACAAATATGTTTAGGTTGCAACAGCTTCTAAGTACTTACCGAAGACAAATGGTGGGAAAAACAGCTGATTAGCCCACTCGGGTGCCAGACTTTGACCAATATCAACGGGCGGCTGGTAGCTAGCCAGAGTGAACACTGCCACCCCCGCTGTCACTGTCAATATGGACAGGATCTGAAACATTCGAATGACTTTGACTCTTCATGGTCAATTCTATATCTAGCCGGGTTCTTTGGTAACCTAACAGGTTTTTGATAACCCATTTTCCAGGTTATTTCACAGGTAGCTGGTTTTCGTTTTAGGTTACCTATCGTTCACCTGTGAGGTACCTGTGAGGTAATCTGACAAAGGGTTACAAAAAACTGGTTAGATTTGAAATTCACCACCGGTTACTATTCAATCTAACGCAAGTTCTGGTTTTCACAGTCAGTCTTAGGACAAAAATTTGATTTTCGGTTATTTTCAGGTTACCTACCCAGGAAAGCTGAAAATAGTGCTATCAAAACAGGTTTGGTTACAAAAAAACCGTTTAGATATAGTTTCCATGTTCCGCTGTTGATAAACCTCGGCATATTGTACAGTGTTGGGTTTCTTATTTGAACCGAAACACGAGGTAGTCTAGATATAGATGTAGTCGAAGTGTAAAGAAACATTGGAAAAATAAGAAAGTCAGGGGCCGAGTGATAGAATGGTTAGCGTTTACGGCTGTCGCTCCACATGATTTTAGTAATGACCCGGGTTCGATCCCCGCTCGCGCAGCATCAGCGTGGTAATGCAATTCGTAAGTAATTGTGCAATTCTATGATTAAAGTAATACACTTTTAGGAAGACGCTATCATCATTATTGCTTTTGGTTAACGTTGCTTATATATACAGGAGTCGCAACACTCAGCTGCGGAAAACGACAATGTAACGCGGATAGGCAAACCACGAACTAGATTGGAAAACAAACGAAAAATGGGCGGCCAAAACGGATTTGGTTACCAAAAAACCCGGTTATATATAAATTTAGCCGACCGAAGTTCATCGAAACAGTGAGGAAACAGGAAATACACGGATCGCTCAACTGCGAAATAATCATCCAAGACGTTCACATTTACTGTTACACAACCCCCCCCCCCTCTCGTCATTCGTTCAACAAGCTACAGTTCCAACTCAGAACGATTAGCGCCAATTGTCTGCAATTGGCCAGCTACGAAACGAGAGAGCATGCAGGTCAATGACGCGCAGACAGGCTTAGACAGTATGCGTCTCTCTGACCTGTACACTCTCTCGTCGATTCCCAGCCAATTGGCCAGCCACATTTTTATTGGCTGAGCGAGAGAGTGTGCAGGTCAGAGAGACGCAGATGTCTGCGGCCTCATTGACCTGCACACTCTCTCGCTTTTGTAGCTGGCCAATTGATAGGTTTTTAAAATACTGAAACTTGTCTGTTCCGCATTTAACCATTTTACAGCATGTGGGTGGAAGTTTTATTTTTTTAAACCTGTTATTTCTATCTATGCTGCCAAAGTCTGCGTGGAATGGCGAGAACTCTACGCTCCCTTTTTCAGTAAATCTCTGAAACGAAAATGGTATAATCGAAAATATTCTACGTCGTGAGACCTACAACTTATCGTTTAGAAAACTGAGAACTTCCCAACCTGCAACAAATTGTAGACATGTTTCTGCAACCAACTGCGTAGTAATAGATGAGCCAACAGGTTACTCTGAAAATTGCAATATACTGGAAGTAAATTGAATGGTCACGTAAAGTCAGCATTCTAATGAAGAATCGTGCACTTTGCCATTTCACGTTTCTCAGTTCTGCTGTGTTTAACATGTTTCACGTGACTGTACAATTGACTGACAGTATATAGTTTGTTCCACCCATTTATAACCCTTTACAGTAATACGCTCAAATTTCCAGCTTGAAGTTTTGTATGTTTGTTTGTACTCCAAATTTAGTAGGATCTCCCGAATATTTGACGGAGTACTGTAGAAGGACATCGATTGATGGAACAGAGTATATGAAACAAGAAGGAATGTCGATATTGAGTATACTTTCGTTACACTATTAAAACAATCAATCGACTTTTTTCTAGCCGCATTTGTTGCAAAAGACTGATAAAAACATTCAAGCCAATTATATATGCAACCAAAATACAACCCGGTTGTTTGTGTACGAAACTATTAGTTGCTTTCAATTGCAACCAGGTTGCATCTCAAATCTCAGAAGCAACCAAAATCACTTTTATTACATGATTTGGTTGCATTTGAAAGCAACCAATAGTTTTGCACAACGCCCATTCACACTCACATTATCAAAAATATTGAACTTTTCTCACCGATTTGAAAATGATGAAAAGTGGGAAATGAATGTCGAACTTCATCGCATAATTGTTGCACATGTTCACCACAAAATAGATGACAACCAGTTTTATATAGTTCCTGAAACTGGCGAACAATTAACAATACTTCAACGAATAAGATCAACAACAATGCTACTGATTCTTCGACTCTCACTATATATAACCTATGAAACACCAGAGTGGGGAAAACTTGTGAAAAACCAGAGTTCGATTATAGTTTCACTGTAAAAAGTCCGATTCGATCATTAGAAATGGTATTCGCCTTGTTTTAATGTAATTTCCTATATTCAGAATTGATCTATTACTATATGAATAAAATTAAATAATAAAATAGTACCTGAGTGGAATTTTATTCTCGACAGAAAAGAATTTCGATTGAACGATGATTCCATGTGAATAAACGAGTAGAAAAGTAGCAAATGTGACCAGATTCAAACTATTTGGAACAATTCTAGAAAAAAAACAAGTATAGTATATAGTGTGTTCCACCTACTTATAACCCTCTACGGTAAATAAACGGTATGTTGTCAATTTCGGATTTTCTTCAAATTCTGATAATGTCACCTTTATTTCTACAAACTCTAAAAGGTTGAAAGCAAAATAATGAACCATTCGTTAGAAAACATTTCTTTATAATTAGTGGGATTACTGTAGATGGACATCGATTGGTGAAACGAATACTACCACAATTTAATACGATTAAAGGAGGGCAGAATGGAAAGATACCCCGGGGTCCTAAACATAAGGTTGCGCGCGCCAAAACCGACTAAAATACTTGAACCGTATGCAAAATAGGTTCGTTAGTGTGAATTTAAATTTGTCTATATCGGTTTCTCTCGAGCAGCTCTTTAATATGAACGTTCCTTTATGCCCTCCTCTAAGGCTGGTACAGTACAGATGGAGCTGCACCGTAGATCTTGTCCAAGTTCAAACTAAAGCCGAAGTTAATTTCACAACCGAATAGAATTGCTCTATACGAATAACATCTTGCTAACTATGGAATGAGCCCTGTTCTCTGTTTTTGATATGAGAAATATTCTCAATCTCTTCCAGTTTATGTGTCGCCTCATCAGTTTTCGCTCTATTCCAGGAGGAACCGGGTATTCCGTGAAGCACACCAGTCAACCATTAATCGGATTCCAAATAAACAATTACTCCTTTTTCTAGTTACCTCTTTGTAACCCGTTTTCACAACGCTTTTTGTGAGAAATTTTCTCTTTCTACAGCAAACATATAAGGCGTACTATTCGGTTAAGTGTGTAGTCTGATCCTAGTTGGACTCGTGAATTGTCGAGATCAAACTACAATTTCGATTAGGTCAGTCCATTTGACCTACAGTTGAACTTGTTCCAGAGCCGCCTGACAGCCGACACATCCTCCCAGGGTGGACAGCACCGTTCGTGACGTCATCTGAAATGGATCAAAGTACAAACAACGTTGCTGGGTCGTTTAACATGATCTACAGTTGAACAACTACTAACACTTATATAGTAAAATTACAGAGTTAAGGTAACTGTATGGTCGATGTCAATGTCAGGGGCGAATTCTATATTTAAGACAAAGTATTTCGCTAACACTAGCAGTTAAGCATTAATCGGGTTACCTGGTTCATCTTTCTGTTAATTCCAAATTTCCCCGAAAAAACATTGTAAAAAAGGGTTCCAAAAGGTTCAACAAAAGCGTTAACCAGGTAGCCCGGTTAAGGTTACCTGACCGGGTTCCTTGTGGAAATGGCCGAATCAAAGTACAAATTACAAAAAACGCTGCTGAGTCGTTTAACATGATCTACAGTTGAACCACTACTAACACTTATATAGAAAAATTACAGAGTTAAGGTAACTGTATGGTCGATGTCAATGTCAGGGGCGAATTCTATATTTAAGACAAAGTATTTCGCTAACACTAGCAGTTAAGCATTAATCGGGTTACCTGGTTCATCTTTCTGTTAATTCCAAATTTCCCCGAAAAAACATTGTAAAAAAGGGTTCCAAAAGGTTCAACAAAAGCGTTAACCAGGTAGCCCGGTTAAGGTTACCTGACCGGGTTCCTTGTGGAAATGGCCGAATCAAAGTACAAATTACAAAAAACGCTGCTGAGTCGTTTAACATGATCTACAGTTGAACCACTACTAACACTTATATAGAAAAATTACAGAGTTAAGGTAACTGTATGGTCGATGTCAATGTCAGGGGCGAATTCTATATTTAAGACAAAGTATTTCGCTAACACTAGCAGTTAAGCATTAATCGGGTTACCTGGTTCATCTTTCTGTTAATTCCAAATTTCCCCGAAAAAACATTGTAAAAAAGGGTTCCAAAAGGTTCAACAAAAGCGTTAACCAGGTAGCCCGGTTAAGGTTACCTGACCGGGTTCCTTGTGGAATTGGCCGGATCAAAGTACAAAGTACAAAAAACGCTGCTGAGTCGTTTAACATGATCTACAGTTGAACAACTACTAACACTTATATAGTAAAATTACAGAGTTAAGGTAACTGTATGGTCGATGTCAATGTCAGGGGCGAATTCTATATTTAAGACAAAGTATTTCGCTAACACTAGCAGTTAAGCATTAATCGGGTTACCTGGTTCATCTTTCTGTTAATTCCAAATTTCCCCGAAAAAAACATTGTAAAAAAGGGTTCCAAAAGGTTCAACAAAAGCGTTAACCAGGTAGCCCGGTTAAGGTTACCTGACCGGGTTCCTTGTGGAAATGGCCGAATCAAAGTACAAAGTACAAAAAACGCTGCTGAGTCGTTTAACATGATCTACAGTTGAACAACTACTAACACTTATATAGTAAAATTACAGAGTTAAGGTAACTGTATGGTCGATGTCAATGTCAGGGGCGAATTCTATATTTAAGACAAAGTATTTCGCTAACACTAGCAGTTAAGCATTAATCGGGTTACCTGGTTCATCTTTCTGTTAATTCCAAATTTCCCCGAAAAAAACATTGTAAAAAAGGGTTCCAAAAGGTTCAACAAAAGCGTTAACCAGGTAGCCCGGTTAAGGTTACCTGACCGGGTTCCTTGTGGAAATGGCCGAATTAAAGTACAAATTACAAAAAACGCTGTTGAGTCGTTTAACATGATCTACAGTTGAACCACTACTAACACTTATATAGAAAAATTACAGAGTTAAGGTAACTGTATGGTCGATGTCAATGTTACGTCTACCTAACAATAACAAAATCAAAATAATGGAATTGAGATGAAATTTATAAAGTCTACTGACTTTTCATTATCATTTAAGTGAAGAAATTTAGAAAGAAATCAATATGCCCTCAAGTGAGAGATTTCTTTGAATTTATTTAATTCTTCCTTCCTCTTTCAGTAAACAAAACATTGAAAATGAAGTAATGTATGTGTCTATCAATCGCAAAATTTCTCAGAAACTATATCGTTACATTTTTTTTACACTTTCAGGTAAAACAACGTTCTATCTCGCACTCAAATGTGACAGCCTTTGCTTATAAAGAACCGTTGGCTACTATACATTAGTAACTCATCTGCAACTTGAAAAAAATTGAAATGGTAAAAATCCAAATTCACATACAACTAAATTCACGAATAGTAAATAGTTTTATTCAGGTTCAATTTCGATTAAGTACAGTAAGAGCACACAGATATATACAATCATTCCCATAACTGATAACACTTTCAGGGTATATTTTTCCAGATTAGAAAAAACGTCTTAAAAGTATTGTTAATATACAGAAAAAGAAAATTAAAAATCACCGAGTTGACATAACAAAATCACAGATCAAAAGAGCACGGGGTTTGAATACTGAACTGTGTAAAAATAAAACATTACCAGTACACATTGCGTTGGTTTTTATACACCGTAAATAGTATAATACAAAGAATTGACCACAAATCAAAAAGTTAAGCTTTTGGTCGATAGTGAAAAGTAAACAATTACAGAAATTACATGCTGGAAACAGCCCCGTAGAGTTTAAAAACAGGTCCGAAGAAGAAAAAGAAAAACATTCACAGTAAAAAGTAAAAACTGTAACCTATTTTTGGCGGGTTTCATCATTCTTAGATGCGCAGGTTTCGAGAACATTTTCGATTACTGTAGTTTCGTCCGTGAAATCGTCAGAAGAATCGAGTACGAGATGGCGCCGTGAAGAAGACGCAGAGGACGACTGAAATGGACAGATTCTAGTTTGTAGTATGCTCTGCACAACACTTTGAAATTAAGTGAAATCTACAAGTAAGTTTTTTTGGTAACCCACTTGGTAACCCTAACCTGATATCCTTTTTTTAAGGTTACCTTAGTTGGTAATAGGGTTGTTAAAGTCGAACTCGAAACTCGATTTCTGCCAAAACTCGAAAACTCAAAATTTTGAACTCGATCTACAACCCGAGTGGGTAACCTCAAAAAGGGTTACCTAGAAAAAGACTGAAAACAACAGATTCTATGTTGTAGTTCGGTCTGCAGAACATGCTACCTATGTATAGTCCGTTTCACCAATTAATGTCCTTCTACAGTAATCCGTCAGATATTCAGAAAGGTTTTTCTAATGAATGGTTCATTATTTTGGTTTCAAACGTTCAGAGTTTGTAGTAGTAAACGTGCAGAAGATACTACCAAAACTTGAAATAAACCCAGAAACGCCAATATACCAAACTTTAACCTGGAATTTCGATTAGATTACTGTAGAGGGTTATAAGTTGGTGGAACAAACTATATGAAATTCAGGCGGATCAAACTAAACAATCACAGCAGCTATGTACAAAATGCAGTTTTAGCTGCTTTTCTCAGTACGATCATGAACAACAATGAAGAAAAACTAGCGAATTAAGAGAGAACAGGTACTTTACATACTGGCAGTGGAACATCCATATGCACAAGTAGTAACAGATCACCGGTGGTACTAAAAAGACTTTCAAATTACATGGTCTTCAATCCCTGATCAACTGACAAGAGAAAGTGCGTTACAGCAGAATAAAACACCTCAGTTTTGTAAAAAGAGGAAGCATTCTACCTTTACACAGACTAGAATGCCTATAAAAACATACATACAAGGACGTCATGAACGTTTGGGTTAAGATTTACATGAATTTTCATCTGCACCGGAAAACCTAACAATAAAACCGATTTTCGAGTAAATCCAACCACTAGCACGTACTTTTTTCTAATCTAGAACAAATCTTATCATACCAAAACTTTGAATTGACAGTCCACAACGCATTTATCAGAGCAAATACGGATAAGTTCGAAAAGGTAAATTACTTGTGTGTATTTATAGTGTAATGAAAAGAAGAAAACCGGTTTTATATCGATATTCTAAAAATGTTAGCTCTTCGATGTGTTTGAATTAATTTCAACTTTCTTCCACCTTACCACGGTCGAATGTTACACGCTCTGTTTATATGACAGACGCTTTTTAGTGAATAGTTCGATGAGCGAACGAATCACAAAAAGTCATGGTAAAACAGCACAAGTTACACGTAGTTGAGAAGTTCAAGGTCTGACGGATGAAAATAACTGAAGCTCTAAGTTTTGTCGAAAATCGTGGTGAAGTTTTCAGCTTTCAAAATGAGTGCACTAGCAGTAAATTTTCAAAATGAAAGAGAAACACGAGATCATTTATATGAGAAAGTTGGTACTAGAAACTCAGATCATTGCTGCTATCATTTCGAACCAATATCCTCTTTTTCTTGTGGAGAGAAATAGAGAAACAGAGAAACAGTGGGGTAGAGAAGAAGTAATTCATTATTTACAAATGTAATTTTTTGTGAATCACTAAATTTTCTCCATTTTCATATAGAACGTTTTTCCCAACACCTAAAGTTCATCAGAATCATTTAAACTTCTTTGTTGGTGTCCCACCTCTTTAATCGCTTTTCATACAGTTACTCAAGTGCACAGTCAACAGAAACATATTAGACACAGCAGAACTCGGAAACGTGCAATGACAGAGTGCACAATTTCTCATTAGAATGCTAATTTCCCGTGATTACTCAATTTACTTCTGTTATAAGTGACTGTTTCATTTACTCCTTGCTCTCTCTCCGCGAGAAGTCAAGTTGAGCTCAAAATGGGTTTTCAAAATTCTGGACAGAAAAAAAAGTGAAAAATTCCTTGAGAAAAGTTGAAAACTACGATTAAACGTATTCATCGGAGCAGGATAAAGTTGACGTTGAAAAAGGAGATTTCACATTTGTTGTTCTATTTATTTTTATTTTGTTTGTTTTCATTGCTGAAGAATCACCTGTTTCATATCGATTATTCTGTAAATGTTAGTTTTTCAATGTTTGTTCCATTCATTCCAAATTCCTCCAATCTTACGTCGGTCGAATGTTACACGCTCTGCTTATGAGGCAGACGCGGCGCGAATTTAGTGATATCAGTTGATTCACATTGATTTCACTATAACTGTCGTTTGAGTGGAGAAAAACCAATGGGTGTAGTTTTTGTGCAAATGTTCTATTTATTTATACACAGCATGTTTTGGTCTTTTAGATATTTGTCTATTGCCACGCGTTTTACCATACTTTTCAATGATATCATAGTTTCGTTTACTTTGATAATACATTTGGTGCGAGATAGTCTGATAAATAGAACATAATGTGAAAAAGGAAATTTATAGTTTGATGTCCACACAGTCTCATACTTCTATTGCGATACTGTCAGATGAACCTACTAACCTGTGTAGTTTTTCTCTCCCTTGGGCCCTTGGCATTTAATCGGTTATACATAGTAGATGGAAAGAAGGAAGGATGTGTATTAATGTATAAATGTATAATAAGATTAAGTTAAACTCTCTAATTATAGAAGTGCGTTACAAAATAAGAAAGAAAACTTTGTCATGTAAACATAGAAAGAACTATCAGATGATTTATTGTAATATTTTTGGGTATATTTAACTGCATCGTTTCGCAAACGTTTATTCCCTACCCATGTCTTCTGTTTCTCAAGAGTGAAGTACGAAATGACGTGAAGCATTGAATCAAGCTAGGAGTTTTTTTTCTTTTTTCGAAACATAACATTCTCAAATGAAGAAACCGCGTTGAGATTACGCCATCCCGTCCGATACTCAGCATAATTTTTTTATTCGCGTTCTGGAGCACTTTTTTTGTTTTTGGTGCTGTCATTGTTCAGTTGAGTTCAAGTTGGGGAGTTGTTGACGGATGTATCGAGATCAGGTGATGTACCGAAAGAAAGAAAAGCATCTGCATCATAAGCAGACCGTGTAACATTCGACCGTGCTAAGGTTGTAGATAGTTTAAATGAATTCAATAAACATCAAAAAACTACATTCACAGATTTTCGAACCGGTATTTATGATGCCATAATGAGACAACAAAATTGAATTTCTCCTTCAACTTATTCGTATTTCTTTTGATAAATGCGTTTCTGGAGTGTCAATTCGATCAAAATTTGTCTTTCAAGAGAACTTTCTTTGATTAAAAAAAAGTACATTCTACATCTTGGGTTCTACGGGTAAATCGGCTCCATTTTCAGGTCTCCAAGAGCGAATGTTTGTCCGAAAAAAATCGAGGAAAAAAATAGAAGTGGAGTCAGTCCGCAAAGCGTATAATGCCTAATGAATTCAGCTAGTTAGTATTAACAACCTGTTTATTCGAGGTCTGTAACACACAAGTGCATCTGAATAATATAAAACTAATAATGTCGTTGAGGAATCCTGCTGTGTAAAATGCTTTCTAATGAGAGCAAAACAGTTTATAGGAACTGCACAAAACCCACCATTGGAACAACATGCAACCCGAAATAATAGGACTACATCAAAACAAGTCAAATATCATTTTATGCAAATTTCATACTTCATATTTCATATTAATTTATTCACGTCGCTTCGTTACGAGGCGGTGTTCATCATACATGTCACAGATCTTTGTGGCAGCAGTTTCTTGTAAGGTCTTGGTTCCTTTATGCAAATAATAAGTGAAAACTACCTTCTGAAAAAACGAATAACTCAACAATGTTCTACTACCATAATAACTCATCTGCAACTTGAAAAAAATTGAAATGGTAAAAATCCAAATTCACATACAACTAAATTCACGAATAGTAAATAGTTTTATTCAGGTTCAATTTCGATTAAGTACAGTAAGAGCACACAGATATATACAATCATTCCCATAACTGATAACACTTTCAGGGTATATTTTTCCAGATTAGAAAAAACGTCTTAAAAGTATTGTTAATATACAGAAAAAGAAAATTAAAAATCACCGAGTTGACATAACAAAATCACAGATCAAAAGAGCACGGGGTTTGAATACTGAACTGTGTAAAAATAAAACATTACCAGTACACATTGCGTTGGTTTTTATACACCGTAAATAGTATAATACAAAGAATTGACCACAAATCAAAAAGTTAAGCTTTTGGTCGATAGTGAAAAGTAAACAATTACAGAAATTACATGCTGGAAACAGCCCCGTAGAGTTTAAAAACAGGTCCGAAGAAGAAAAAGAAAAACATTCACAGTAAAAAGTAAAAACTGTAACCTATTTTTGGCGGGTTTCATCATTCTTAGATGCGCAGGTTTCGAGAACATTTTCGATTACTGTAGTTTCGTCCGTGAAATCGTCAGAAGAATCGAGTACGAGATGGCGCCGTGAAGAAGACGCAGAGGACGACTGAAATGGACAGATTCTAGTTTGTAGTATGCTCTGCACAACACTTTGAAATTAAGTGAAATCTACAAGTAAGTTTTTTTGGTAACCCACTTGGTAACCCTAACCTGATATCCTTTTTTTAAGGTTACCTTAGTTGGTAATAGGGTTGTTAAAGTCGAACTCGAAACTCGATTTCTGCCAAAACTCGAAAACTCAAAATTTTGAACTCGATCTACAACCCGAGTGGGTAACCTCAAAAAGGGTTACCTAGAAAAAGACTGAAAACAACAGATTCTATGTTGTAGTTCGGTCTGCAGAACATGCTACCTATGTATAGTCCGTTTCACCAATTAATGTCCTTCTACAGTAATCCGTCAGATATTCAGAAAGGTTTTTCTAATGAATGGTTCATTATTTTGGTTTCAAACGTTCAGAGTTTGTAGTAGTAAACGTGCAGAAGATACTACCAAAACTTGAAATAAACCCAGAAACGCCAATATACCAAACTTTAACCTGGAATTTCGATTAGATTACTGTAGAGGGTTATAAGTTGGTGGAACAAACTATATGAAATTCAGGCGGATCAAACTAAACAATCACAGCAGCTATGTACAAAATGCAGTTTTAGCTGCTTTTCTCAGTACGATCATGAACAACAATGAAGAAAAACTAGCGAATTAAGAGAGAACAGGTACTTTACATACTGGCAGTGGAACATCCATATGCACAAGTAGTAACAGATCACCGGTGGTATTAAAAAGACTTTCAAATTACATGGTCTTCAATCCCTGATCAACTGACAAGAGAAAGTGCGTTACAGCAGAATAAAACACCTCAGTTTTGTAAAAAGAGGAAGCATTCTACCTTTACACAGACTAGAATGCCTATAAAAACATACATACAAGGACGTCATGAACGTTTGGGTTAAGATTTACATGAATTTTCATCTGCACCGGAAAACCTAACAATAAAACCGATTTTCGAGTAAATCCAACCACTAGCACGTACTTTTTTCTAATCTAGAACAAATCTTATCATACCAAAACTTTGAATTGACAGTCCACAACGCATTTATCAGAGCAAATACGGATAAGTTCGAAAAGGTAAATTACTTGTGTGTATTTATAGTGTAATGAAAAGAAGAAAACCGGTTTTATATCGATATTCTAAAAATGTTAGCTCTTCGATGTGTTTGAATTAATTTCAACTTTCTTCCACCTTACCACGGTCGAATGTTACACGCTCTGTTTATATGACAGACGCTTTTTAGTGAATAGTTCGATGAGCGAACGAATCACAAAAAGTCATGGTAAAACAGCACAAGTTACACGTAGTTGAGAAGTTCAAGGTCTGACGGATGAAAATAACTGAAGCTCTAAGTTTTGTCGAAAATCGTGGTGAAGTTTTCAGCTTTCAAAATGAGTGCACTAGCAGTAAATTTTCAAAATGAAAGAGAAACACGAGATCATTTATATGAGAAAGTTGGTACTAGAAACTCAGATCATTGCTGCTATCATTTCGAACCAATATCCTCTTTTTCTTGTGGAGAGAAATAGAGAAACAGAGAAACAGTGGGGTAGAGAAGAAGTAATTCATTATTTACAAATGTAATTTTTTGTGAATCACTAAATTTTCTCCATTTTCATATAGAACGTTTTTCCCAACACCTAAAGTTCATCAGAATCATTTAAACTTCTTTGTTGGTGTCCCACCTCTTTAATCGCTTTTCATACAGTTACTCAAGTGCACAGTCAACAGAAACATATTAGACACAGCAGAACTCGGAAACGTGCAATGACAGAGTGCACAATTTCTCATTAGAATGCTAATTTCCCGTGATTACTCAATTTACTTCTGTTATAAGTGACTGTTTCATTTACTCCTTGCTCTCTCTCCGCGAGAAGTCAAGTTGAGCTCAAAATGGGTTTTCAAAATTCTGGACAGAAAAAAAAGTGAAAAATTCCTTGAGAAAAGTTGAAAACTACGATTAAACGTATTCATCGGAGCAGGATAAAGTTGACGTTGAAAAAGGAGATTTCACATTTGTTGTTCTATTTATTTTTATTTTGTTTGTTTTCATTGCTGAAGAATCACCTGTTTCATATCGATTATTCTGTAAATGTTAGTTTTTCAATGTTTGTTCCATTCATTCCAAATTCCTCCAATCTTACGTCGGTCGAATGTTACACGCTCTGCTTATGAGGCAGACGCGGCGCGAATTTAGTGATATCAGTTGATTCACATTGATTTCACTATAACTGTCGTTTGAGTGGAGAAAAACCAATGGGTGTAGTTTTTGTGCAAATGTTCTATTTATTTATACACAGCATGTTTTGGTCTTTTAGATATTTGTCTATTGCCACGCGTTTTACCATACTTTTCAATGATATCATAGTTTCGTTTACTTTGATAATACATTTGGTGCGAGATAGTCTGATAAATAGAACATAATGTGAAAAAGGAAATTTATAGTTTGATGTCCACACAGTCTCATACTTCTATTGCGATACTGTCAGATGAACCTACTAACCTGTGTAGTTTTTCTCTCCCTTGGGCCCTTGGCATTTAATCGGTTATACATAGTAGATGGAAAGAAGGAAGGATGTGTATTAATGTATAAATGTATAATAAGATTAAGTTAAACTCTCTAATTATAGAAGTGCGTTACAAAATAAGAAAGAAAACTTTGTCATGTAAACATAGAAAGAACTATCAGATGATTTATTGTAATATTTTTGGGTATATTTAACTGCATCGTTTCGCAAACGTTTATTCCCTACCCATGTCTTCTGTTTCTCAAGAGTGAAGTACGAAATGACGTGAAGCATTGAATCAAGCTAGGAGTTTTTTTTCTTTTTTCGAAACATAACATTCTCAAATGAAGAAACCGCGTTGAGATTACGCCATCCCGTCCGATACTCAGCATAATTTTTTTATTCGCGTTCTGGAGCACTTTTTTTGTTTTTGGTGCTGTCATTGTTCAGTTGAGTTCAAGTTGGGGAGTTGTTGACGGATGTATCGAGATCAGGTGATGTACCGAAAGAAAGAAAAGCATCTGCATCATAAGCAGACCGTGTAACATTCGACCGTGCTAAGGTTGTAGATAGTTTAAATGAATTCAATAAACATCAAAAAACTACATTCACAGATTTTCGAACCGGTATTTATGATGCCATAATGAGACAACAAAATTGAATTTCTCCTTCAACTTATTCGTATTTCTTTTGATAAATGCGTTTCTGGAGTGTCAATTCGATCAAAATTTGTCTTTCAAGAGAACTTTCTTTGATTAAAAAAAAGTACATTCTACATCTTGGGTTCTACGGGTAAATCGGCTCCATTTTCAGGTCTCCAAGAGCGAATGTTTGTCCGAAAAAAATCGAGGAAAAAAATAGAAGTGGAGTCAGTCCGCAAAGCGTATAATGCCTAATGAATTCAGCTAGTTAGTATTAACAACCTGTTTATTCGAGGTCTGTAACACACAAGTGCATCTGAATAATATAAAACTAATAATGTCGTTGAGGAATCCTGCTGTGTAAAATGCTTTCTAATGAGAGCAAAACAGTTTATAGGAACTGCACAAAACCCACCATTGGAACAACATGCAACCCGAAATAATAGGACTACATCAAAACAAGTCAAATATCATTTTATGCAAATTTCATACTTCATATTTCATATTAATTTATTCACGTCGCTTCGTTACGAGGCGGTGTTCATCATACATGTCACAGATCTTTGTGGCAGCAGTTTCTTGTAAGGTCTTGGTTCCTTTATGCAAATAATAAGTGAAAACTACCTTCTGAAAAAACGAATAACTCAACAATGTTCTACTACCATAATAGCGCAGTATAATACCAGAAACATACAACTTTTGGCTGAGAAGAGAAGGAAACCGAGTAAAAAGTATATTACATTAGAAACAACTAAAATTCTAAAACGCTTTAGCATAAACAATGGTTCCAATAAACACAATAACTGCTCCTAATACGTGGAAAACGTTGAATGGATTTCCGAAAAGCAGAAAAGAGAGAAAGAGAGAAAGGAACTTTCTCAGAGAAATCACCATATTCACATTCAATGAAGAAGTTACCGAAGTCAATCGATACACATTGTTCACACAGACCCATCTGGAATGAACACAGTTAACCACTTATTCTAATTTTATGGACAGTTAAAGAAGGACGATTATGTGGTCCAATCGCAACACTTCAGTCCTTTAAACCGCAATATATTTTTCAATTGCAGTTTAAAGGACCGATGTCACGGGATTGGTCCACATAATCGTCCTTCTTTAACCAGTTATTCTAATTTTATGGATTTCGAGTTAGATAGAGTGAGAGCTCAAGTTTCCACTTGGTTTACTAACTAATCTGAGAGATTGTACCTGTACTGTTGTATGAAAATGAAAAATGTTTAAAATTCTTGCTGCATTCATGTCAAAATACGCAGATCACTTGCAGTTATTGACATTCCTTCTTCCTAGAAATTTCCTAATTCTACTCTACTATTCCATAAAACCCCGTTTAAGTATTCGTACTGAAACATTCAACTGACTGTAATAGCACGACGGCCAGGATGCATACCCAAGCAGCGGGAACCGGGACCTCCATGTCGTTGAATCGAAAAGAAGGCGAGTTGCTCGCCAGTGACGCTGCCGAGGAAATGTCGTTCGACAACAGAAAAAAGGCGGGTAGAGACAGAAAATGCTGAAGGAAAAAAAGAAATTAACCAGATTGAAATATTTTTCATTGGTTTTCGTAGTTTTTCTATCAATTCACGTTTCATAACTTTTAACCATACACTCCGTGTTGGAAGAACAACCTGTCAAAACTCGTATGTTTTTATGTTCAAAAAATATACCTCGAAGTGATTACAAACTTGCATGCGTTCAACCATGCACCGCTATTGGACACTCGACTATTCAAAGTCCTTTTCACTTAGTTATTCGAAAATTAGAAACAAAGACATCGAAGATAATCGTACGCGTCGGATTTCACTACGAGTCACTCTTTTCTAACCTAGCTACGTCCAAACTTATAGCTTATTGCAAAATCTCCCTGGTGAAAAACGTCGGAACTCCAGAGCGTGTGATGTTTTTAGATGACACGGGGATTGTTACAGTTGAACTTGACTCTCATTGTATGGTGGGGGGGGGGGGGGGTGAGTATAATTGTCCCTCGTAATTAGAATATCTTTCCATCTCACAAAACACTTGCTTACCACATAGAACATGGCTTCCTTGTGATGACTTCCGTACTTTGCATAGAGCCTTTCCTGGCAAATTCCCAGATATGAACTTAGAAAAATGGCCACTGTCAGCAGCGAAATACCTGCAAAATTTCACTTCTAATATGACATGTGTTCGAAATTTTTTTAAAATCATACTGTTTCGCCAGCGCAACTATTGCAGTAAAGTCTTGGCTCAAAAAATCCGATTCGCTTTGAAAATTCACAAAGCCGAATGCGTACTTTTTATAGAACTATTTCTTACTTTAAGAGAAATTACATTTTTTTGAACACATTTGTCATTTGAAATATAGAACTATTTTTCGTAGTGCATTTTTCTCTGTCTCCAAGGTGTCTTACGCGTTTGCAACTTGCGAGACCTCGAAACGGGCTAAATCATAATATGTGGTATTTTTAGGTCACAACAGCTTTTAAGTACTTGCCTATGACAAATGGTGGGAAAAACAGCTGATTCGCCCACTCGGGCGCCAGACTTTGACCAATTTCAACGGGCGGCTGGTAGCTAGCCAAAGTGAACACTGCCACCCCCGCTGTCACTGTCAATATGGACAGGATCTGAAACATTCGAACGCCTTTGACTATTTATGGTAAATTATATATCTAACCGGGTTTTTTGGTAACCTAACCGGTTTTTGATAACCCATTTTTCAGGTTACTTCAAGGTAGCTGGTTTTCGTTTTAGGTTACCTATCGTTCACCCGTGAGGTAATCTGACAAAGGGTTACAAAAAACTGGTTAGATTTAAAATTCACCACCGGTTACTATTCAATCTGACGCAAGTTCTGGTTTTCACAGTTTTAGGACAGAAATTTGATTTTGGGTTATTTTTAGGTTACCTACCCAGGAAACCTGAAAATAGTGCTATCAAAACAGGTTTGGTTAGAAAAAGCTATTTAGATACAGATTTGGCCAAAGTTCAAAGAAACGGTTGAAAAATAAGAAAGTCAGGCGCCGAGTGATAAAGTGGTTAGCGTTCACGGCTGTCGCTCCACATGACCCTGGATCGATCCCCGCTCGCGCAGAATCAGCTGTTAACAAAGATTATACGGTTGGCAATGAAATTTGTATGTAACTGGGTAATAATATTAGTTTCGTAATTCCGTACATTAATACTGTTGCTTATGTATACAGGAGTCGCAACACTCAACTGCGGAAAACGACAATGTAACGTGAATAGGCAAACTACGGAACTTATTTCTCCAATCGGAGTGCCACATGTGGAAAGTCACATGTTGAATCACGAACAAATCCATTCTTTCCTATCGTGAGACCTACAACGAATCGTTTAGAAAACTGAGAACTTCCCGACCTGCAGCAAATTGTAGACATGTCCCTGCAACCAACTGCGTAGTAGTAGATGAGCCAACAGGTTACTCTGAAAATTGCAATCTACTGGAAGTAAATTGAATAGTCACGTGAAGTCAGCATTCTAATGAGGAATCGTGCACTTTGCCATTTCACGTTTCTCAGTTCTGCTGTGTTTAACATGTTTCACGTGACTGTACAATTGACTGACAGTATATAGTTTGTTCCACCCACTTATAACCCTTTACAGTAATACGCTCAAACTTCCAGCTTGAAGTTTTGTATGTTCGTTTGTTTGTTTGTACTCCAAATTTTGGTAGGGTCTCCCGAATATTTGAAGACGGACTACTGTAGAAGGACATCGATTGGTGAAACAGAGTATATGAAACATGAAGAAATGTCGATATTGAGAATACTTTCGTTACACTATTAAAACAATCAATCGACTTTTTCTAGCCGCTAATGTTGAAAAAGACTGATAAAAACATTCAAGCCAATTATATATGCAACCAAAATGCAACCCGGTTGTTTGTGTAAGAAACTATTAGTTGCTTTCAATTGCAACCAGGTTGCATCTCAAATCTCAGAAGCAACCAAAATCACTTTTATTACATGATTTGGTTGCATTTGAAAGCAACCAATAATTTTGCACAACGCCCATTCACACTCACATTATCAAAAATATTGAACTTTTCTCACCGATTTGAAAATGATGAAAAGTGGGAAATGAATGTCGAACTTCATCGCATAATTGTTACACATGTTCACCACAAAATAGATGACAACCAGTTTTATATAGTTCCTGAAACTGGCGAACAATTACCAATACTTCAACAAATAATATCAACCACAGTGCTACTGATTCTTCGACTCTCACTATATATAACCTATGAAACACCAGAGTGAGGAAAACTTGTGAAAACCCAGAGTTCGATTACAGTTTCACTGTAAAAAGTCCGATTCGATTATTAGAAATGGTATTCGCCTTGTTTTCATGTAATTTCCTATATTCAGAATTGATGTATTACTATATGAATATAAATAATAAAATTGTACCTGAGCGGAATTTTATTCTCGACAGAAAAGAATTTCGATTGAACGATGATTCCATGTGAAGAAACGAGTAGAAAAGTAGCAAATGTGACCAGATTCAAGCTATTTGGAACAATTCTAGAAAAAAAAACCAGTATGGTATATAGTGTGTTCCACCTACTTATAACCCTCTACGGTAAATAAACTTCCGGATCAGAGTTTGGTATGTGGTCGTTTTTATATTTTATTCAAATTCTGATAAAGTCACCTTTATTTCTACAAACTCTAAAAGGTTGAAAACAAAATAATGAACCATTCGTTAGAAAAAATCTCTTTATCATTAGTGGGATTACTGTAGATGGACATCGATTGGTGAAACAGAGTACTATCACAATTTAATACGATTAAAGGAGGGCAGAATGGAAAGCTAGTTTATAATCATAAGGTTGTGCGCGCCAAAACCGACTGAAATACTTAAACCGTATGCAAAGTAGGTTCGTTAGAGTGAATTTAAATTTGTCTATATCGGTTTCTCTCGAGCAGCTCTTTAATATGAACGTTCCTGTTCTCTGTTTTTGATATGAGAAATATTCTCAATCTCTTCCAGATTATGTGTCGCCTTATCAGTTTTCGCTCTATTCCAGGAGGAGCCGGGAATTTCGTGAAGCGCACCAGTCAACCATTAATCGGATTCCAAATAACTAATTACTCCTTTTTCTAGTTACCTCTTTGTAACCCGTTTTCACAACGCTTTTTGTGAGAAATTTTCTCTTTCTACAGCAAACATATAAGGCGTACTATTCGGTTGAGTGTGTAGTTTGCTCCTAGTTGGACTCGTGAATTGTCGAGATCAAACTACAATTTCGATTAGGTCAGTCCATTTGACCTACAGTTGAACTTGTTCCAAAGCCGCCTGACAGCCGACACATCCTCCCAGGGTGGACAGCACCGTTCGTGACGTCATCTGAAATGGATCAAAGTACAAACAACGTTGCTGGGTCGTTTAACATGATCTACAGGTGAACAATTATTAATTAGATAGATCTGGAATGGATCAAGGGGCGTATTCTATATTTAAGACAAAGTATTTCGCTAACACTAGCAGTTAAGCATTAATCGGGTTACCTGGTTCATCTTTCTGTTAATTCCAAATTTCCCCGAAAAAACATTGTAAAAAAGGGTTCCAAAAGGTTCAACAAAAGCGTTAACCAGGTAGCCCGGTTAAGGTTACCTGACCGGGTTCCTTGTGGAAATGGCCGAATCAAAGTACAAAGTACAAAAAACGCTGCTGAGTCGTTTAACATGATCTACAGTTGAACCACTACTAACACTTATATAGAAAAATTACAGAGTTAAGGTAACTGTATGGTCGATGTCAATGTTACGTCTACCTAACAATAACAAAATCAAAATAATGGAATTGAGATGAAATTTTCAATTAATAAAGTCTACTGACTTTTCATTATCATTTAAGTGAAGAAATTTAGAAAGAAATCAATATGCCCTCAAGTGAGAGATTTCTTTGAATTTATTAAATTCTTCCTTCCTCTTTCAGTAAACAAAACATTGAAAATGAAATAATGTATGTGTCTATCAATCGCAAAATTTCTCAGAAACTATATCGTTACAATTTTCCGCACTTTCGGCTAAAACAACGTTCTATGTCGCACTCAAATGTGACAGCCTTTGCTTATAAAGAACCGTTGGCTACTATACATTAGTAACTAATCTGCAACTTGAAAAAAATTGAAATGGTAAAAATCCAAATTCACATACAACTAAATTCACGAATAGTAAATAGTTTTATTCAGGTTCAATTTCGATTAAGTACAGTAAGAGCACACAGATATATACAATCATTCCCATAACTGATAACACTTTCAGGGTATATTTTTCCAGACTAGAAAAAACGTCTTAAAAGTATTGTTAATATACAGAAAAAGAAAATTAAAAATCACCGAGTTGACATAACAAAATCACAGATCAAAAGAGCACGGGGTTTGAATACTGAACTGTGTAAAAATAAAACATTACCAGTACACATTGCGTTGGTTTTTATACACCGTAAATAGTATAATACAAAGAATTGACCACAAATCAAAAAGTTAAGCTTTTGGTCGATAGTGAAAAGTAAACAATTACAGAAATTACATGCTGGAAACAGCCCCGTAGAGTTTAAAAACAGGTCCGAAGAAGAAAAAGAAAAACATTCACAGTAAAAAGTAAAAACTGTAACCTATTTTTGGCGGGTTTCATCATTCTTAGATGCGCAGGTTTCGAGAACATTTTCGATTACTGTAGTTTCGTCCGTGAAATCGTCAGAAGAATCGAGTACGAGATGGCGCCGTGAAGAAGACGCAGAGGACGACTGAAATGGACAGATTCTAGTTTGTAGTATGCTCTGCACAACACTTTGAAATTAAGTGAAATCTACAAGTAAGTTTTTTTGGTAACCCACTTGGTAACCCTAACCTGATATCCTTTTTTAAGGTTACCTTAGTGGGTAATAGGGTTGTTAAAGTCGAACTCGAAACTCGATTTCTGCCAAAACTCGAAAACTCAAAATTTTGAACTCGATCTACAACCCTAGTGGGTAACCTCAAAAAGGGTTACCTAGAAAAAGACTGAAAACAACAGATTCTATGTTGTAGTTCGGTCTGCAGAACATGCTACCTATGTATAGTCCGTTTCACCAATTAATGTCCTTCTACAGTAATCCGTCAGATATTCAGAAAGGTTTTTCTAATGAATGGTTCATTATTTTGGTTTCAAACGTTCAGAGTTTGTAGTAGTAAACGTGCAGAAGATACTACCAAAACTTGAAATAAACCCAGAAACGCCAATATACCAAACTTTAACCTGGAATTTCGATTAGATTACTGTAGAGGGTTATAAGTTGGTGGAACAAACTATATGAAATTCAGGCGGATCAAACTAAACAATCACAGCAGCTACTCTGAAGTTCTCCACCAAGTTGTTTCACTAGATTCTCCCAAAATCAACTTGTAAAACAAGGTTCCGCCAAATTTTCCAACTTGTAAAACAAGGTCTTACGGTAGACAAACGCAAAACTGCGGATATTGCGTACGCTAAATGCGTCGGGTTACGGTATATTTTCAAACTCGAAATTTTCTATTTTTTCTTTATTTTTGTATTACTTTTCGTTTTTACGTTATTTGCGGACGTTTTTGGTTTCATCTGTCGTGAATAACTGTTTGCTCATCTCTGTTAGTGTGCGCGCGAGGTATACATCCCAAAAAAGCAAATTAAGTGGCCGCATAGGCTAGATTTCAAAAAATTGGTTATGATAGTGTGTTTCATTGTTTTTAGTTCGCATTGCATTTTAAATATGTTTATTTTGTGTTTCCCGGTAACTTTAACTTAACTTTTAACGTTTGGTGAAATTTTCGATTTATCTGGTTCGGAGAGTTCGGACATTTCACATTTGTAATTCACAAGTCACCAGTTCCATAATTTCATAATTTCATTCCTTATTCCATTCACTAGTAGAATTGTCCGAGTTTCCAAAAAAAATTCCGAAAACGGACTACTTTTTTCATCGAAAACGACAAAATTGGTCCAGTTTTGATGAAAATCGGGTTCATTTTTATGGGACAGTCGAATAATACTGGTGCATGCTTATTTTTCGAAGTTGGGCAACTTTTCACTTCTTTCCAGGTTTCTCGTGAATAGGATCTTGTTTGGATCATAGACGCACTACAAGATGATTGGGAAAGTCGCCCTAGTATCAAGGTATATTGAGTTTCGTAATACAATAAATTAATCGAATACAAACAAAGTCTTGTTTTTGTTTTTATGTTTCTTATAAATAGGCGGCAAAAGGCAGATTTATTGCGCGAATCGCTGTGTTATTTGTCCTTTGCTGAACATTCAGCAAAACGAAAGGCTACTTTAGTAAACATATCAGTAACACTGTCAGCTATATTCATAAACCAGTAAGGTCCGACTATTCCACGAAAAGTAGTCAGTTTTTAGATTGAAACACGTGAAAATTTACGATTTTGCATCAAAACAGACAAATCTCCTTGTTTTTGGCGTAAAAGTAGCAATCTTTTCAATAGTTTGTAGCTTATAGCTCATAATTAATTATTTACAGATGATCGTCTTCGCGGGTGCTGTGTCATGTGAAGGAATCACGTTTGTGCCCTGACATGTTCGTTCCGTGAGTTGTTATTTCACGCTTACGTTATTTTTCATATCACTCCCACCTAGATGTAATGTAATGAAAAACAAAATTGAAAATAGCGGTTGTTTCCGTTCCGTTTATTTCCACTTTTCTTCAAACTATGCTCATACCCGGTAAAGTTGTTCGAATAGGCAGAAAAATAGAGAATTGGACTCCTTTTTGGCCGGAAACCTTAAAATTTCCTTATTTTCGAGATACAAAATCGTTAAATTTCACGTATGACGTGTTTGAAGCTAAAAACGGACTACTTTTGGTCCAATAGTCAGACCTTGCCGGTATATGACAATGCTGAGGGCTACTAAAATCCCAGACGTAGCGCGTACATGAATAACGTCCGAATAGGCAAGGTGGTGCTCGTTTTTTGGTTACGATACGTGAATTGACGATCTTTTTCACTATAGAAATCCAATCGCGCGGAGCGTCTACGTGAGCTGTCTTTGGTTTGGCCATAGGACTCGCGGGCTGCCACTAATTGACAAAAACTTCAAATATACTATTGTTTGAGAACTAAAAGGCGAGTGTTAGAGAAGCACGAAAGATTGTTCGAGAATTTGAATTTGAGCCGTTTTCATCGGAATGACCGAATTATAGTTTTGTATCCTTCTTTAAAAGTCAGTATTGTCACATTGTCAGTAATCAGTATGATGTCAATTATATATTGGAATTAGATATGTTTAGTGACACTCAAACAAAGATGATGTGTTTCAGAGAGACTTGTACCGATCAATGGCAAATGTCTCAAACCCTGAGGAATATCGCTCTGCCAGAAGCAGCTCACATTGAAGATTAGATAGTGGTGAGTCTTAGTTAGTTTCATAATCCTGCCTGATTTTTTCAATGGTTCCAACGATTAGCAAATAAATTATTTGAATTTGAATAGATATTAAATTTGTTACATAAACTCTTCACAAGTTCAGGTATTTTTTAGTGTTTTGGTGACCCACAGAGTGAGATTGATTTCTAAGTCGTGTGCAGCCACCAGCCAGCTTATAGAAACAACTTATTTCTAGCCGGAAACGTTCCGACATCTTTCACTACAAATTAATGCATTTTTATGTATTAAATTAGAAAAGAAGTTATCATACCCCAGTAAGGTAGTCCGATTAGCCAGAAAACTCGAAAAACGCGCTATATTCTCACCGAAAACAAGAAACTTTACCTGTTTCTGATGCAAAATCATTAATATGCTTATATTCATGTGTTGCAATCTAAAAACGGACTCATTCTTGTAGGTTAGTCAGACCTTCCTTACTGGATACTGGTGACTTGGGCATGGAAGTATAGTCTGTTTCACCAATTGATGTACTCCTACAGTAATCCGTCAACAATTCAAGGGGGTGTTTTCTAATGAAAAAGTCATTACTTTGGTACTTTGATTTCAAGTTTTCAGAGTTAGTAGTAGTAAACATGTAGAAAACACTGAACATTTTGAGGCGTTCTGAATACGCTAATATAGTGAACTTTAACCTGGAAGTGTTAGCAGATTACTGTAGAGGGTTATAAGTGGGTGGAACAAACTATAATATCTGTAAAGTATTCAGACCCTACTGGTGTAAGCTCTCTTATTCATGATCGATATGCAAATGCAAGGATATTGTAAGAAGCAGTATTGGTATTTGCGTGATCTACCGCTCCTTTTTCTCGCTTTAGTCAAAGTCAATTTGGTTTACAGGCCTACCTTCTGGGAGTCAAGAGCTCAGATGACAAAAAGACAACATCCAGCTCGGTTTCGCTAGGTGAGTACTACATACTATTACTTTGTTATATTCTTTGCGCGCAGTTACCTGCAACAGATTGTAAATTGGTTCATGAGTTGTTGCGATTATGTTTCATTCACGACGCATACAACAATCCAAGAATTCGTCTTCTTGTAGCTTCCAACCTTTTCAAACTCATGTGACCGATTCATTAGTCTTATAAGCCTATTTTCGACTTATTACGGTGAAGTAAGGGAAGTATACTAATTATATAGTTTCCATGTTATTAAAACCACCTATAAACCCATCCATTTATTCATATTCACCATTCACGATTCACGTGATTACTGTACAGAGTGTTTTCTTCTTTTTGTTCTGTCAAATCATAGGGGGGGGGGGGGGATTGAGCAATTGAGAGCACTGCATTATTTCGTACCTAATTTTTAGAATAGTTTTGTAATGAATCAGCGACTTGACGTCATTTCGGCGACGAAATGAGCTAATGACCACATGACCTGCGACTGCGAACGAAGTTGTTGTGACGTTTTGTAGTTTGTCTCTCCCGTAAGCATCCGTTCTGGCCAGCCTAATCAGTTTGACTATTGAAACAAAAAATCTTATGTATGCTGAAATCCCAAGGTGTATCAGTTAGGTGCACTGTCATTTTTACTTGTCTACTTTCACGTTATAGTCATACACCAGTAAGGTCTGACTAAGCGACAAGAAGTAGTCCGTTTTAGATGTGAACACACGGAAATTTATGATTTTTCAATCAAAAGTAGACCGATTTTTCTCATTTTCGGCGAAAAAGTAGTCCGTTTTTCGAACTTTTCTGACTACTCGGACAACCTTGCTGGTGTATGATTATAGTGCCTCTGTAGAGTCTGTAGCATGCGTAAAAATTACATGAACTAGCAGTTGTTAATAAAGATTATTTTTCAGCTGCGAGTTCCGACGTCGGCGGTTGAAGAACATTCAATGGAACGGAGCGAATGCAGCAATGGTCTATTTCGGTTTTGCACAGATGACAGTTCAGTCGCTCCAGCTCATCAACATGAATCCGGTAATTCCGACCTATTCGAGATTCTTGACTTAGTTGTATACATTTTTACCTAGATTCATGGTTGCTCGATTGTTTTCTTTATGTAATTTTCCTAAATATCAAGTTTTATTTTTGTGGGTAACAATTATTTCAAGTTTTATGATGAGTATTTCAAGTTTTTATGTAGTATAGGATGAAAACAGCTTGATTCATTTTCGGCTGATTGTCACCTGTTCTTTTGGTGTGTTATTTATCCTGCTTAACGTTGTTACTGGTTTGTAGACCTACCAAAATTTCATTTTACATGCTTGTTTGATAGTTTTCCGTTTATTTTATGTCAAATTGTCGCAATTGAATAAATATGTAATTATCAAATTGTATCCTGTTGTTTCGGAATATTAGTAAAAACCAATAGAGTATAGAAAAAAAATGAAAATATAGTGTTTAAGTGTCAGCTGGGTTTAATGAAGCGCCAGTCTGCCCTGACCCGTTTGCCCGGCTACCGTAACCCCGCGCCCAAGTTGTAAAACAAGCTTCAAAAACCGAGCTTGATATCCACTAGTGACCGAGCTTGTAAAAAGAATCTAGTGAAACAACTTGGATTTTAACTTCAGAGAATGTACAAAATGCAGTTTTAGCTGCTTTTCTCAGTACGATCATAAACAACAATGAAGAAAAACTAGCGAATTAGGAGAGAACAGGTACTTTACATACTGGCAGTGAAACATCCATATGCACAAGTAGTAACAGATCACCGGTGGTATTAAAAAGACTTTCAAATTACATGGTCTTCAATCCCTGATCAACTGACAAGAGAAAGTGCGTTACAGCAGAATAAAACACCTCAGTTTCGTAAAAAGAGGAAGCATTCTACCTTTACACAGACTAGAATGCCTATAAAAACATACATACAAGGACGTCATGAACGTTTGGGTTAAGATTTACATGAATTTTCATCTGCACCGGAAAACCTAACAATAAAACCGATTTTCGAGTAAATCCAACCACTAGAACGTACTTTTTTCTAATCTAGAACAAATCTTATCATACCAAAACTTTGAATTGACAGTCCACAACGCATTTATCAGAGCAAATACGGATAAGTTCGAAAAGGTAAATTACTTGTGTGTATTTATAGTGTAATGAAAAGAAGAAAACCGGTTTTATATCGATATTCTAAAAATGTTAGCTCTTCGATGTGTTTGAATTAATTTCAACTTTCTTCCACCTTACCACGGTCGAATGTTACACGCTCTGTTTATATGACAGACGCTTTTTAGTAAATAGTTCGATGAGCGAAAGAATCACAAAAAGTCATGGTAAAACAGCACAAGTTACACGTAGTTGAGAAGTTCAAGGTCTGACGGATGAAAATAACTGAAGCTCTAAGTTTTGTCGAAAATCGTGGTGAAGTTTTCAGCTTTCAAAATGAGTGCACTAGCAGTAAATTTTCAAAATGAAAGAGAAACACGAGATCATTTATATGAGAAAGTTGGTACTAGAAACTCAGATCATTGCTGCTATCATTTCGAACCAATATCCTCTTTTTCTTGCGGAGAGAAATAGAGAAACAGAGAAACAGTGGGGTAGAGAAGAAGTAATTCATTATTTACAAATGTAATTTTTTGTGAATCACTAAATTTTCTCCATTTTCATATAGAACGTTTTTCCCAACACCTAAAGTTCATCAGAATCATTTAAACTTCTTTGTTGGTGTCCTACCTCTTTAATCGCTTTTCATACAGTTACTCAAGTGCTTAGTCACCAGAAACATGTTAAACACAGCAGAACTCAGAAAAGTGCAATGAAAGTGCACGATTCCTCATTAGAATGCTAATTTTGAAGATTATTCAATTTACTTCTATTATACGTGACTTTTTCATTTACTCCTTGCTCTCTCTCCACGAGAACTCGGAACGCTCTCTGTTAATTACAAATTCGCGTTCGGTCGAAACTATATTGCAACAAATCTAGAGATATAGTGTGCCCCGAAGAGACGTCAGACGACGAGAGGGAAAATCAATATACATGACAGCCACGTTGTAAAAACATTTTGCAAACGTTTTTTCAAGTTGAGCTCAACATGGGGTTTCAAAACACTGGTCAGAAAAAAAGTGAAAAATTCCTTGAGAAAAGTTGAAAACTACGATTAGACGGATTTATCGGAGCAAATACAGATAAAGTTGACGTTGAAAAAGGAGATTCCACATTTGTCGTTGTATTTATTCTTATTTTGTTTGTTTTCATTGCAGAAGAATCACCTGTTTCATATCGATATTGTCTAAATGTTAGTTTTTCAATGTTTGTTCCATTCATTCCAAATTCCTCCAATCTTACGTCGGTCGAATGTTACACGCTCTGCTTATTAGGCAGACGCGGCGCGAAATTAGGGATGGAATGCCAATATATACATTTAACTATAACTGTTGTTTGAGTGGAGAAAAACCAATGGGTGTAGTTTTTGTGTAAATGTTCTATTTATTTATACACAGCATGTTTTGGTCTTCCAGATATTTGTCTATTGCCACGCGTTTTACCATACTTTTCAATGATATCATAGTTTCGTTTACTTTGATAATACATTTGGTGCGAGATAGTCTCATAAATAGAACATAATGTGAAAAAGGAAATTTATAGTTTGATGTTCACACTAATTCGCGTTTGGTCGAAACTGTATTGCGTCTAGAGATAGTGTGCCCCGAAGAGACGTCAGACGACGAGAGGAAAAATCAATATATATGACAACCACCCTGTATAAACAGTAACTTACTGTTTTGCAACGACGCTTGTTCTGAGTTGTATTGCGTTGCTGTCAGATGAAACTACTACCCTGTGTAGTTTTTCTCTCCCTCGGTATTTAATTGGGTTATACATAGTAATTAGAAAGAAGGAAGGATGTGTATTAATGTATAAATGTATAATAAGATTAAGATGAACTCTCTAATTATAGAAGTGTGTTACAAAATAAGAAAGTAAACTTTGTTATGTAAACATAGAAAGAACTACCAACTAATTTATAGCACAATTTTCGGGTATATTTAACTGCATCGTTTAATACATCAAAAGTATCAAAAGTTAGAAAAGCGTCTGCCTCATAAGCAGAGCGTGTAACATTCGACCGTGCTCTTGGAGGAAGTTAAAACGGTTTCAATAAACATCAAAAAACTAACATATTTTCGAACCGGTATTATATTTATTTAGCAATAAAAACACGAATGAAACAACAAAAGTGAAACACCTTGTTAACCTATCAGTATTTCGCTTGATAAATGCGTTTCTGATCAAAATTTTGCTCCCAAAATGATTCTCCAAGATTAGAAAGAAGTACATTCTAGGTAGAAAGAAGTACAGAAGTACATATTGGGCTTTCGTGTGAAAGTGAGACGGTTCTATTTTTAGGTCTCCAAGAGCGAATGTTCGCCCGAAAAATAGACATTTACGTCCCATAGTGGAATTAGTGTGTTAAAGTATTATAATGACTCTCCACTGAGACCAAAACAGTTTATAGGAACTGCACAAAACCCACCATTGGAACAACATGCAACCCGAAATAATAGGACTACATCAAAACAAGTCAAATATCATTTTATGCAAATAATAAGTGAAAACTACCTTCTGAAAAAACGAATAACTCAACAATGTTCTACTACTATAATAGCGCAATTTACTACCAGAAACATACAACTTTTGGCTGAGAAGAGAACGAAAAAAAGTATATTACATTAGAAACAACTAAAATTCTAAAATGCTTTAGCATAAACAATGGTTCCAATAAACACAATAACTGCTCCTAATACGTGGAAAACGTTGAATGGATTTCCGAAAAGCAGAAAAGAGAGAAAGAGAGAAAAGAACTTTCTCAGAGATATGACCATATTCACATTCAATGAAGAAGTTACCGAAGTCAATCGATACACATTGTTCACACAGACCCATCTGGAATGAACCCAGTTAACCACTTATTCTAATTTTATGGATTTTGAGTTAGATAGAGTGAGAGCTCAAGTTTCCACTTGGTTTACCAACTAATTTGAAAGAGTGTACCTGTACTATTGTACAAAATGAGACAATTTGCAAATTCCTGCTGCATTCATGTCAAAATACGCACTTGCAGTTATTGACATTCCTTCTTCCTAGAAATTTCCTAATTCTACCTCTACTATTCCATAAAAACCCCGTTTAAGTATTCGTACTGAAACATTCAACTGACTGTAATAGCACGACGGCCAGGATGTATACCCAAGCAGCGGGAACCGGGACCTCCATGTCGTTGAATCGAAAAGAAGGCGAGTTGCTCGCCAGTGACGCTGCCGAGGAAATGTCGTTCGACAACAGAAAAAAGGCGGGTAGAGACAGAAAATGCTGAAGGAAAAAAAGAAATTAACCAGATTGAAATATTTTTCATTGGTTTTCGTAGTTTTTCTATCAATTCACGTTTCATAACTTTTAACCATACACTCCGTGTTGGAAGAATAACTTGTCGAAAAAATATATCGAACTCTCGAAAGATACAACCATGTAACACTACTTAACTTCTCCATTCGACTCTTCAAAGTCCTTTTTATTTCTTTATTGGAAAATTGTAGAAACGAAGACATAAAAAATTATAGTATGCGTCGAACCTCATTAGGCACTAGTTCCAAAACATGATTACTTCCAAACAAGTAGCTAAATGCAAAATCACGTCAACTTATTATAAAACGTCGGAGCTCAATAATGGCACCAAGATTAGTATAGTTGAACTGTGTTCTTATTGCTTGGGGGGGTTAAGTACAACTTTCCCGCGTGACTTAAAGAAATTTTCATTTCATAATACACCTGCTTACCACATAGAACATGGCTTCCTTGTGATGACTTCCGTACTTTGCATAGAGCCTTTCTTGGCAAATTCCCAGATATGAACTCAAAAAAATGGCCACTGTCAGCAGCGAAATACCTGCAACATTTTACTATCAAGGAAGGACGATTAAAGATGATCCAATCCCAACGCTTCAGCCCTTTAAACTGCAATACATTTTTCAAAAATTGAAAATTCTTCTCTTAAATTTCCAATATATGGTTTTCCATCAGGACCGATGTCTCGGGATTGGTCCACGTAATCGTCCTGCTTCAATATGACATATGTTCGAGAAAAAAAACTGGATGTCATTCTTTTCTACCAGCTGAAATCTAGTAAATTCTTGAAAAAGAGAAGAAAAAAGATTTGTTTTGAAAGTTTACAATGTTGAATACAAGTCGTGTATGAGAGTATTTTCTTACTTGAACCACAATTCAACTTCTGTTGAAACACATTTGCCACTTGAAATACCGAACTATTTTTTCGTAGTGCATTTTCTCTTATCGTTACGCTTACGCGTGAAATACCCCGAAACGGGATGAATCTCAATTTAGAGCAGGACTATTACGTGGACCGATTCCGTGTCAACGGTCCTTTAAACTGCAATTGAAAAATGTATTGCAGTTCAGAGGACTGAAGCGTTGGGATTGGACCACACAATGGTCCTTCTTAAACAAATATGTTTAGGTTGCAACAGCTTCTAAGTACTTACCGATGACAAATGGTGGGAAAAACAGCTGATTAGCCCACTCGGGTGCCAGACTTTGACCAATTTCAACGGGCGGCTGGTAGCTAGCCAAAGTGAACACTGCCACCCCCGCTGTCACTGTCAATATAGACAGGATCTGAAACATTCGAATGACTTTGACTCTTCATGGTTAATTCTATACCTAACCGGATTATTTGGTCGCCTAACCGGTTATCGATAACCCATTTTCCAGGTTACTTCACAGGTAGCTGGTTTTCGTTTTAGGCTACCTATCGTTCACCCGTGAGGTACCTGTGAGGTAATCTGACAAAGGGTTACAAAAAACTGGTTAGATTCAAAATTCACCACCGGTTACTATTCAATCTGACGCAAGTTCTGGTTTTCACAGTCAGTTTTAGGACAGAAATTTGATTTTGGGTTATTTTCAGGTTACCTACCCAGGAAACCTGAAAATAGTGCTATCAAAACAGGTTTGGTTACAAAAAGCTATTTAGATACAGATTTGGCCAAAGTTCAAAGAAACGGTTGAAAAATAAGAAAGTCAGGCGCCGACTGATAAAGTGGTTAGCGTTTACGGCTGCCGCTCCACAGACCCGGATTCGATCCCATTTTTTAACGTTGCTTATATATACAGGAGTCGCAACACTCAGCTGCGGAAAACGACAATGTAACGTGAATAGGCAAACTACGGAACAAGATTGGGAGATAAACGTTCTTTAAGTACCTTTCGCGAGATTCTGGATTGTTAATGCAAAAAAGTTGAATACCCATCCATGACCTTTTACTGTTAAACCCCCCTCCCGCCCCTTGCGTTTCAAAAACATTCTAAAACAAAAATTAAATCGAAAATATTCTACATCGTGTTTTATTTCTCTAATCGGAGTGCCACATCCAACAATGTGGAAAGTCACATGTTGAATCACGAACAAATCCATTCTTTCCTATCGTGAGACCTACAACTTATCGTTTAGAAAACTGAGAACTTTCCAACCTGCAGCAAATTGTAGACATGTTTCTGCAACCAACTGCGTAGTAATAGATGAGCCAACAGATTACTCTGAAAATTGCAATATACTGGAAGTAAATTGAATAGTCACGTGAAGTCAGCATTATAATGAAGAATCGTGCACTTTGCCAATTCACGTTTCTCAGTTCTGCTGTGTTTAACATGTTTCACGTGACTGTACAATTGACTGACAGTATATAGTTTGTTCCACCCATTTATAACCCTTTACAGTAATACGCTCAAATTTCCAGCTTGAAGTTTTGTATGTTTGTTTGTACTCCAAATTTTAGTAGGATCTCCCAAATGGTTGACGGACTACTGTAGAAGGACATCGATTGGTGAAACAGAGTATATGAAACATGGAGGAATATCGATATTGAGAATACTTTCGTTACACTATTAAATCAATCAATCCACTTTTTTCTAGCCGCTAATATTGAAAAAGACTGATAAAAACATTCAAGCCAATTATAAATGCAACCAAAATGCAACCTTGTTGCATTTGTACAAAACTATTGGTTGTATTTCAAAGCAACCAATAGTTTTGTACAACGCCCATTCACATTATAGAAAATATTGAACTTTTCTCACCGATTTGAAAATGATGAAAAGTGGGAAATGAATGTCGAACTTCATCGCATAATTGTTGCACATGTTCACCACAAAATAGATGACAACCAGTTTTATATAGTTCCTGAAACTGGCGAACAATTAACAATACTTCAACGAATAAGATCAACCACAGTGCTACTGATTTTTCGACTCTCACTATATATAACCTATGAAACACCAGAGTGAGGAAAACTTGTGAAAACCCAGAGTTCGATTACAGTTTCACTGTAAAAAGTCCGATTCGATTATTAGAAATGGTATTCGCCTTGTTTTCATGTAATTTCCTATATTCAGAATTGATGTATTACTATATGAATATAAATAATAAAATTGTACCTGAGCGGAATTTTATTCTCGACGGAGAAGAATTTCGATTGAACGATGATTCCATGTGAAGAAACGAGTAGAAAAGTAGCAAATGTGACCAGATTCAAACTATTTGGAACAATTCTAGAAAAAAAAAACAAGTATAGTATATAGTGTGTTCCACCTACTTATAACCCTCTACGGTAAATAAACTTACGAAACAGAGTTTGGTATGTTGTCAATTTCGGATTTTCTCCAAATTCTGATAATGTCACCTGTATTTCTACAAACTCTGAAAGATTGAAAGCAAAACAATGAACCATTCATCAGAAATATAGTAGTAGAACACTGTTGAGTTATTTGTTTTTTTCAGAAGGTAGTTTTCACTTATTATTTGCATAAAATGATATTTGACTTGTTTTGATGTAGTCCTATTATTTCGGGTTGCATGTTGTTCCAATGGTGGGTTTTGTGCAGTTCCTATAAACTGTTTTGGTCTCAGTGGAGAGTCGAGTCCATTATAATACTTTAACACACTACTTCCACTATGGGACATAAACCTCTATTTTTCGGGCAAACATTCGCTCTTGGAGACCGAAAAATAGAACCGTCTCACTTTCAAACGAAAGCCCAAACTTCTGTACTTCTTTTTACCTAGAATGTGCTTCTTTCTAATCTTGGAGAATCATTTTGGGAGCAAAATTTTGATCAGAAACGCCTTTATAAGAGAAATACTGATAGGTTAGCAAGATGTTTCACTTTTGTTGTTTCATTCGTGTTTTTATTGCTAAATAAATATAATACCGGTTCGAAGTAGGTTAGTTTTTTGATGTTTATTGAAACCATTTTACTTCCTCCAACCATAGCACGGTCGAATGTTACACGCTCTGCTTATGAGGCAGACGCTTTTCCTACTTTTAATACAGCGGTCATCTTGAGAAATCTCTTCATCATTAGTGGGATTACTGTAGATGGATATCGATTGGTGAAACAGAGTACTACCACAATTTAATACGATTAAAGGAGGGCAGAATGGAAATCTAGTTCATAAACATAAGGTTGCGCGCGCCAAAACCGACTAAAATACTTAAACCGTATGCAAAGTCGGTTTGTTAGTGTGAATTTAAATTTGTCTATATCGGTTTCTCTCGAGCAGCTCTTTAATATGAACGTTCCTTTATGCCCTCCTCTAAGGCTGGTACAGTACAGATGGAGCTGCACCGTAGATCTTGTCCAAGTTCAAACTAAAGCCGAAGTTAATTTCACAACCGAATAGAATTGCTCTATACGAATAACATCTTGCTAACTATGGAATGAGTCCTGTTTTCTGTTTTTGATATGAGAAATATTCTCAATCTCTTCCAGATTATGTGTCGCCTTATCAGTTTTCGCTCTATTCCAGGAGGAGCCGGGAATTTCGTGAAGCGCACCAGTCAACCATTAATCGGATTCCAAATAACTAATTACTCCTTTTTCTAGTTACCTCTTTGTAACCCGTTTTCACAACGCTTTTTGTGAGAAATCATCTCTCTCTAGAGCAAACATATAAGGCGTACTATTCGGTTAAGTGTGTAGTCTGATCCTAGTTGGACTCGTGAATTGTCGAGATCAAACTACAATTTCGATTCGGTCAGTCCTATTTACCTAGGGAGATGCGCTCCATCCACGAATTTTCGATAGAGCCACCATAAAAAGCAATTAGTGGCGAGCGGGCCAAAAATCTGTGGATCCAGCCGCACTTTTCTGGTTAACTGGGTCACCACTCTCAAATGACAGAGAAAGCGTGGATGGAGCATATTATCACAAGGTTTTAGCAGCTGATACTTGGTGATAGTACTTGTTTTCCCAATCAACTATTTTGTCGAATTTAGTTTGTCGGTTAGAAAGGCTTAGGCTTAGGTTAGTCATGGTTCCTAGAGTAGCTGGTTGCACCTTAGGGTACTGGCTCGTTCCACTTCAGGTAACTGGCTCGTTCATGTGTAGAACTATCGGTATAGGTTTCTCCTGTTTTTGTTCATAACTCATATTTCTAACTTGTATTACCAAGATCGGAAAGTGAGTCAAAGACAATATCAAACCGTTACAAAGTATTTTCAACTCTCAACTATTATCTCAAAACACACTATCTTCTCAATTTTTTGTCTTCCACACTTTATATAAGAATATACATAAGTTTTAAAGGTAGAGTGCAGCTCCATCCACAATTTTTGAAGACTCTGCCGCGCCATCCACGCAATTAAAAGAGAGCGCCGCGCCATCCACAAAAAAGTCCACTTAGCGATTCGTGGATCGAGCTGTGTATCCATTTACCTACAGTTGAACTTGTTCCAAAGCCGCCTGACAGCCGACACATCCTCCCAGGGTGGACAGCACCGTTTGTGACGTCATCTGAAATGGATCAAGGTACAAAGTACAAAGAACGTTGCTGGGTCGTTTAACATGATCTACAGGTGAACAATTATTAATTAGATAGATCTGGAATGAATCAAGGGGCGAATTCTATATTTAAGACAAAGTATTTCGCTAACACTAGCGGTTAACCATTAATCGGGTTACCTGGTTCACTTTTATGTTAACCCCAAAATACATTGTAAAAAAGGGTTCCAAAGGGGTTAACAAAAGCGTTAACCCGGTTAAGGTTACCTCACCGGGTTCCTTGTGGAATTGGCCGGATCAGGGTACAAAGTACAAAGAACTAGGCTCATTTATTCTAAGTAGTATATATACATGTGAACAATAACTAATAATTATATATAAAGAAACAACAGAGTTACGGTAAGGTATAGTCTATGTCAATGTTACAGTGTACCTAACAATAAAGCAGCGATAACAGTTCTGCTGTACATTGTCTATCATTGTACCACAGAATGAAATGGCGTAACAAAATCAAAATAATGGAATTGAGATGAAATGTGCAATTAATAAAGTCTACTGACTTTTCATTATCATTTAGGTGAAGAACAATATGCCCTCAAGTGAGGAATTTCAAAGAATATATTTAATTCTTCCTCCCTCGTTCAGTAAACAAAACATTGAAAATGAAATAATGTATGTGTATGTGTCTATCAATCGCAAAATTTCTCAGAAACTATATCGTTACAATTTTCCGCACTTTCGGCTAAAACAACGTTCTATGTCGCACTCAAATGTGACAGCATTTGCTTATAAAGAACCGTTGGCTATACTATACATTGGTAACTGGTAATCATCTGCAACTTGAAAAAAATCGAAATGGTAAAAATCCAAATTCACATACAACTAAATTCACGAATAGTAAATAGTTTTATTCAAGTTTAATTTCGATGAAGTACAGTAAGAGCACACAGATATATACAATCATTTCCATAACTGACCACACTTTTAGGGTATATTTTTCCAGACTAGAAAAAACGTCTTAAAAGTATTGTTAATATACAGAAAAAGAAAATTAAAAATCACCGAGTTGACATAAGAAAATCACAGATCAAAAGAGCACGGGGTTTGAATACTGAACTGTGTAAAAATAAAACATTACCAGTACACATTGCGTTGGTTTTTATACACCGTAAATAGTATAATACAAAGAATTGAGTACAAATCAAAAAGTTAAGCTTTTGGTCGACAGTTAAAAGTAAACAATCACAGAAATTACATGCTGGAAACAGCCCCGTAGAGTTTAAGAACAGGTCCGAAGAAGAAAAAGAAAAAAACATTCACAGTAAAAAGTAAAAACTATAACTTATTTTTGGCGGGTTTCATCATTCTTAGATGCGCAGGTTTCGGGAACATTTTCGATTACTGTAGTTTCGTCCGTGAAATCGTCAGAAGAATCCAGTACGAGATGGCGCCGCGAAGAAGACGTGGAAGAAGACTGAAAACAACGGATTGTACTTTGTAGTATGATCTGCACAAAACTTCGAAATTAGGTGAAATCTACAAGTAACCCTGTTTCTGGTAACCAACTTGGTAATCCTAACCTGGTAACATTCTTTGGTTACCTCAGTGGGTAACCTCAAGAAGGGTTACCTAAAAAAGGACTGAAAACAACAGATTGTAGTTTGACCTGAGCGATACATTAGAATAACTACTAGGTTACATCGTGATCAAACTATAATCACAGCAGCTATGTACAAAATGCAGTTTCAGCTGCTTCTCTCAGAATGATCATAAACTACAATATTGACCAAAAAGCGGATAATGATAGCACAGTCACTCTATACACTGGCCGTGAAACATTCATTTGCACAAGTAGTCGTGAATGCCCTGTGGGAATGGAAAAGATCTGCAAACTACACTCCCCGCTAAAATGACACAAAAATTGCGTCACTACAAAATAAAAATCCCTGACAATGTGCGAGCAGGGAGTATTCTACCTTTACACAGACTAGAACGAATTTTTCAATCTAGTCTGTGTGGGGCTCTTAATTACCGCTTTGTTACGAGGCAGTCATCCTCATACATAGATCTTTGAAGTATTGACATAATATCATCATGATATTATGATTGATATATGATACTGAGTGATATTCGTACCTTGGATGCGGAGGGTGAGTTCGTTGCTCTCCTTTGACTGGCCGGCGAATCTTCTTCCAAAACAGAATCCGTCGGCGAACTTCTGCCCAACGATGAACAATCCTGCAACAATGATATTGTATACCATTCTAGAATACAAGAACACCTCTAACTTTAGGCTAACATTACAGAAATTCCCTAGTTCATACATTTTCTACTGTAGACTGACAGATGGATAAAAGAGATAATCTCGTGAAATTGACACTAACAGATATTTTCCGATAACGAGAAAGTATTTCATAATTTGTATACCATCCTGTTTATCCAAAAAAAATACTTCAAAACTGACGATTTTGACAGCAACACCACGAAAATGTTTTGAACAAACTAGTTTTTTTTACTATGCCGCCGGCATCAAGATACTATTACTTATAATTTAATCTAAAAAACAACATCCAACCTGTAGGGCAGCACAATAGTGTAGCATGAGCACCGCTAGCGCCTGTAGTCTCTCATCCAATCCCTCGAATCCTTTCGAGTCTGAGCCATCCTGAAATCAACCAATATAATTTTTTGTCAGAGACATTCGAACAATTTAAAAGAGTTCACGGGAAACTGTTTTGCTACGGCTCCGCCGAAAAAGGTATAACATTTCATTACCCCTTTGTGTAAAAAATGTATTAAACCTTTGGACCTAATCATTGTCAAAAGTTATCTTTCCCTAATTCCCACACTTACTGTATACGTAAAATGAGACTAAAATTGATGATTCCCGACAAAAACCAATACATCTTCAACAATATGAGCCTCAGCACTTAGTTGGAGCCCCGTATGGAACGAAACATTGAAGTGCCTTAGTACAAACGCAAGAGTACTCGGAATGATTGACACGAAAAGACTGAACGAATGACACTTTTATCACCTGCTGCGTCATAGCTGCCAATCGGCCATTCTTCGTCTCCGCAATCGCACTTTGAATGACATCGATCTGTAAAAGCGGTGAAACATTCAGATTAATGAACAGAGCAACGAGCCCCAATTGATCTGAATCGAGATCAGACTAAAATTAAGACTTGGTCACTACATATACGTCAGATTTCACGCGATTTCCAACTGCCAGAATATGTATCTATATCTATATACCTATATCTATATAAGACGCTGCAATCTAAATAATTCTCAAAATCGAACCCAGATTTTCAATGATTAATTTTTTGGGATCCCGGATTTTCAATGATTAATTTTTTGGGATCACAGATTTTCAATGATTAGTTCTTTGGAATTCCAGATTTAAAATCAATATTTTTTCGAGTCTACATGGGAATACAATGGGATAACTGGCGATTTCAAATCTTGGATTGGAAAAAATCATTATTGAAAACATGGGATCCCAAAAAATTAATGATTGAAAATCTGGGATCCCAAAAAATGAATCATTGAAAATCTGAGATCGATTTTGAGATTTATTTAGATTGCAGCGTCTTATATATATATAGAAGTATAGTCCATATCATTCCTACGGCAAATACTACAGTACACATCAGGGCTGTTCAAAATTTCGAATGTTCACAGTCTTCTCTCGAAAATTTTCGAGTTTTTGCGAGTCGAGTTTCGAGTTCGACTTTCACAACCCTAGTACACATGCTAACGTTCTTTGTAGTTTTTCGAATAAATTCCTACTGTAAGAATGAATGAAAAACCTGTACAGTACCTGCTGGTTGACCTTTTCCCTGCGTTCTTCCACATCCAAATTGGCGAATATCTGTTTGCCGAGTATTTTCGAGTTGTTGATCGTTTGTTCATTGTAGGCGTTTCCCGGTTGGAAGTAGAGGTTGTGAATAAAGGGAGATCCCTCCAATCGCGGTAGGACGTCGGAGAGACAGTCCTTTAAACACAAGGATTGGGTGGGAATATAGGGGGAGAACACAGAAGCTGATAACCAACATCCTACTGATGACCCAAAATCTTATAGTTTGACATTGTTTAATCGAAAAAACGTAACTCTATTTGTAAAATAGTATGTGTCCTAATTTTTACAAGAGCGTTCTACGTCTTTAATCGATAATCACGTTTTTTTCACTTAAAACGTGGGCGTTTAACATCGGCGTAAAGTGTACCCGGCCTAACAAAAATGCGCAACTTTTCAGGCAATTGACCAAAAAGTAGTACGTTTTAGTATTAAACCGTTTAATTATTAACGTTTAAATGTTCCCACCTGAATACTGGCCATGGGGCTAATCGGCCTGTTCCCGGGCAGTTCCGGTCCGGACGGAGTCCCCTCCACAGTGTCCGATTCCTCCTTTTTTCGACCCCTCCGCCACGATGTGAACTTTTCGGCCACTTTGTTTTTGATGCGAGTTCGGCGAGACGAGGGAACACTGTCCACTGAAAGACAAACATGAAACATTTGCACAAAGTATTTAGAACAAAGAGGGTCGTATCTCTCTTTGTATTCTCTACGCTACCTCTACTATGTGTCTCCTCCCATTCTTTTTCTCTTAATCTGTCTATCTCCAAGAGCTAGACGAAAAGCTATTGTAAACATTTTCCGTTAATTAGTTTATATGAGAAAACCCAACGAGCCATCAAACAGCAGTACTGTGTTGGCTAATCTCCCGAAAACCACTTTTCCATCTGAATACGTCGAGTTTCCCACCTGTGGCGGCCGTCATTTGGGGCGTCGTTGGAATCAAAGAACATTCCTCCTCGTGGTCAATCATCGCCGTATTCAGATCTACGTCCACCTGGAAGATAAGAAATATACTTCAAAACCAATTTTTCGATTCAATAAAGATCGCATTATACTTTACCCCAAAACTGAACTCACAAACTTCCAGAGCCTGAAACTTATACTCAAAGTAGCATTGCGAAAACCGGTTTTCAACGCTCTACAGAGAGACAATGTGAATAATGAATACTGAAAAAAATATTTGCGAAGTTTCAAAAGTTAAAACCGACCTCCTCAAAAGTGGCGTCCGCCTCGCTGATCTTGTGCGGGGAGCAGGCTATTCCGGTGTTCGCCTTCACTGTGCATTTCGAGTGACAAATGACGAGGCATCTCTGGCAGTAGCTGGCCGTTTTCAGCCAAATCTTCCCGCGACAATAAGCACAGGGAGACGCGGATCCTAGAGAGAAGAAATGGTACAATAGAAAAAAATCGCGAAACGGAAAAAAAATCGCGCAACAAAACCAATTTCTCTCGATTTAGAGCTTGGCTAGATCATAAATGGTTCCTGCTTGCAGAATATCACATCATTGCCGAAAAAGAAAAGAAAAAAGTGTTTATTTTCACGTGTGTGAATGTCGGCCAAGTACACCACTATGCAAGTATATTCTGCAAGAAGTAACCATTTTTGATCTAGCCAAGCTCTAAATCGAGAGGAATTGGTTTCGACAACCGCAAACTGGTTCAATCTGAACCGAAATCTGATTTTCCAATTCAAGTGTGCAAAAAGTAAAGTACTACATTGTCTCAAGCTCAAGTGTCAACAATAGTGAATTTGCGGTATGCTGTATGCCTGACATTTAAATGGCCGCGACTTTGCGCACACTGCACAAGAGCAAAGCTACAGTAAACCCCGTGACACTGAGAAGTCCGCGATTATGTGCCCAACTGACCTGTATTTTTGCTGACCCACGGACTCCAATCGTGACCCCCCGAAACCACGGAAGGCGCCATGGACGAAGAGGACGACAAATGACGATCGCCCACTTCTTTCGGGGACGACGGAAAATCGATATCACTGAAATAGAATAAGTAACTGTAAGAAGCGATGTTGGGTAATGCAAGTGAAAGATTATCAATTTGATGATAGCGCACTAACGTTAGTTTCAATGAAGTATGAATAACATCTATAAACGTTTCGTAGACTGCAGAAAAATGGACAAATAGATACAATAAGGTAACAAAACCAATTCGATGATTGTAGAAGGACGATTATGTGGTCCAATCCCAATCAGTCCTTTAAACTGCAATACGTTTTTAAATTGCAGTTTATTGGACCGATGTATCGGGATTGGTTTACATAATCGTCCTACTTTAAGCAAACACCGGAATCAATGAGAATATTTGCGCATTCGAGTGTTACATGCCCTCTATAAGTAAGTATCTTGGTTACTGTCGATAGTGCTTCAATCTGTTGTTGAACAAAAAACGAAAAAGAAGAAAACGAATCGAAATCTTGAATAATTCATTTTTCTCGAATAACAGTCCAATTTCACTGTTGTCCACCTTGAAGAGAACTATAGTATAGAATAGCCCCCCACCTCCCGCAATAACCAATATTGGGTAATGCGAATGTGACTGTTTTTTTACGGAACACTATTCCCCTGTGTCCCGAATAATTACCAACTTTACTAATGTCCACCTGGAAGATACCTATACTATAGAATAGCCCCCATGCACCGCTAAGGGCCTCTTATTCCTTCCAAATTCTCGAGACCCCTCCGTTTTTCTCGTGTCGCGACCCCCAAAACGGCGACATTCAACTATTTTCCATGAGATAATATCTGATTTTGTATGAAATTCGTGATTTCGAACTTTTCACAGAAATTAGTTCGAAACTCCCCATGTTATGGGAATGTCTTGGCGGTGTATGATAGAATAGCCGCCCACCTCTCCTCATTGGCGGTGTTGATTGCTGCCTCTGGCGGTAGTCCCGAGGGGAAATAGCGGAATGCGAGGGTTACATCCCCGTAGCAGAGACGGGGGTCGAAACCGGCATGTTGCGCGTACTCGGAACACGAAGAACCACTGCAATCATACGTAAAATACCCCTCATTTTTTGCCCGATTTTGACCGGTTTTGCCCGATTTTGACCGGTGCATGCTCACTTTTTGGGGTAATGTCACAGATGCTCGGTAGAATTAAAGAAAAAATTCGTGTTTTCCAATGACGTATGCTTAATTTTTGGGGATGCTCATGCTCACTTTTTTCGACCTGATGTGAACCTGTTTTACGTATGACTGCAATTCTGCAATACAGGGGCAGATCACACTACAAAGTACAAAGTACGAAGTTCTGCCTTATGACTCGTCAGCCTTTTGTATTCATACACTTCCCTTTAAAGAAAGTTAATTCTGAGCGAATCTCATTTAGGCCATGTAAAATCCCGAAACAACCAATCGGCTATCACATATTGAAAAACCAGAGGAAAAATACTTTACGGTTCAAGATCAGTATGAGCGTGAATTTTGGTAGAGAATGGCGTTATAGTTATAGAGTCTACACCTAACATTCAAACAAGCTGAATTTTGAGTATAGGCTTCTCTAGTTCCACAGCAAACCTTTACGATGTATGTTGCCCATCCCGCCATTTTGTAGTTTTATCCGGTCAAGATCAAAGAACAAGAATTATTTAGTCACTCTTCTAACGTGTGTGGAGAAAAATCGATAACAAACTAACACATGCGATTCGCCGATCGATTGAATTCCCGTGGGCGGTTTCAGTGGGAAAACTTCGCGATGACAATTGGACAGAGTCAGGCGACAATCATCCAACAACTGCGGAATGTACAGCGAAACCTACAACTAGCGGGTTGGGAAAATTGAAGTATCGCCCCCCACTTCAGTTCAGTTGAGTCCCCCCCCCCCCCCCCGTCCCGTAGCATTTCAACCCCCCACCCAAGCTAAAACCTGAAAATCTAGGAGAGGGGGGGGGGGGGTCAAAATTCAACTTCGACATTTACTATTTACCCCCCACTTGGGTCGGCGGGGGGTAGAACTTCAATGGTGGGGGGTCTAACTTCAACGAGTGGGGGGCTGAACTTCAATACCGGAAATGTTTACTTTTTACCCCCCACCCTCAAACTTTTGTATTGCAGGTGATAAATTGAATTATTACCCCCCGGTGGGGGGGGGGTCAAACTACAATTCCCCAAAAGCAATACAAATTCAGAAAGGTGGGGGGTAAAAAGTCAATGTTCCCAGCGGGTTATTGGAGAAAACATACAACTTATTCATGGAAGGAGAATAGTTAAGTTAGATCCGAAACTTGGAACAATCGTGGGAATACCCAAGTACACGGTGACCATACACCAGTAAGGTTGACTAAGCGACAAAAAGTAATCCGTTTTCAGACGTTTTCCGATTTCTGACTATTCGGACAACCTTGCTGGTGTATGACTGTGACAAACCCATTCCCAAGCTAGGGAAAACCGAACCTGAGTAATCCATAACAATCTAATCACATCATCAGAAACATTAGCTGACGTATGCATACTTTCACCTAATCCAATAACAACTTTTTACATCTAGTATTATATTTTGCGGTTTTCCTGGGTTATTTCGCCGTCCATTCTGTATGAATAACTTTTCAATCTCTGGTTTGATTAACATTCAATTCTATAACCAAGCTTAGGGCGACTTCGTTGGATTGGTAATTGAATCACCCCGTTTACTTCAAAATCGAGAGAGTGAATTGACCAAGTTTCAAACAATGTCACTTCTACTGATTGGAACCTCATTTCCCATCCAATTTGTAGTATCTTCACCCAGATAAAACACCAGACTTTCAATAAATTTTTGTGAAGAATAAATCCGCCTCATGTAGTATGCATGTAACCCACATATCCCAGTAGAACTGGTCTTTTCGGCTCGGCGGCTGGTTCCAGTCTGTCAGGAGTGGACGGATTTCGCTGTTTCGCGTGGATTGTCACATTCAGGTACTTGCACTGACTTCTCGAGGCAGAAGAAATATTCGGGGCCTCCAACTCGAAGTGCAACGACTGCCCCCACAGCACGTTCTGGAAATGGAGAATACACCCCCACTCAACCTTCAACCCCTATAATATAGCACTGATTCTTAGGGATCACGTATATCATAAAAAAAACTACACAACTGGTCAGTAGAGGATGCGTGAGCTATATGACCAGCGCATGTAATGACAGTAACGAAGTTTGCGAGAATTCCATAAAAACAAACCTTTTTTTCGTTTTTTTCTTCCTGTTGTGTACATAGAAATGAATGAGCAAATTCACCAAATATTGGGCAGAGAGGAGCCAGATTTTTGCTTTTCGGCTCATACTGAAGTTTCTATTTTCACCGTACACCGCCGATGCCTCTCATAAATAGAGGATTCGCGAAATGTTAAGTAACTAACAGAACAAAATCAACTATAATCTTACGGAAAATAGTTAAATGTCGCTGTTTTGGGGGGGATCCGACACGAGAAAACGTGGATGGATCGTGAGAATTTTGAAGGAATAAGAGGCCCTTGGCGGTGCATGATTTCTACTCTCTCCCGCCTACCTCAGTCAAGTGTACCGTCTTCGTGCTCTTTGATCTGGCCGGCGACCCGTTTGAACTCGAACTCGACGGGGTTTCTGGCGACTCTTTTGAAGCCATTTTCGATGAACAACTGCGAGTCGACCTAGATAGAGGGGATTATACTAGAAGTCAATTGAATAGTCACGTCAAGTTAGCATTCTAATGAGGAATTGTTCACTTTTTCATTGCACGTTTCTGAGTTCTGCTAAATTGAACATGTTTCACGTGACTGTGCAATTGACTAACAGTATAGATAGAAGTCTTTTCAACTCTTTGTAAAATAATTCTTTTTAGGATTTGAGGAATTTTTGAAATAATATTTTTGAATATTTTTCACTTTGTAAGAATTATGGCGAAATGGGAGACCATGTTCTGTTGTCATTGTGATGTATCTTGTATCATACAGAAAATGCCTACAATTAAAACTTGAAATTCAAAACTTCACTGCAAAACCAGAAAGGCTGTATGACACTAACTTTCTCGAAAAACCACTATTCTCGGAAACAAACCAAAATCCTGAATAGGAGGAAAACCCTACTTAGCCTTGGCCTTTTTCTTGCTTTTCTTGTCGACAACCGTCATTTCAATCGGACTTCTTTTTCCCGAATTCAACACCGGAGAACGAGAATCCGACTGAAATAGTCACACAGTAAATAGTGGAATCAGAAAACAATGCACTGGAGACTAGTCTTCTTTCTCCTTTATAAAATTTAGCTGCAACATTTGAGTGCATCCACAGAAATATTGACATGAACTTTTTGCCATGCAACACCGTGCTAAACACTACTACTAAACCTTTTTAGCAGACTTGGCATCTCAGAATGATAAATGCACCACTTTGCTTCTTCTCTATTTAACTTAGCCGAAACATTTGAGTGCATCAACATTATTTTCTCGCACCACTTTGCTTCTTCTCTATTTATTTTAGCCGAAACATTTGAGTGCATCAACATTATTTTCTCCCATAAACATCAACTTGTTGCCATAAAATACCGTGAACATCCAGTAATTTCAGCAGAATATGTCTCCTAGCATAGAACACAATGTGCTTAACTTGGTTCAGTAACCATTGCATTACAAAAAACGCCCTTTTTCTGCGAGACCCCAGACTCGAGCAAATGTCATCGTCCATGACCGAAATTAACGTACTGGAATCGGAAAAACGGGTTCCTTTTATCAAAAAAAAAAAACAACAACAATCAAACATTACAGGGCTTCATGACCTCGAACGTAGAACAGTTAGGAGGAAAACCCCAAAAAGTGAGCATGTCAACACAACTGAAACCAATTTCCGCCCAGAATCTTCAACTTTACCCCAGAAAATTACCAGATATCGATCGAAATCGGGCAAAGGTGACGTGAGCATCGGGCAATATTCAGATGCAGCCGTCTCCTACACCTAGAGCTATCTATCGATCAACTGCTTTACTTAATTCACTTGTAATTCTTCGTGTATTTCTATATATCTTCTCTGACTTTCCTGTTCACCCGCCGTCATGAATCTACCCGTCTTTTTAGACAACGGCTCATTTCACGTATTCCTCAGAACTCTACACGTAATGTTACTTCCTAGCTGTAATTCTACCCGTAACCCCACATGTCACCAAAGCAAACCTATTTGTAGTTTGATAACGTAGATCGAGATAGGACTACAGCTTGGCCATTCCCTAATAACACAAGCAACCGGGTTGCATGCAACCAAAATGCAACCGGGTTGCATGTGTAAAGACAGTTCGGTTGCTTTCCAAATGCAACCAAAGCAACCAGATTGCATTAAAAGCAGGAAAATGTTCAAAAATTGAGTGTTTGGTAGCTTTTGAAAGCAACCAATAGACATTTTTTTACACATGCAACCTGGTTGCATTTTGGTTGCATGCAACCTGGTTGCTTGTGTAAACCACCTACCTCTAACTCTACATGTACTTCTCCCCGTGAGTTCACTAGTAATTCTACCTGTAACTGTACTTTCTACACGTACTCCCACCAATATTTCTACCTGTAACTCTACTTTCCGCTGGTAATTCTCCCTGTAATTTCACTAGTAACTCTACCTGTCTCTCCTGTTCCTCCCTCGTCATGACTTCATTGGCGTCGGCCCCCATCTCAACGGGTTCCGTGGGAGTCGAACCCCCGTCTCCGCGCGGCTTTTTCTGCGGAATAAAGTCGAGAACCTTGTTCTTTCCCGCTTGCAGCGTCGCCTGGGAGAGAATAGAATGAACAATTAGTAAAAAGTGGGGGAACCAACAAATGTATGAGTTGTGTTTGGTTTGACCTCGATATCAGCAAAAAGTGAACGATACGAATTGCTGTCATACTGTAGCAGAAGTATTCTGCAAAAATAGAACAATACAAATGTTGCACAATGGTTCACGAAGCCCGCATGATATTTTTGAAATTGCCGAAGGGTAATTTCATGTGTACTTTGACGACATGCGTGCGTTGTGAACCATTGTGAAACATTTGTATTGTTCTATTTTTGCAGAATACTTCTGCTACAGTATCACAGCAATTCGTATCGTTTACTTTTTGCTGATATCGAGGTCAAACCAAACACAACTCACACATTTGTTGGTTCCCCCACTTTTTACTAATTGTTCTATTTTTGCTAGTTGTACTCCTACAACTTCCTATGTTGCCTATTCACAGAGTGGATCTTGGGAACTCAATATATTATTATGGAAATCTTAGTTTTGTGTGTGCACGAAGCTAAATGCAGACCATAAAATTGCTGGTGCTGTAATATAACGCTTTTTTAACGCTAAGTTACTGGCTCTGTGACTATCAACAACTGAACGAAAACGCTAAACGTTCCGATTGACATGTACACCGCTTTTAGCGGCGATAAGCGAACGGGATTGGCGCCATTGAGCAATCTACAATTAGAGACACCAAATCACTTACAATATAGCCATTATTTCCGATACCACATGAAAAACTTTCATGTTGAAACTTTCTTGTTTTTCGTTCCAGCGCCAATTGGCACACATGTCTGGCGCCAGAACGAAACGAAATTTTCTAGGTTTTTGAGCTACCAGTACACACTACATGTGTCAATTACTGAATGGAGCAATATTCAAACTATTCAATTGTCAGTTCGTGTGTTTTTGTTTTGGCGCCATTTGGCGTCTGTTCCGAGCGCCGAGCCAGAAGATAAAATTCGGTTTTGAATTTGTAGATCTATATTTCACATTGGAATATTCAATATCTGTTAACTTGAAACAGTTTGATAGACGATAACTGATATTTTTCCAACTTTGGCGCCAATTGGCGCCAGCGCACAATGCCAACAGAACTTTTTTTGATTTTCAGATTGAGCATCTTACTTGCCATGTGATAGTTATTTAGTGTACCGAATTTCAGACGATTCCATTGACGCTGTCGTGAGTTTGGGTTTTGGCGCCATCTGGCGCCTGGTTCGAGCGCCAGAAGAAAAATTTCAGTTTTGGAAAAAGACTTTCACACTTTTTACCAAATTATTCAATTTCTATTAGTGTTCAACATTTTAGTTGATGATAAATAGTGTTTTGCCGTTTTTGGCGCCTATTGGCGCCAGCGCCGGGCGCCAATGATAATGTATTCATCTCATATTTGGCGCGACGGGCTAACTTCTGCATTATAACTCATGTTCCAAATTTCAGCTAAATCGGTTCGGTAGTTTTTGCAATAGTGGTTTTTGGCGCCTATTGGCGCCCGCGCCCGGCGCCAGAGATTACATATACATTTCATACTTGGCGCGACGAGCCAACTTTTGCCATAGAATAGATGTTCCAAATTTCAGCCAAATTGGTTCAGTAGTTTTTCCACTACGATGCGGACAGAATTCCGTGAGGGAGGAGGGACGAGGGACGAGGGACGAATTACGGCGGAACTTTTCAACAACGACACGGAACCATAACTCAGGCGAAAATAATCCGATTTGGCTGAAATTTTCACACAATGTTCAATTCGTGATTCTCTAACGTTCTCTCCTTTTAGTTTTCGAAAAAAGAATATGTTTGAAGATTTTTGGTAATTAAAAGGAAAAAACGAGTCCGCAATGGCCAAACCAAAGACAACTCACGCAGAGCGCTTCGCGCTCCGCGCGATACAAAGTACACAAAAGCAAAAGAAACAAGCAATAGAGAAAACGGTAAAATAAGCGGAAGGACCAAGGTGTCACTATCCTACGAAGTGAATTCAAACACATCTAACTCGATGTTGCGGCAAACCAGTCTGATACTGGCCGAGAACCATTTTCAGTGTGGGAGGGGTCACGGATTTAAATTCCGAAAAGAAAAAAATTTAAAAAGTTTGCGAAAGTGCCGTTTTTGACAAATGAGAAGCGCTTTGTTTTCAGATTTACACTTTATTCTAGAACCGAAAACAACGGAACGTTGGCAAACTTTCAAATGGCCAAGCCAAGTCATATATTATTCGAAACCATCTACCCACATGTATTCTCTGGCGTCTCGTGCTGGCCGGCCTCTCTCGCCCCAATTTCCCCCCATCCGAACTTTCCATTTCGTCTTCTGTCGCGTCGGTTCGCGTCGAAACAGAAGACTGCAGCGATGCGCAGCTGCCGCCCTGCGAAAATCAATAATTAAGATATAGGTCATTAACTCATTAGTCATTGAGGATAATAGATATGGGTCAAACTATAGGTCATCAAGGATAAAGGTCAAGGAATATAGGGAGGGAGGCCATCAACGACAGCATTACCTGTGATAAAAACCTAATCTGATATCAACGAAACAATCTGACGAAACACTTGAATGTAGCATCAGTGCTTTGCCTTCACGAGACACACACATAAACAATGAACGACAGGAAACTCGAAGCTCAGTTGAATGCAAATCCCATAACGCCTAAAATCCGTTCGACAGACAACCCGTACATAATGTTTGATGTATGATAATGTACATGACTAGCTGCATGATTCCCCAGCTCGCAGTGAAATATAAAACTAGTGAATACATAAAACAGGCAAATTCTTTATTTAACCCGGTATTTCGTTAACCCTAGCCGTTAACCATTAACCGGGTTACCTGGTTAACCACTTGGTAACCCTAAATTGCCCCAAAGCACATTGTAAAAGAGGGTTAACAAGTGGTTAACAAAAGGGTTAACCAGGTAACCCGGTTAAGGTTAACGAAATACCGGGTTCCTTGTGGAATTGGCCCATAAAACATGAAAAAGGCAAATTGACCTACCCCGGCCCTCATTGGTCCCTGCGAGTGTGCGGTAAGAGTGTCATTCTTCCCCCCTCCTCCCATCATGTCCATTCCGGCCATAGACCTATTCGAGGCGCATCGGTACTGATTTTGGATCGTCGCTGAAAATCAACAATTATATAACCATTAATACAACATATATAAAATATCTAAATACAACCAAAAGATTCACACACCGAACAAAATTCGAGCAAAATGTCTTGGGGACGTTCCCAATGTGTACTGCGATATTTTGAATTCCGGAAGCGAAAACTAGCGTGTGAGCATGGATAAAGCCGTTACGTTTAATCTACGATCAGAGTACGATAATTTTTCTGACTTATCCTATTGAAACAGTAAGAAATGGTTTTTTCCTACATTGTCATTCACCAATGTTAGTTTTATCGATGGTTCTCCCATATGCTAAGTAGTGAGAAAGCTAAATGAAATGAGCACTGTGAGGTAGAACCGTAGAACGTTATCATCAAATTCACTTTACAAACAATACAAACTTTAATATCTATAACCCATTTGAAATGAAACAAAAACTCACCCAACATGATTTCATCCTCTAATTCGTCTCCTTCCTCCATTGCGCTTCCCACGTCCTGATTCTTGATATCCAACTGGCTTTCGGATCTGAGAGAATAAGAATAAAAACAAATTTCACACAAAAAAACACATTCCTGATTGATAATAACTAAAAATGAACTCAATCTTCGAGTTGAATTCAAGTTTCTCAAGTGTGCGTTTAAAGTGGGCAAACTTTGTGGTAGAAAGAAATCAGTTTCATGAATTAAAAATTTGGAACGACCATCTATGCATCTATCTGGCCAAGATTGCGAATGTATATCTGCTCCACAAAAACATATCCGAACCCGATTCGAACTTTTATATAGCCATCCTTGTGAAGAAATGAGTCCATATTTTATGAAAGTCCATATACATAACCCGAGTGAAACATTGAAGCGACATAATTGTTGTTCCCAAACTATGAAAGTAAGCTATTCAGTACCACCCGGCTAGTTCGATAAACTGCTCCAGCTCAAAATGTATCATCAATGAGAAGAGTAACGTCGAAATCGTAATCATGATTTCGAATCAAATCAACAATTTATTACACAGTATGTAATAACGGAACGAAAGTTGTAAAAGAGGGTTAGCTAAAAGGGGAAATGGTGAAAAACTCTTGATAGGGTACAGTGAAACCGATCGATAATCATCGTTTGTACATGTACATCGCTATCCCAAGTTTTCACTATACCACAAACTAGCCTCTAGCCGTCTCCGCGATAAAAACACATCACATTTCATAACTCATCGATTGAAAGATTGAAGCGCTCAGTGTTAACATTTTCACCAAGTACGAAGTACTAATTCGAGAGGCGTATGTTTTACACCAAGAGATTAGTGGGGGGGGGGGCTGAAGTAAAAATATACCCATTCCCCACCTGGTCCTCTTGAGATCTGCGCTGGTCTGACTTCAATTTAGCATAACTTTCTCACTGCAACTAGTAACGTTACCAATGTTATCCAATTAGTAACTTTCGCAACATGTCATCCATATAAGTATTCCCATAGAAACATTGAGGTGATGTTAAAAATATCCCCATATCTCACCTGGTTCTCCTGAGATCTGTGCTGGCCTGACTGACGAGTACATGTGGAACGCGGGCGCTCTCCGTTCTTTGTACTATGGCTGCCCCCGGACCGCCCGTGGGAACATCGAAACGACCCTCTGAAACATTCAAATGAATCTCCCATACACCATATTCGACATAGAGTAGCCTACTTTAAGACTGAAACACGTGAACATTTATGGTAAATCTTCTTGTTTTCGGCATAAAAATAGCGCGTTTTTCTGGCTATTGAAACAACTTCACTAGCGTATGATTTCTTCTCTACATATTCACTGCTTGAAAAAGGACGATTATGTGGACCAATTTCGTGTCAAAGGTCCTTTAAACAGCAATTGAAAAATGTATTGCAGTTCAAAGGACTGAACCGTTGCGATTGGACCACATAATCGTCCTTCGTTATTTCTATGAATACTCATACCAATTGGGCAGGGGATGAAATTGTAAGGGGCATAATACAATTGACTCAGCGCGAAGCTTCTTATATTATGCCTGAAACATAGAACCAATCTCCACCATCAGTGGGAAGAACAGCAAAATGCAAATCTGACTGAAGACCTTGCACCCTTACAGCGATGTCCATACTCCAGTAAGGTTGTCCGAATAGTCAGAAAAATTAACGGACTACTTTTTAGCGGAAAAGATAAAAATCGGTCTACTTTTGATGAAAAATCTTAAATTTTCACGTGTTTACATCATAAAACGGTAATATTTTCGTCGCTTATTCACACCTTAGTAAGGTTTGTATGGCGATGTCCCGTGTGCGTGTTTATGATGCAAGTTTGCAAGTCATTTGATGTAACTTTTTCAGTAACAGTAACACTACCAACATCACTATGTAGCATCGTGATGTAACTAATAAAACCTGAAAACTTGAAACAATGAAACAACGGGTCGCATAAAATGCGGGAAACCAACCGAGACTATATAACGAGGAATCGATTGAATGCGAGTCAGTTGTGTCCATTAATGACGTCATCGAAGGCAGTGATGGCCCCAGCGAAACACTATGGCGACGATGAGCTGAAATCAGAAAATCCATATCAAAAAATCCATCAATGGAAAAATCAATATCTGGCACCGTTGCAACATGTAATGTATTTTATTTCAATGAAAAGCAGACCCTCTCCCTGAATTATCATAAGAAGTTACCGAGTGGGTATGTTATCCATAATGGTAACGTACAAACGTACCGCAGAAAAGTAGTCACCCCACCCAATCACCTAGGCACTTCGCACTTCTGATGACAAACTTGCGAACTTTCTATAGTTAGACATGCAGCTGCTCGTTTTCAAGAGACCTTTCCTGTAGAAAATCTGAGTAGGCAGTAATGCTCGAAAGAACCAATCACTATTGTTAGAAAAGAAACGCCTCCCATTCCACTCAGTTTTGTAGTTTGATCACTTATACAAAACATCTGGTTTTCACTTGTAAATTGTAATTCAATTTCTGTGCACAACAGAGTCGCCCTCAGAAATGGATCGCAATGACGTGATCTCCCGTCCACGTCACTTGAACCGGTAATATTGCTAAAGATAAATAGACACAGACAAAACGAATGACACTGTCAACCTTACTTATGTGCTTAATCATAAAGCCTGGTTCTTGTATCGTTGTTACATTGTATAATAATACAATAATAATAATAGTATTAATACAACTGACACCGCGTGGACTGACTGCCGCTATCCGTGTGAATACTGGCGGCAGACGGTCTTTTCGACTTCTTCTCGAATCCAAGTGAAACGAAAGCATCGTCGGGATCTCCATTCGGATCTCCAATCAACTCTTCCGATTCTAAAGACAAAACCAATTCATTTTTCATGTTTTTCACTCAGAAAGGACCGAGTAAACACGTTTTTCTCAATAATCATCTATCCCAAAACATAAAACTGAGCTGATTTTGAGGTGTAGCTAAAGTTTGATTTCATTCATGATCTAGACTTCTAGAGATAAGTTTCATTGAGTTATAGGTGTTTCCATATTGATTATGAGTACGATAGTATTACCCCCCCCCCCCCCCCCCCCCCCCTATAACGACTCTTCTCACCTCTCATAGAACTCTACCAATTTCCATATTGCTTATCATAGATAACCCCCCCCCCCCGAATAACCCTCCCCACCTCTCATTTGTTCCTCGTCAATTTCGTCCAAATTTCTCTCCACCAACACCATGAGATCTCCGGTGGTTTGTTGTAGAAAACGAGTCACCTGCCGTTCACTTCTGATGGGGACATTGTTGATGGCCACCAGACTGTCACCTGAAACATAATACAACATAAACATATTAGTATCATTATTAGTTATATGTCATTTTTAGCCAACTGGACGGAAAACCTGGAACACAGAGAGAGACAAAAGAAAGACCTTAAAGGAGGACGATCATGTGGTCCAATCGCAACACTTCAGTCCTTTAAACTGCAATACACTTTCCAATTGCAGTCTAAAGGACCGTTGACATGATGTTGGTCCACATACTCGCCCTTCTTTAAATGAGGTCATAGGTGGATAAAACTATCTGTGTCTCAGAGCAGCAAACTACAAACTCGAACTGTTCACGTCGTCCACCGGTTAATTTGTTGAGCGTACGGGACTATAGTTTCATGTCTCAGACGAAACCACACAGCCGTAATAAATACGTCAAAATGCATGATTCAAAATCAGTCAAAACGTTCCTATATAGGCGTGAAGAAAGCTAGTGTTTGATTAGTTCTGACTATTCGGACAACATTACCGTAGTATGTGTATAGAATTGAATCGATAACTTTCTAAATTCAACCAACCCGGTTTGAGCATAGCCTTGTCCGCCAGACTTCCCTCGTCTACGGTCGAAATTCGAACGGGACGGGGGCCAAGTGAGGGCGCAGTAGAGGTGGAGGGCTGGAAATGGGGGAAGGTCAAAGGTCAGGTCAAAAGGGTTTGGTCGAAGGTCAAGGCTTAGTTGAATCAACTATCAACCGATTCAATAGAGTGTGAAAAAACCGTTTCGATCACAGAAACGAAATACCCCACTAAACCATACGGAACATATTGATGTGGATGATCGGCATGCACTCCTGATTGGCGAACATGTTCAAAGCCAAAACCCCTTCAACTACAATCTGTTCCAAAGTTCCGAGGAACTCTCTTCACTCAATCACCAGTAAGGTCTGACTAAGCTACAAAAGTCCGTTTTCTTATGTAAACACGTGAAAATGTACGCTTTTTCATCAAAAGTAGACCGATTGGTGTCTTTTCGGCAAGAATGTAGTCCGTTTTTTTTTCAATTTTGTCTGACTATTCGGACAACTTTACTGGGGTATGTCTTCATTACTCTATTCTTCACGTCAATATTAAAACACCTCTGAAACCTCGTTATTTGGTATATATACTGTTAGTCAATTGCAGAGTCACGTGAAACATGTTGAACACAGCAGAACTCAGGAACGAGCAATGACAAAGTGCACACTTCCTCATTGGAATGCTAATTTTACGTGACTTCTCCATTTACTAGTATAGTTTATAAGCCCAATATAGCAACTGACCTTTTCGAATGTGATTCCAATAGGCTCGTTCAGGTCATATCGCGAGAATACCAACATGACGCTCAGAGCGTGAGCCACGTTCCGGGAAGTGTTCTGCAGAAAAGGACGCTGGTCTGAAATTAAGCTATACCATGAAAGGAATCGTTACAGTATGAACATTTAGATGCAAACCACACATCAGTAAAGTAAGACTACCGTACAACAGAATATGATAGAAAATTCACTCGAATGTTTCGGCTAAGTTATATAAAGGAATGTGTTCCGGTCGTTTGATTTGAGTAAACTGTTGTATTGTAGCACTAGCACAACCCGCTGGGTAGGGGTGTTACATGTTCCATGTTAATGGTTGCTACTAATGCATTCGAATGTTGCAGTTGCACCTTAAGGATAAGGATTCACTCATATTTCTAATATAACAGACTACCAGCACAATCAACATAACAAATAGCAATTACATACCCATGGTGAGTGTACAGTACACATCCCAGTTCTCTCGGTCCTTCTCTATCAAATCCGTCTTCAATCGAGTACATTGCAGGACAGTAACCTCAAGTCCTCCCTCCAACTTTATATGGGCAAAGGCACCTGAAAAATATGAAATATAATATAATTACAATTTACATAACGTTACTAGATATTATAACATATAAAAAAGAGCTATAGTTTAATTACAATTCCCATAAGGTTACTAAATACTATAACATATAACAAAAGAGCCCTCATTCCTTGTAACATTTAAAATGACTGCAAAACTGAATCTGGAGTAACTCAAGAGATCCTCGACCTCGATTGATTCGCCTTCTTCATCTCACCAATGTTATGGACAAAATCGTGTGTGAAAAAAGACGTGAGTAACGTGCGCTAACGTACTGAGTGGCGGCGATGCCTGCAGCAGAGGGTTGGGAAACACGGGTCGATATCGTATTTTGTAGTTTGGCCAGACGTGTTTTCGTTGCAGGGCCCTCCGAATGGACTCCTTTATCAGCGGGATGATACGCTTCAACTGGTGGCCCTGGATCTGAGAACTGATCTGAAAACAACAACACGGATTACAACTGGTTCTATAAAACAGGGTTACAACTAGTAAGACCAGACGTATACAAACAACCCTAGACGATGTCTGAACTTTGATCACCCAAAATTCATGAAAAACTCCAAATTCAGATAATCACCCAAAAATCGTCGAAATTGGGTGATTATCTGGATTTTGAACAAAATATATCATTTTGATCACCCAAAAAATAGATATTTACACCATTTTTCGTTCTGTCACCCAGAATTTAGAGAGTCGTCTAACAATTGTAAACGTCTGAGTAAGACAATCTAGATTACAACTAGTAAAACTGCCAGCATTAAAACGTGTAATACTGCAAGGATCCCCACTTGTAATACTGACATTATTGGAACTATTAAGTAGTATTTAAATTCTCTCTTTTCCTGCTCTCGGTATCCATATTTTCATTCTCTCTCGAAGGAGTGTTCCCGACTGGTTATAGATGTAGCTGGTAGCAACCATCATGCTACCAGGGCCCCCCTGCCACACTGCCACCTCCCTGCTCCCAGCCTGACCCACTGGATGCATCTTACCGACGAGTTGAACACATCTCAGAAAAGTTGGCGCTAATTGGCCGGAGTTAGCCGCGAATTTCAGAAACTACCGTAACCCAAAAATTCAAATTCGAGCGTTTTGATCTAAAAATCATATTTATCAACAACCAAATTGGCTACTTTGATTGCAGACATTCAATTTAAACCTTGAACATCTCTAGTTGTTCGCTTGAAGGGGCAAAAAAAGCTATTCGCTGTAATTCAACAAAGTACGATTGCAAGCACTGAAGACACGATTTTTCGACGTTATTTCATTTTGAACTGTTTTGAATCACCGCGTAGAACAGTGAATGCATGTTCCTGAAACTCTATTTCACCCACTGAGAGAGATTGGAACTATTGATCAGAGTTACCCACCAAGAGGCGAATCGGAATTCGTAATTTGACGTTATGACCACAGATTCGTGTTTTTAAGGATTTACATTGCTTATAACAATGAAATGCATCCAATTCAGACAAAACAAATGTTAATTCGTTGTGCTAAAGAAGCAAGAGAGATGGTTTACCGTGCAAATCCTAAAAACACGATTGGAAGCAATCATTGAGAAATTTTCGGCTTTCTTTCGTCCAGTTTCTGAATTTTTTGCCAACTGTCAGAACACTGAATATAAGTCTGTAGGCTTCATTCCACCCGAAAAACGCAGAAAAACGGTCAAAAAAACGTCTTCGGATTACGGTATGCACCCGATTTTAGCGGCTAATTGGCTGCAATTGAAAAAATTGGCTGGCCAATTGGCTGGGCCCTGTCTGAGATTTGATTTTCTTATTCTGTACCATATTCTTCCTCCATATGTTTTTGTACCGTTGCACATTTTGTGTAATAAAATATTATAAAAAATATATATTAGTAATAATGACGAGATTGCAACTTTGCAGCTTGTATCACAACAAACAACACGTTTTACTACTAGTACTAGTACAACAAGCATGAATACAACCAGGGTAAAGCTCTACAAGACTCTAAAACAAAATGTCCTTCCGACATGTCGGTAAGCGCAAAAGCAACCAGTTTTTCGAAATCGATTCTCGAAAAGAATAGCTTACGTGCTTAGAGTTGAACTTTATCTATTAGACTTTCAGACGGTTATTGTCTAATATTTCCTCGAAAATTAAGCTGTGTGTTCTTGATGCTTAACATCACTTCAGAACTACAGTTCCAGTTCTGTAATAGGTCAAAAATTAAGAATAGTAGGTCAAAGGTTAAACTCACGTCAGTCTCAAAAACGGGAGCCGAGACGAAGGACATTGTCCAATGGTTGAACGGCTTTCGCGAGAGAATTATGCGCACCAGGCCGGCTAGTTTTGTTATCTGCAAAAAACCTTTGGTTGTGATAACTTCGTCGACGTGGTGAAATCATAGAAATCAAAAAAAAAACTACACAAATAGTGATATTTATTAATCTCTATCTCCTATTTGAACTGATGTAATTGAACAATGTAATTGGAAATAGTCCCATTTGAGATGAAAATCTGACTGAAGCTCTAGGAAAAAATGTTTTTCTCCGAAACACCGCTAAAAATGTGTTTAAAACGTCAGGATAGAGTCATAGTTTCTAATTGTTTTGGAAAACAAATCCTAGTTAGTTCAAAAAGAGGACTAGATCAATTTCAGATGTTCTTATGACAAGATCCCACCAGGAACCAAGTTACCACCAAAGTGTGATCAACAGCGAATAAAACTTATAATTGCTGTATACTTGATGTGAATTGAATAGTCACATGAAGTTAGCATTATAATGAGGTATCGTGCACTTTACCAATGTCCATTTCTGAGTTCTGCTGTGTTTAACATGTTTCACGTGACTGTGTAATTGACTAACAATATATACTGACCTTAATAGATAGATTTGCATTCTTTCCGAACATGGTTGTCACGTCAATCGAAGTCTCGAATCCACCAGTATAATCCACGTCCACAACAAAGATTATCTTCTGAAAAACATCTCTTATTAACTTATTATTTATTTCTGTTCTCAAGTTTACCAGAAATTACCCTTTTCAGTTTCAAACTTGTTTTTTTTGTTTTCTAGTTATGTCCAAGTTGTAAGTTGGAATTGACCCTCCCCAAAGTGTGAGTGGTTAGTGGTTTATGACTGAAAAAGTGCGCCAAAGTGAGTTTAGCGTAAGGGGGGGGGGGTGCTGATTAGGCCCTATTGTGTGAGTAAGCTAGTACGCGTCTATAGGGCATAGAGGCAAGGGGCAATAACATACCATTCTTGGAAAAGGAGCCCATTTTGGAATGAAATACGTCAAATTCTCTGAATCCGCATCAGAAAATGCAAAATTATATCAAACTTTGCAGAAAATCCCTGATCTTTCAGACTTTAGCAACTAGCCAACCAAAGCCGCACGAAGCGCTTGAATATCAAAGTTTAATCTTTCAACTGTATAACGTTTTATTGAGAGTCTCTTCAAAAAAAGAGAAAAAAATTCAAACAACCGCAGAAACTGACCTCGAACACATTTTTATCCTCCGACATTTCCACATTTTCCACTCGAATCGCATTGAGAGAAGGGAACTTTGTGCCGAGCGAGAGGTCACGGATTCGAATTTCCTAAACACATCAATATAAATAATTAACGAAATTATAATACTTTTTTAATACAAGCTTCACATGCCACTTAAGAACTAATAATGTTCCTTTATTTCAGTTCGTTCATAAGCCGGAACTTCATTATAGATGATAGCTTCAAGGATGAAAACTAGTGAAGAAAAAATGAAATGGTGGTGTTATCAGCCCCGACTCCCAGAGTGCGCGATTCCCTATTTGTCGCCAGTGAAGACCAACAATAGCGTATTGAAAAGAACGAGGATAACTTTATATGAAAAGGGTCACATCTTACTGGCGTGTGTTTATCATACGTGAGGCGACTTTGTTGTGATTGTTGTGAAGAAAAATTTATTGAACATCGGGTGTTTTACTTGGGTAACGAAACCACAAAACAGGGTGGGGATTAGGTTTTCGCCGGTAAAATGTGAATTTCGTTGAATGTGGGAGGTTCAAAATTCGGATTGTAATAAAAATAATGGAGCATCAAACAAAGTTGTCCGATGTTTGACCTCAACTTACTATTGTTATTATACATTTAACCAACCTGTAGTAATCTTCCTGCCGCCGACCTAGTTGCGATGTCATTCAACTCCATCTGAAGACGTTTATGAACCCATCTGGAAGGATTTAATACATTCCTTTATATACATTCTCTGAGAAATCCAGCTGAAGAACAAGTAAAATAGCTACGTTTTGTTCAACATGTACCTGGGCAATTGTTATGTTGTCTTTTTTAGCTATGAAGCATTAAAAAAATGGAAGGATTCTCACTAGAATCACGTGACTACTTGAGCGTCGAGCACATGACAGAAACAATGAAATACGTAACTACGGTGAAAAGAGAACATGTTCGAACCTTCTGAGCTGTCTAGTGTCCTTGTGTTCTTGATAGAACATATGAAGAAAGAGGGTGAGTGAGAAACAGGATTCCCACTTGGAAAGGCCTTGACCATCTTCACCAGACTTCAGAAATTGACGCAATTCCTGAACAGGAACTTTAACTCGCACAACAATGTCAACTAATATTGGTGAATTAGGTTAATATCAATGGGAAAAACCCATACACCAGTAATGTTGTCCGAATAGTCAGAAAGGTTCAAAAAACGGACTACTTTCTAGCCGAAAAGATGAGAATCGGTCTACCTTTGAGGAAAAATCCTACATTTTCACGTGTTTACATCTAAAAACGGATTACTTATTGTCGCTTAGTCGGACCTTACTGGAGTATGGAAAAACCGCAACATGTGCCAGAAACGTTTACTGCCGAGTTTGCTATCAAAAAGCACTGAGTATCATTCTTGATCATGATTTCCATATCAAAAGCCTAACCAATGAAAATGATGACTAATTAGGCGATCCTTCAGCTTAAAGCCAAAAAGAACATTTTATCATTCAAACATGACGCCGACCGCAGCACAGACATAGTAGCAACTCTTTCTGTTCACTTGAATTTTCCCCGCCCGTACAAAAGAACCAACCTCTGGAATTTGTATGGGTTTGAATTGGTCAATGAAGGGAGGCGGAGGGGAGACGGGACCCCACGGATCCACTATTATCACATAGAGAACGAAGAGCACGATGCTGATCCCAACTAATACGCCGGCAAAAAAGGCCAACATACGGCCAAAAACGACGAATCTGGAAAATTCACAACAGAATATACGTTTTCAACCAGATTAAAAACACGTTAAAAACAACACACGCATGAGTTGCTGTGTATTATGTTATCTTGCTTAGACAAGTTAACCACTCGAAATGCAGCTTATTGGATGTCCACATATACACCCGGGAAGCAGCTATACTTCCTGCACTAATATCAATGAAAATAGTGAACAAAACAAAAGAGAACTTCTTGAAAGATCTTAGAAAAATCATCCGAAACGAAATTAAAAATGGGCTGAGATATTTCTGAATTGGAGCGCGTTTTCGCCAAAGAAAATCGTACGCTCCGCAGGTCCCCGCGCAGCGGTTTTATTCGCAATCGAGCAGAATGTGAAAATTCTAAAACACTCAAATGTTGCACGATGCATTAATATAATCGCAAAACCCAACGTTAACCGTTAATGGTAAGGCAATCGTAAGGCAATTAATCAAATTCCAAAATAAATATGAATGATATAAGATCTCCTCTACGGACAGTCCTTCTACGGTTGATATTGATACCATGTAATTGTAATTGAATCACAATAAAGTGATAAACCGATGAAATAGGCCGTACACAAAGTTATTATTTATCAAGATCGGGGCCCAGAATATATCAATATTTGCCACACTACAATGCTATTATCCAGTTATTTATAGCATGAAAGATTTACGGAATACAAGTAGACGTTTTGCTACGATTTTTTGAATTTGTGCACTAACAGCCACACTTTAGATGTACTTTTCCATTCTAAGAACTAGTATCAGTATTTTGGGACAATAATCCTCGCTTTTGAAATATTTGAAAGACTACGAATGGCGCCAAGAACGGCCCAGAAACTCAATATATAGTGGCTGCCAAAACTATAACTTTATGTCTCTCGCAATCGAACCTGCGAGCAAAAGATTCGTAGCAGGGCGCTAACCACTGTGCTATTAGAGCACAAAACAACTTGTGAATCGGCGTACACAGCGGAAAGTTGGCGACGACTATATAGAGACTCAAAAGAGTATTTGACTGTCAGGTGCCCCACACGGGAGAACTGCCAAAAATATGGAATGAACTTGGAATTTGTGAACTTGATGACAAATCTGATTTCTAATCTATCAAACGTGCAAATGAATACCCCGAAAGCAGATCCATGCCGACTGTATGTGTGAATCACAATACGCTCAACTGTTGCACGCTGTTTATATATAGGTGCAATACTCGGTGCAAGCAGTGGATCCCCGTAACCATTATGAAATAAATATGAGACGATAGAAGTCAGAGACAAAATCCTACAAAACAGTAATATTTGCCATACTTCGATAGCAATAAATATGTATGGAATCCGATTCGGAGGCGAAACGAAGCACTAATTTGACCAAAACTCCTTTTCCCATACTAATATCACAACACAAATTCTTCTTTTTCTGTTTAAACTAATAAATTTTCAACATTCTTCAAATTCAGATTCACTATTGATGTACTCTTATTATCTAAACGCATTAATTGTTTTCTAATACGAGTAGGTGTGAAGAGTCGCCCGTTTTCTTACACTTTCACACGGTTGACACTCGCCTCATTTTAGTTATGGTGGTGTTTAGAGAAGGTCTTTAGATAGAAGTGTAATACAAACTAGCAATTAAGTTATTCAGTTCAAGGTTTCCAGATTTATCCAATCACGTCTTATTGTTCAAGTATTGGGTTTCTTCATCCCTTTCCACAGAGTTTCATCTCTGTTCAATATCTCTTCGCCTCGGACATCGGACGGACGGACACTACCTCTTCACATTGCACGGTTGACACTTTGCAGGGTCAGGACCAATTCTTCTCTCCATAGAACCATGTAACTCATTTCAAACCATCTCATTCAATTAGTAGTGAAGTAACCGCTTGTGATTGAAATTTACGGAAGTGGTGGTAATTGACAAACTGTTCATTCATGTCTAAATAAAACACAAGCTGATGCATTTCCGAAAGTCTGGTTGGGTATGGGAAATTTTCATGTTTTTTGGTTGAGAATCGTGCTGTAGCTGTTCAATCAAACCTGTCCGTAGTCCCTCAAATATAAGCAGATGTTGCAACATTGGAGTGCGTATGGGGCATGGAAACATCGTATTGTATGTTTTCCGCTGAAATGAATGAAGGTAGCTGTGTTGTAACTGTCTGGACTACTACATTCTGATTTCATGATCAAAGTAGGTTGTATTCTTTCCGGAAATTTCTTTAAAACAAGTTCCCCGCAACAATTTATTGTTGGAAACACACTGAAGACAAATCCAGAAATATTACGGTATTCATAAATAGTCTGTTTCACGCAAGAATATGCCTCTACAGTAAGATGAAAAAACTTTCAAATTGAATTTTTTATAGTGTAAACAATTCGAACTTCGGGATTTCGTTTTCCACATTGAGTACTACAATCACAGAAAACATTGAATCTACAAATCAATTTGTTGTTTAGATGACCGCCCTTGAATGTTCAAAAGATTACTGTGAAAGTTGTTGATTGGTGAAACGAAGTATTATATTCATCAAAAAGTGGGGGACCAACAGTTGTGTAATTTGTGCGAGCTACTCAAGCACGGATGAACTTCTAGGGACACTGCAACAAAAAGGGAAAAATATAGAGAGGGTTGTTATGAAGTGGTGATGCCACAAAAAGGGAAAAATATTTTGCTAACTAGCTCACGGTAGATCACAAGTCACAGCTTTTCTGTTCAGATATGTTACGACATTTAAAAACATTGAGCAAGATTACTGTTGTCGAGACAATTATTTAGCTGTGTCTATTATTTTTATAATAGACACAGCTAAATAATCTGCAAAATATTTTTCCCTTTTTGTGGCATCACCACTTCATAACAACCCTCTCTATATTTTTCCCTTTTTGTTGCAGTGTCCCTAGAAGTTCATCCGTCCTTGAGTAGCTCGCACAAATTACACAACTGTTGGTCCCCCACTTTTTGATGAATTTTACACTTTTTGTAGACATTCCGGAGGCATGTCTAAATTTTTAATTGAAATATAAAGGAACTAACTATATTTGCTTTGTTGGTTTTCTCGTTAGACCGAACAATACATTACAAAAATGTCGAGGTTTAAAGACGATAGGACATGAAGAATATATTTGCTTCAAATGAAAAACATATGTTAGCGGTACTATAAATTGTATAGAAAAATGTTTGACGCCAACTTTGCACATTGTACTTATGAGATCTTCGGGCCATCACAAAACACTTCATGTTTAATATATGAAGCTTCTTCGTTGATAACGCACTTGCCAACTATTATCATAGTTTGGAGAAATATTTGACGTCAACTTTGTACTTTTCCAGTATGACGTCATCTGGCCTTCAGAAACCCAGATAACGAAATGATTAGAAAAATTTCTATTGTTACTAATCCACTTGCCCACTATTATTATCATTTGAAGAATAAATTGACGTCAAATTTGTACTTTTCTAATTTGACGTCATCTGGTCTTCAGAATCCCAGAATACGACATGTTTAGATGAAGTTTCATCGTTGATTACCCACTTCCCAACTATTATCATCATTTGGATAAATATTTGACTTCAACTTTGCACTTTTCAAAGATGACGTCATCTGGCCTCCAGAATCCTGAATGACGTCATGAATAGATTCCTTCATATTTAAACTAAAGTTACGATGGTATTCTGTTTGCATTTTATCAAAATCGGGCAGTGATACCTTAGGTTACAAGACAGTTTGTGAGTCTGATTAACCGACCTGACAGAGAAAGCGAGAGAGTGCACTGAATGGAGAGACGCAGAGACCTTTATTTCAAAAGGTCCTAACTTGGTGAACAATTATTTTTTTCATAAAATTTTTTGCAGTCATTCAGTTTTTGTAAGAGTTCTATCACAACTCCAAATTTCAGCCAAATCTGTTAAGTTGCGACAGAGATAGCACCACAGCACGCCATGACGGAAGGAAGGAACGACACACGACGGAAGTTGGCGCTCTGGATGAAGCGAAAACGTCATAACTCGGCTCAAACTTAACCGATTTCGTTAAAATTTGATACACAACTTGCAAATATGCTGTAGAAAAGTCCCAATTCATTAAAAGTTTTGTTTTGCAAATTTGAGCCTTTTTATGAGAAAACTAAAAAAATGAAGGCGCGCATTAGCCGGACCAAAGACAAATCACGCACAGCGCTTCGCGCTGCGCGCGATAGTTTGTTTCACCCATCGATAGTAGTCAGCCAAGCTGGCCAGAGCGCACCCTCTCAGAACGATTGGCGCCAATTTTCTGCGATTGGCCAGCTACAAAAGCGAGAGAGTGTGCGGGTCAATGAGGCCGCAGACATCTGCGTCTCTTCGACCTGTGCACTCTCTCTCTCTCCGAGGCCGCTACAAAAGTGGCTGGCCAATTGGCTGGGAATTGTCTGAGTATATTGCAGGCGATTGATCTGGCAGCTTGCCAGTATTTTCATTGCAAATAAAAATTCGAAAAGTGTTTACTTCACGTTTTTTGCATATATTTTGTTTTCAACAGGTTACCACATATTCGGGGAGTAATGTTCACAACTTTTTATAAAATAAAATAGGCTTTGATTAACTGCCAGAAAGGATGGTTGCATATCACTGAATTTAGTATTGCCCATCATGTTCAGATGGCCGGCTGCTTATGGGCGCCACGCCATCTATCGCAGTTAATACCCAGCTGTGCAACAATTTCGATTAGGCTGGTCGCTGTTGGAAACTTTCCAATACCTATCGATGTTCCCGGCTCCTGAGTACGTATGCTAGAACATCCCAACCCCTTCATCCCAACCTGCGTCTCTCGCTTTAGCGCACTATTTCGCAAATCTCGTATCCCGGTGGGATGTTAGAGCAGAGAAATAGCGTACATTTGAGGAGACCCAGGTTGGGATGAAAGGCCGGGATGTTCATAAATACGGCCACTGACTGATTGAATACGCGTCTTGTCATAGTCTTCGTAATTCCTACAAGTAACACTACCGTAACCAGTTTGGCATTGGCTAGTTTCAGATAAAGTTCATCTAACCAACAAATTGGATGGATGCTATTATATGAATTGAGATAGGAAGTTGACAAAGCTTGAAACACGTTCTGAAATCATGATACACTTGCGAGTGAAATAGACATTTCAGTATAATTTGCGCAAATGTATTCTTGTACAGTAGATATGTATCACTTCTGGGTAGATTCGCGATACCACGCGAACTTCAGAATCCTAGCATTTCGTCCTCCACC